>CATOUR010000306.1:0-97256 GCA_951848785.1 Callosobruchus maculatus
GAGAGAGAGGAGAGAGAGGAGAGAGAGGAGAGAGAGGAGAGAGAGGAGAGAGAGGAGAGAGAGGAGAGAGAGGAGAGAGAGGAGAGAGAGAAGAGAGACGTAGCCAGAGACAGAGACAGAGAGAGAGAGAGACAGAGAGAGACAGAGAGAGAGAGAGACAAGGAATAGTTATTTTTTATGCACTTCTGTCGATAATAAAAAAAAATGCTTGACATTGCCTTTTTATGCTTTCCTAAACTATGGGGAATATAAATGCAACTAAATAACTGAAAAGTAAAAAATTAATTTAATCAAAAAACTTTTTTAAGCCAGGCTTTTATTTCAATGCTCCAAAAAAAAAAAAACAGAAAACAAAATTTTCCTTTAAAATGTTAACTACCAACTTATAGCCTCATTATATACAATTTATAAGATCATAAAAGCTTGTCACGCGATTTAGTTGTGTAAATGAACTAGGTCCTATTTAATTGACTAACGTCTGCTAAATTTAATTGTGTTAAAATTTCAGTTTAATTAAATAGTTACTTCACTCGCGCAAACCTCGGGATAAACTTTTATGATCATAAAAAATGTGTTATAATGAGGCTATGAGTTGATAGTTAACATTTGAAAGGAAAACTTTATTTTATTCTTTTTAGAACATTCAAATAAAAGCTTTTTTTTAAGTTTTTTGTTTTAATTTATTAGTCTGTTCAATTTATACTTATTATTATTATGTGAAGAACAAAAGTAATCGTCCACATCATCATATCTCCGAATTTATTGTTGTAAAACTCGCAACAGCTAGGCAATAGATAATTCGCGTTCGCCGAATGGAAACTTCCCCACCAATCAAAACTTCGCGATACTCATGCCGCAAACTTTTTCCCATTCTGTCAGGCGTTCGATTCAGATCGAGCTTTTGCTGTTTTCGCTGCGACCACATCGGCCGAAATAACCTCCCTTATTACTTTTTTATTGCCCCAATCGAAGGGTTGTTTTTTATGCCGCTCAGATAGGTAGATATTCATGAAATCTTTGGGTCGACAGAGTTTGTTGCCTTGGCTTTGTTGGCGCTTGGATCGGATTTATATCTACGATTTGAGAGAGTGTATCTTGTGTGACTTGTGCTTTAGTATTTATCTATCAGGCAACCCAAAAAGGTCGTGCGGTTTTGAATGTTAAGAAATAGTGACACAAAAAAATGAGTTAAACTTAGATTCATTCAGAAAAATAATCACCCTCAGCAAGTATTACCCTTTCCCATCTAGACACAAGAGTGTATATCCCACTTTTATAAAATGTTTGCTTTTGGGAACTGAAGAAGTGTGTCAACTCGTTTTTCAAAGCCTCTCTATTTTCAAATCGCCGAATCCGTATGTGGCTGTCTCAAAACCCCACGTCGGCTCCTCAGCACTAGCCGCTAGTATTGCCGTTCACGTTTTGAGCACAGGGTCGGCTTAGCAATACTGATGAGTAATCGAATGAAGAAGCTCAATTGTGTTACAATAACTCTGGATGCGATATATCTCGTAAATAGAGTAATTTTTGAGAGCAGTGTAGTAATGTGATATTCTTCATCGAGGTTAGGCAGTTTTGTCTTTGAATTCTGAATTACAATTTGTAAGTTATGTCCATTAATGCGATTTTATTGTACGTGAAAATGTTTTGTACTGATTTTTCTAATTCATCGCGGATTCTCTGCATATAATTGGGGTGCTTTTAAGAAGCAAAACAAGAAATAGTCGGTGTATGAACGAAAATTGTTATCTCCGAGAAAATACGTGACTTTATTATTTGTTAGTAAATTACAAAAATGCGAGATTTATCCTTATTTTATCTTATCTTACTCAACCTTAAACATTTAAATAAATATAAAAACTGTATAATATTTCATATGATTCAAGTATGGGTTATTGTAATGACGTAGCGTTGAAAAAATCATTTATGTGTAGTTATGCACAACCTTTAAATTTACCTTCACCAATCATCATAGAAAAACGTTACGAAGGTACGAAAACGTGGCAAACAGCAAAACCGATGAAAACTTGTTAGGTATATATAAAAAATAATGATCAATATGTTTATAACAACGAAAAATATAGGTACTAAACTGGTCGTTATTCATAAAAAAGTGTAAAACTGTGTTTTATCTAGTTAACCAGGGCTACCCTTCCTTCTGTATTTGTATATTACATATGTATATGTATATCTTTAGTACTTTACTATTACTAGTACAACCTGTTCACATTATTCTGTAGTAGGGGAATAGTTAGCACTCTACCACCGAACTGTAGTACTAATTCTACCAATGTAAACTAGCCTTTAGGTGCTAGAATAAATAGTTCTTGCCCATGGTAAGGAACTGTAGACTTCCGGTGATCCATGCACAAAGGGAAACGCTAAGAATTTCCTTGACAGGTCTCTATTCCCTTTGTGGAAACGGTAAGAAAAGATGCCGCACATCAATTTTCTCTAAATAAACAAAGGGATGACGCTGCGGTGTGTCCGCGTTCAGAGAATTTTCAAAGAGCTATTTGTAAGCTGAAATAATCCGATATCGGGCAATACGCTTTATACGGATTCGTTTCAAAGACAAATGCTGCGAAATAGAGGGAATTTTCACTTGGAAACTACAGATACTCAATAGTAGTTTTCCTCCTACCATAATAAAATGGCAGCCATTTTGTTTTTTGTTTAATTGACGCACGAGTGTTGTACTAATTTAACCATAGCTACCTATGTAGTAGTCAATAGGCCGTTGTGAGGTAGTTCAAAGTTTTGTGTACCTCGGTTCTTTGATCGACAATTCAGGTAGCTGTGAGAATGAGATTCCATGGCGCATTCAACAGGCACGGGTGCCTGCAAGCTTATTACAATATGGCGTGACCATAACATCACTAAAGCTACCAAAATGTCGCTGGTTCAGTCTCTTGTGTTCTCCATATTTTTGTATGCCTCGGAAACTTGGACTGTTAAAAAGGCAGATCAAGCTCGCATAGATGCTTTTGAAATGTGGACATGGAGGAGAATGCTGAGAATTCCTTATACCGCCCATCGAACTAATGTTTCCATACTGGATGAGCTCGGTAATCCAAAGAGACTATCATCCATTGGGTCGACGAGAATGCTTACATTCTTCGGACATATTCACAGAAGCGATAATATGGAAAAACTTGTAGTTCAGGGTCACGCCCCGAGTGGGCGGCGGCGTGCCGTTCCCCTACACGCTGGGTGGATACGACGAAACAATTACTAGATATGAGTATCCAGAGCGCCACTGAACTGTCAGTAAATCGCGAACGATGGCGAGCTACAGTTCTCAAAACTATCGATAATATTCGTGTCGGCAGTACTCTAGCTCCGACTTAATGCATTTTACGAGTTCACAACAAGTCTGTTAAGACATTGTGACTATGATGATAATGACCTATGTAGAGGTCTTGTCAATATCGCTTCCGGTTTAAAAAAATTGAATTAAATTACGACGTATTATGTACCGGGTATTGATATTCCTGAATCACAGGCAGCGTGGTCGAGCAGTTAAGATGCTGGGCACCAGTCCTAACGGGCGAGGGTTCGAATCTCACTGCGGTCAACAACTTTTTTTCTTTATTTTTAAGATGAAATGGTAAACTTGTTAATTACTTGTCCGGGAGAAATCCGGTCTTGTCAATATAATAAAAAAATTAAATTTTTATACCAACAAATTCCACAATGAGAGCGCCGTTTAAATTTACTCAAGTAAATTTTTTCCTACTTTTTTCACACGGTGAGCCTACAAAACGCCTACGGCACTTTTGTTGTTTCGGTCGCGTGTTGTCACCGAAAACAAAATAGCTGATTCGGGAATAAAACCTGATCGGTGGTAAGCACCCAAATGAGACCTTCATTGTACGCGTCAGAAATATAAGAGCAGTTTACATTTTTTGTGCTCCTATGGAATGCTGATACTATAAAGGATCCGTTAATCGTTCAAAAGAAGCCCGACGAGTGGAATGACCGTTTGCCTTTCGGCATGTTTTATTACCCTGGCGATAGAGTTGGCACGTTCATTAGAGTAGTCGAAATTGTATATGTCTGTGTATAATTAGATGTTAATATACAATAAATAGATCAATTTATCTTGTTTTTATGTATTGCAAATTGGTATTTCCGATTATTTTGATCTCCTATCACTTTCTGAATTGTTATAATGTATATTTTGTATAGATAATTAAGGTTTTATCATTACTCAGGTCTACATAATATCGTAACTGCACTATAGAAGTGTCGACACTGATTGAGACCTGAAAAAAATGTAAACAGCTTATATACAGGGTGTTAATTAAGTATGTTAACAAACTTTAACCACGAATAGTACTCCGAAAAATAGAAAGAAAATGTCATATGAATATGGGTCCGGAAATGCTTCCTAAGGGAGCTACGCCCCTTTGCATGGGGCACCCTGAAGACGGTTTTCCCTCGATATTCTCGAAACGATTCATAACAAAATTACGAAATTAGGTACGATGGGTAAACTTTTGACGCTGAATCTGATTCTGAATTTCATAATTTTAATCAGAGGCGTATCATAGGGGAGGAGTTATGGGTGAAAAAAAACACCATTTTCTAAATGGTAATTTTTTCACATTTTGATTTTAGAATATGGTATTTTAGAGATTTTTACGTAAAAATGGTCTCTTGGTACATCTCGATAGGGCTAACCGTTTTCGAGAAACATGCAAATTATTGAATACAATAGCCTGCATTTCCGGACCCATGTTCATATGACATTTTCTTTCTATTTTTCGGAGTACTATTCGTGGTTAAAGTTTGTTAACATACTTAATTAACACCCTGATGTATATCTGACTTCTACAGTATTTAAAATAGCGTGGATCCAAAGCTTTTTGTTAAGTAATCTACGCCTCCTTCGACGATATACCAACACAAAATTATAAACGTATTAAGGTTCATTCGCAAGAAAACTATTGAAATGAACCGAAAACCCGGGATCGGTGGAAAATCTGTTTACACCCGTTTTCTGTGTGAACAATTCATTCGGTTTGCGCCGATTCGTTGAAATTACCAAAACGGTGATTTGACCGCATCGTGTGAACAGGCTGTTAGTCTGCTGGTAATGGATTTGAATGATTAAACAGGCAACATTAGCAAGTTGGAAAATACCCCATTGGTGCGAATCCAAACCCTCGATGACGTCCATTCCATTTGACGAGTCAATTGACCGTCAACAATGTGAATGCGTCAACGCCCGCACGACATACGATATCACAGCGAACAATGAGCGTCTTGTTTACCAAACTAGCCAGTTAGTGCGCAAATCAGTAGTTAGATGCGACCCCATTAATCAAGGCGGCGCACAGTTTCATGGTGGAAGCTGGATTAACCAGCTAATAAATTGCTCCATTTTGTATGTACAGGGTGGGCGATTCTTGTTGTATTTAATATTCTCAGATTGAAAGTCAGTAGGATAGAAGCGAAAATACATGAAGCTGGACGAATCAGAAAAAATTATATGGCGATTCGTACAATCACCAGTTATTTCGATTAATTTTAAATGATTTATGGATAGAACAAAATTCACCTTCACTTATTTTTTGTAAGATAAGGTCATTTAAACAAAAACTTCTTATTTTCCTGTCTGCAACGTTTCGACTTATATTAAGTCATCCTCTTCTTCTTCTTCTTCTCCTGGTGCCGTATCAGGTCCCCCTAACGTTGGCAATGGAGAAGTTTCCAAAAAAATAAAATTTGGAAAATTCATCATTATGCGATAGTATATTTCTTCACTTGAAGAACGTCGAAAAAATCATCTGAATATTCCAAAAAAACGGCGGAGTTATTCAATTTTATATTTGCGTAAAGCGACCGCGGAGGCGAAAACCCGTTTGACGTCACAACACATGTCTGGTCGGGATTCCGACTCCGCTATGCATATGCTGCGCTGTACAGTATGCGACATTTGGACTTGAGTGGAACGGCGAAGGAGTTTGTTGTAACTGGCAGATGCCAGTATATTTTTGAAGTATGGAGGAAGGTTACGATCGTGGTGATTCTAGTAATCTTCCTAAAGTGGATGACATGATTATGGACTTTTACTTTCACACCGATAGGTAAGGAGAGTACTGTGATCGTGAAAATTTTCGATTTTGATATAATACGCTTTTTGGGTGTTTTATGATGTCTACATTTAACGAAAATCCACACAACTCATTTCCGTCGGTTTGTCTGTCTGTCGGTCTGTCTGTACGCGTTTTTCTAGCCATGCAATCTCAGTAACCGCTGCATGGATTGTTATGAAATTTGGCGGCGATATCCTGTGGGGGTAGTTGTAGGTAATGTTCCTATGTTTGAAAATCGGTGCATGGGCGGTGGAGTAATTAACAAAAAACCATAAATTTTAAATATTCCTCAAACTTTGTTTTTGGGCGTTTTAGAGGTTCCTGATCATTTTCTACTTTTTTGGATGGGGGTGATATTGGGGTGGTTAGGAGGTGAGGGGCTGTAAAACTGAAAAATCATTGTATTCATAACAGACCGTCCACTAACCTGTGAAAGAAAGGCCTAGCGTCATAATACACTTTTTTAGGTGCATCCGAACATTACCTTGGCTATTACGGATCGTCGACTTATAATTTTCTGATGTATACATGCGAGAGTATTGCTTCTGATCATTCTGTATGGTGTAAACAGGAAACTATAGGATTGATTTCAATTAAATTTTCACACAGTATTACTACCGCTGCGAGGATGTAAAATCTTTGATTTTTAAAAGTCGTGTCAGCGGCGGCGCAGCAAAATAAAAAAAAAATAAAAATATAGAAACAGCTCAAACTTCGTTTTTTAGTGTGTTAGGGGTTCCGTGATCATTTTCTACTTTTTTGGGTGGGGGTGAAATTGGGGTAGTTGGGGGGTGGGGGGTCATAAAACTCAATTTTTTTGTATTCATAATAGGCTATCCATTGAAATATTTGTTTGGTGTTTTTATGATGGTGTTAGTACACCTAAGTAAAATGCAATATTTATAGTTCTCTATTCTAATAATACGAGTACCAATAAACTGCAGTGTATCGTTTTGTCACCGTCGGCGTCGCCTACTCTACTGAAAACAAGGAATAACAACATGAACGAGGAGGCCGGCGCCGGCGGCGGCGGCGTGGTGGCTTGCGGGAGCAGTATCCTCGACAGGGCATACACAGGCTTGCGTTGTGTCGTGTGACGTGACGTCACAGCGGCTTCGCGCGGAGGATACGGCAATTCAAACTTTGAAGGACTATAACTTTTCTGTTAATGAAGATAATTACAAAATTTTTTCGCCGTTGTTCTCTAACACTTTAGGACTACCTGATTAACTAAAATTTGAAAAAATGAAAACTTCCTCATGACATTGGCGAATTGATCACGGTCTTCGGCCAATCTAAATAGTTGTTCGGCACTGCGTATTCCGGTCCAATCGCGAATGTTCTTCAGCCATGACATTTGTTTCCTTCCAATACCTCTGCGACCCTCGATTTTGCCTTTCATTAGGAGTTGAAGGATTCTGTAGCGGTCCCCTCGAAGGATATTATGCCCTAAGTATGATATTTTCCGTATTTTGATTGCCTTGATCAACTCTCGAACGGCACTTGCTCTATTGAAAACTGCTTCGTTGGTCTGTAGGGCCGTCCACGGTATTCGGAGCATTCTTCTATGCAACCACATTTCGAATGCTTCCAGGCGATTAATAGCGTTGGACTTGAGGGTCCAGGTCCCCCCCCCCCCAAAACATTATAAAATGCTGTCTAAAAAATGGAATCCACAAATTTGCACCCCCCCCCCCGCAAATTTAAGGTGGCAACTCTAATCTGGACCCCCCGAAAGGTCAACCAAGTGACACCCATAATCTGGACCCCCCAAAACCAAATCCTGGATACGTGCCTGGAAGTAGGTACCTTGCAACAGGCACAAACTAGTTTTTTCATCTGCCCCTTGATACCCAAAACGGAATTAAAGATAAGCCAAACTGGACGGATCGATACCATCTAAAGAACGGTTAACGTTTATCTATAATCCTGTGTACATATAAAAAGTAATTTCCCAAAAGATTCGCCCCAACCGATCCAATAAAAAATTATGGGATGAAGGGCGATGAAATTACGGAAACTCCTATTTCGCTTCCGTCTGGATTTACTTTGCTCGTAAAAATACGAGGAAATGATTATTTTTGTTTTTTGTATACGTTTCTGGAAAACAATACCAAAAAAAAATTGATGTGGAGATTATGTTTCTAACATCGAATAGTAAGGTCAATGGGTTCATGGACTGTCATAAAAATATACATTCACCCAACGACGCGATGATAATGATAAGAAACATAGACTTTTCTCGAAAAGTTCAAAGGTCCTCTCGGGTTTTAGGCTGTAGTCTGTTGGAATGTCTTCCTAACGTATGTTGCAAAAGTTTTGAGAATTTTTTTCAAAACTCGGGAGGTAGTTTCATCGTTTGAAACAATTTATAAATCGTTACCATGGTAACCAGTTATCTAAACGTAACAACAAAACCATTTTGGTTATGATATAAGTTGTCAAAATGTCGTACAAATTAGATATTCGGAAGAGTATTTGCAGTCTAGTTGGACGACTTAAAAAAAAGAAAGTTCGCCTATATCAAGATCAAAATATTTCTGTTGTCACAATTTATCGAGCGATACGTGAATGCGAAGAAGGTATTCCTTGTATAAAGTTACCAAAAAGTGGACGTCCAAGAGCGTTGAATGCTGCTACAGTTCAAAGAATGGTCAACAGAAGTGAACACCGAGTTGAAATTTCAACACGAAAACTTTGACGCATTTTTCACGTCAATGCTAGCACAATCTGTAGAGAAATGAGAAATAACCTCCGAAAAAGAAGAAAATTTCCAGAGTATTCCCCAAATCATTTAGAAAGAATGCCTCAATGCTATCGCAATTTACGTCGTACTCATTTTGCTGGCAACATAAAAATTATTCTTGACGATGAAAAGTATTTCACATTTTCGAACTCAGAAATCAAAAGTAATGATGGTTTTTATACAAGAGACTTTGAAGCCTGTCCAGATAATGTAAACTTTAAACGAAAAAAAAAAAGACTGAAAACAAAGTGTTAGTGTGGTGCGCTATATCAGACAATGGTATTTCACAGCCGTACGTTGGACGAGTTAGGACCGAAGCGGTTATCGCAAAAGTCTATACTCAAAGTGTTTGCCTAAGCTACTCAATTTTATTAATACCCACCATGCTAATAACAATATAATGTTTTGGCCAGATCTGGCTTCAAGTCATTGTTTTGCGTACGAGAAACTGCCTAGAACACGGAATATCTTGTACCACGTAATGACAACCCCCCAATCTTCCTCAAGCAAGACCTACCGAAACTTTTTGGGCTCAAATGAGTGCCAAAGAGCATAACAATGGTTGGGAAGCTCAAAACGAACAGCAGTTAAGAAGAAGAATAATGCTAAAGATCAGAGAAATTGATTTAGAAGCTGTCCAAAACCTAATGAGGAACATTAAGAGGAAATTGCGAGCCGTGGAAGATCATGGCCCATTAGCAGTACATCATTTTTATATTAAGAAATATTGTTATTTTTTGTAGTTCTTGTTACAGTTCAAATATATTATTGAGAGATATTTTTTTAATTTTGTGAAAAACTTAAAACTTTTGCAACATCCGTCAACGTTTAGTTAATTGATTTCAATAATACGAAGTTATTTCCACAAAAAACTGAGACTCTCGGAACACGCCGAACAGGTGACACCAGCTTCTGAGGATGCCGACCACTCGTGTTGGCGAAACCGCGAAACCTCAAGCAGCGAAACGTGTCGACACCGGCCGAACAGCCCAAAAACCAACAGTTCGTCGTTCGCTACCCCCCTAACCTCTTGTCGTTTTCGTCGATACAACCTGGTGATGACCACTGCGTAGGTCATATAAAGGAACTCGTACAATTCGATCCAAAATCCCCTGTGACTGCTGCCAGATTCTTGCTCTCACCGCAAGCCTCTAGTTGGGCGCCAAATGCAAAGACTCTCTTCTCTCAGGTCGCAAGGTTCATGCAGTGGTAAGACGACTCACCGACTTTGAATAGTATATTTTCTCCAAACTCTTACAACAAAATCCATCGTTCAAGTAAAAATTACATCCCTCTTATTGATTGTCATTCCTCTTACCATCTACTGGGCGTTCTAATATCAATTGGATACCCATATAGTAGAAATGCATTAAATAACTATTCCACTATTGAATTGAGGACGACGTCACACATATTATCGTGTACTGTCATCCAAACTAAACGTGTATACAAAATTTGAGCTCAATCGATTGAAGATTTCTGCTTCAAAATTGAGTAGCAAGCTTCCACCTGAATAAACATAGATACATACATACATAATTATGTTGTAGACCAATGCCGAATTTGGCCCGAGACAGAAATAATTAGACATTTCGCGATCTGTCCAAACTAGATTTGCCAGATGCCTAAACAACGATACGTATAGGCATACGACCAACGTATTTTGGCGAAATGCGCATTTCTACATTACGCCGTTGCCAATCAAGTCATAAATATACAACATAAACTCAGTTTATTATTTTTATTTGTTCCGACAAGGAGTACTCAAATGACATTATTACATTTTATCTTACTCATTACGCATTTGCATTTTTTGTTACCACATTGTTTACTACGACAGTTACATCGAATAAAACCTGGGTAGCATGACAACCATTAGTTGACCACACCAGAATAGAGCGATTCGCAGAGAGTAATATCCCGATATCGTCATTCAGGGTGGAAAAAGCCAAAGACATCTTAAATTTAGATAATGGATTCTCACTAGTCATCCCGAAAAGAGACGACTGGATGAGAGGGAAAGTCAAGTTTCCGCCCAATAGTCTGGTATGCTTCACTGACGGATCGCTCTTAAAGAAGTCAGGATCCGGGAGAGCGGCCTTCTGTCTGGAGGGTAAAGAAGTGCGGCGGAGCTTCGCGCTGGGAACCTGCACGACTGTCTTCCAGGCGGAAGTGTATGCGATATTGATGTCGGCATACCCGACGGAAGTCGAAAAGTGTTCTGAACAGAGCATATATGTATGCTCTGACAGCCAATCAGCTCTGAAAGCGGTGGCAGCTTCGAGGGCCAGATCAGCTCTGGCTCAAGAATGCTCTGCCGCCCTTCAGAAGTTAGCAAGCCATAAGAAGGTGACCCTGTTGTGGGTCCCCGGACATATTGGCATCCCGGGTATCGAGAGAGCGGACCGATTAGCTAGGATAGGGGCCAGCAGCCCCTGCATCAGCCCAGAACCTATGCTGGGAATCAGCAAACGCCAGGTCAATGTGACCCTGGACAACTGGGCCTACAAGGAACTAGCGAAAGCCTGGTTAGACGACTGCAGGCGAGCCAAAAGATTTATAGCAGGCCCTGATAGGGGCCGAACGCAATGGCTTTTGAATAAAGGCAGAGAGACGCTCAACCTTCTGGTGGGGGTTCTTATTGGCCATTGCCGGCTGAATAGACATTTGTCACTTATGAGAGTGGTAGGGGACCCCATTTGCTCCAGATGCTGGGAGGAGGACGAGACAGCGTTCCACTTCCTGGGCAGATGTGCAGCTTATCGCAACCTTAGGGTTCAGATATTCGGCACGACGGAGTTTGGGGAGGAGCCACTATATTCAGCGAAATGGTCGGCAATACTGACTTTCGTCAGGAGGTCTAGTAGGTTCGACAAGGAGCTTTCTAGGGTGTAGAATTTTAGTGTTTTCAGTGATTGGTTCAGTGGGGTTGGCAAAAAGGGCCAAAGGTGGCCTACTTGCCTGGCTTCGCCTCCCCATCACTACTACTACTACTACATCGAATAAAATCTTAAGAAGAATCAAATTCCTTTGCGGCAATTCTCCCCAAACTGAATTTTGTATTAACTGGTATATCGGAGGAGGCCGCAATAAAAAAATATTTAAAAAATATAAGTCCAACTGTATTATTGATATTGATTCATTTCTTGCGTATAGTTTTTTTTAAACCGCCATATGATGTACCAAGTTGGTACAAACCATCTTTTTCTGATAAAACAACTGCCAAAATATTACGAAGAGCTAAGCGTCCTCTGTCCATATCAGGAATTAGATTTACTATGTTTCGATCAGCAACGGCGTAATGCACAAACGCGCATTTCGCGACGTGGCTAAATTGGGTTGGTCAGGTGTCCAATCGCTCACTGTTTCGGCATCTGGCAAATCTAGTTTGGACAGATCGCGAAATGTCTAATTATTTCGGCCTCGGGCCGAATTTGGCATCTGCCTCCAACACATATGTACATTGCAAGTTAACACGTTGTTGGACACAACGGCTATAGCCGTCTGCGGGGAGTGATCGTGATACGCCACGACGGCTATATCAGTCAAAAAGTTATCTGCTTGTTACGGCAGAACGGCGACGACCGTCAGAATGCCTTGTTAAGCAATGTTAGTGCCGTAACGTGAAGCTCGTCATTTCTGAAATTGCCAAATTCTAACCCACTATACGCTATTCCAACTATTCATGTTTTAAGGTGCATGGGTAAAACGGCACGACGGCTAACCGTCCATAACCTCCAATGTGATGCATTGACCACGTGTATAGCTGCCATATTGGAAATGTGTTTTTGTTTGATTTTCATGTTTTCAGCACTGATGGGAGGTAGGTAACCAGATATTTTCATCCTAAACAGATATTCGTCGTCCACCTATCATACATATAGAATATATTGTTTCATATCAATACAAAACTCGAAGCACGAGTGAGACATTTTCCAGAGAAGCTGCCCCTACCAGAGGATCATAAAAAATAAAATCACATTTTCTTAAATGCAAACAATGTTTCAAGTCTGGAAAACGCAAAGAAACTAGCTATAGATGCAAGGGTTGTGAAAATAAACCTGCTTTGTGTCCAGACTGCTTTGAAGAGTGGCATCAAACATAAATTTGTGCGTAAATTCTGTTTTGTTCGGGGATACCTCTGTTTGCTAATAAATTTGATTTTTTGTTTTTATACCGTCTGAATTCTGAGAGATGCGTTTTTGTTTATAAATTTGATACATTAAAATGTTGTTTTTGTTTTAGCTCTTCTCTCGAAAATTGTCCTTTTCTTCCCACAAGACGTGTTTTACGATTACACTGATCCGACGGCTATAGCCGTGGTTGCCATTCTAGAACATAAAGTCTCCTGTGATATGACACGACGGATATAGCCGTCTTTTTTATTGTCACCAAAAACCTCAAAAATGAAAAAAAGGAGTCAAAAATGAATACGCTTAAAATATGTTGATGACGCAAATCATGTTACAAACGCAAAAAAAATGGGAATGTTTTGAGGTGCCATATCACGAAGCCTGCCGGCCAGCAGAGTGTCCAACAATGTGTTAAATAAAAGCTTCAAAAAACGCGAAATTTTGCTTCATATTCTGAAGGATCATTTCCTTCCCATTGTTCCTCTATATAATAATGTTTATCCTATTAAAACAATGGCCATTTTCTACGTTATCCCTAGGAATTCATTACAAACTTTTGAAGTTTAGAATGTGGTGGATGAGATAGTTCAGGACAGGAATGAGGAAAGTTTGTAAAGTAATTATGAGCCTGTTAAGAGTTGTGATGTACTTGCAAACTATGTATAGTTAATTAGGATACGGTCTTGATACTTTCCGAAGATTCTCATAAATACGTTAATATTTTAGGCCGTTGAAGCTCACGGCCTTGATGAGTATACAGAATACGGAATGGAGTATCAACTGAGTTGGATTATCAGCTATAGTTTCCTATAGAGGGTAATCCAGCGTTGCAGAGACGTAAGATAGTGAGATTACTAAAACATATCTCAGAAACTTGTTACTTAGTAATCGTAGGGAACCTAAAAAACTACAAACTTAAAATATTTTTACTTTAATTTTCATGTTTATAGAGGGTGATTCATATCAGATCCATTTTTTAACAGAAACCCCGCATATTATTGCATATTTGGCTTCCTTGCTGAATTCTAGTGTGACTTTATGTGTCACACATGAGACTTGAAATGAATCGTTTAGGTGCAAATCACTATTTTTTGGTATAAGTAAAGATCTGAAAAATTGCAATGCACAGGCCTACAATCGTTACTCTCGTTCCCAAGTCAAGCACTTAACGCAAAGGTCAGGATGACCTAGAGCTCCATCACTTAATCAACGACAGACAATATGGATTCCGACACCAAAGATCAACTGGAGATCTCCTGGCTTACGTCACACATGTGTGGAGCAGACTAATCCAACCATTTGGCGAGGCTCACGTCGTTGCTCTCGATATTTCAAAGGCATTCGATCAACTGAGGCATGCAGGTCTCCTAAACAAGCTCTCGTCTTATGCGCTCCTTGTTAAGCTTTGCGGTTGGCTCGCAAACTTCCTCTCAGGTCGGAAAATCTCTGACGTGGTAGACGGCTTTTCCTCTTCTTTCCATAGCATCAATGTCGGGGTTCCGCAGGGATCGGTATTGGCTCCCACATTGTTTCTGCTTCACATTAATGATCTACCCTCTAGCACTACAAACCCAATCCACAGTTTTGCGGATGACAGTACGCTGCACGCAGGCATCATGAGCAATAAACCGATCTCTGTGGTCGAGCTGGCAGACTGGCAGTGGGAGCTTCACTTTCAAAGGATCTCGATACCATTGCCGCTTGGGGGCTTAAGAATATGGTTAAATTTAATGCCTCCAAGACAAGTATTGTACGCTATCAAACAAGAAGTGCCCAAGCCAACACCAGGTTTTAATGAACAACCGGGCTCTGCCAAGGAGTCACTCATTCAAGCTGTTAGGAGTCAACATCACAGAAAATCTGATCTGGCACGAACACGTCGCGTCAATTGCAATAGCTGCTGGTAAAAAGCTTGAGTACCTATTTAGAGCCAGAAAGTATTTCTCACCATGTAACCTCCTCACGCTATATAAAGCCCAGATAAGACTTTGCCTGGAGTATTTCTCTCATGTCTGGGGAGCTGCTGCCCCTACTACCCTATCTATACTAGATGCCGTCCAGAGAAGGGCAATTCGACTAATTGGCGATCCGGCTTTAACGCGCCACGTTCAGTCACTTTCTCACCGACGTGTTGTTGGTGACCTCTCACTCTTCTACCGATATTCCAACGGAATCTGCTCCTCTGGGCTATCCTCTATCATTCCGCCGCTCACTGCTCCTATCAGATGTACCGGTGCGATCACTGCATCTCATCCTAAGACTGTCGTTCTTCATATATCAAGAACTGAGCGGTAAAACCGCACATTTATTCCCAGGGTGTCCAAGGCTTGGAATGGACTGCCAGAAGATGTATTTATTGGGCCTGCGGGTATTGGCCCATTCAAATCCCGCGTCAACAAACTTCCCCTAACATAACCCTTTCACAGCAGCCGCGGTACTCTGGTATTTAGGCTCTGCCTGCGCGGTCTGCTCAGTTATAAAAAAAAGCCTTGGGTCCTGTCCATCTTACGTCTACAAGTTCAAGCACCGTTGAACCTAGCATAGTCTGCCGGTGATAGCCATAACCTGCATACGTCGGGTCACTTGCCACCGCCATGCCATCACATACAAGTGACGTCTGAAGATGTATTTTGATATACCTATTTGATTTTTTTTGTTTTTCGCTAATTACTCCACCGCCCATGCACCGATTTTAAAAATCAGAGCAGCACTACATACTACGACCCCACAGCAAATCGCTACCCAAATCTTGTCACAATCCATGCAGCGGTTACTGAGATTACGTGGCTAGAAGAACTCCAACAGACAGACGGAAATAAATGACGTGAATTTTCGCTATAAAATAAATATACTTTTTCCAAAATTATTGTACTTTCTTTGGTATGGAATGGTCTTTGGGGACCACCCTCGTATAGCTCTCATCATGCCACGGTGTACTACATCAAAGTTAGAGATGCCTGTTCGTCTCCCGAAGGCCTTTGTCTCAGACCGCTTATTCTGCCCTAGAACTTTGCCCATCAATTATTCCGTGGGGTGAGACGAAAGTGATATTATGCTCAAAGCTAGAAGGGGTTGCCCTATTTTCGTTTTCCAAAGATAAACGGCATGGTATTCAATTTTCGGTACACGTACTCAGGCATGGCCGTCTCTACTCACTAGGCCGGAGCATTGAAATATGGCAATGTTGGAGATCAGGCCGTGTTTTCATTTGTTGTTATGTCATGTGTATTCTTCCAGGTGCAGAAAATATGGTTGGAAGGTGATTATTAATTTGTTTCTAATTATTTACCTGCAAAAACGAAACTATAAAGATAACAAGATGCCTGCAAAGGGTGTAGTACCAGGTTGCAGCCCAGTAGAGGACTACCAAACCATGGCCCAACATCACCTTATTCTAGATTAAAAAGAACGTTGCAAGGTGATTTTTAATGGGTTTCTACTTATTTACCTGCACAAATGAAACTATAAAGATAAAAAGATGCCTGCAAAGTGTGTAGTACCAGGTTGCACTAGCAATTGTGTGTCCGATAAGGGACATAAACAGAAGTGGGTGAAAGGTATTCCTCGGAAGGGCTGGTTATATTTATAAGGATAAAGACAATAATTGACAAACATTTCAAAGGATAAGACCTATTTTAAAGCACAATGTGGTACCTATAATGTTTTCTGGACCTCCCAAATATCCAGAAAAATACAGTTAATAGAACTCATCTGGGCATGGCCTGGGGCATACCTACGAAAGCATTTCATAGTGAAAGGGAAATCAAGACCAGCAAGAATGGCTTCACAGTGACCTAATAGTGAATTTTTCTAGCTCAAGTGATAATTTACAAAGTAAATTGAGTGTTCATTTAAGTGGAAATTGAAGTGGCGGCAGGAAACAGGTTGCGTTTATTTTTATTTTGTAGTGTCTGACTGTGATGAAACAGACATCAGATGTAAGTGATATTAGTAGTAGTAGTTCTAAAAACTATTTTTCTTAATTTATTAACCGAGATGAACTCTAATACATATAAAATGTAATAATTATTCTGAAACTATAGGGCCACTATTTGACAGCTAAGCCACGTTGCCACATCTAAGGCTCCGGCCTAGTGTAGAGTCGGCCATGACTCAGGTCGTAATGAGAAATACTTGGATCGATAGTGGTTTGTTAGATATAAGCAATATAGGAACATTTTTGGAAAAATATTTATTTATTCGTGTACATGATAGAGAGATTTTGAGCCACTAAAAATTGGGACGACGCTTTCCGTAAAACATTATTCTGAGCATGCGCAGTGTGTTTCGAATAACGGATAAGCGTGTGCCTTGTGTACAGTTTTTGTAACTGAAATCTGTGACGTGTATCGTGCGTTATTTGACAACTGACATTAACAATTATAGGACCTATCTGATTTTAACTTAACCTCACATTATGATCTATTTGGTCGGAAATGTCCAAGAAATGTTACGTGTAACCAGTAAACACCACAAGCTGAAAATAGATCACATCACAAGTAACATAAAAAATAGGTTATGCAGGATCCCCGAAGCATGCCATTTCAGATTTCATTACCACGGTTCAGACCTGTGATGATCACACGCTGATGCCGGAGACGCCTAACTTTGCAGCTTTTATTGGATAATACTGTCAAATAAAATTGACGGAAGAAAACCTGATCCTTTTGTACAATGATAAACCACAAAATAAGTGTTGTTGCTATCAAAATCATCACGGTTCCTTTCTCACTGCCGCATAGTGGTTTAGACCTGGCAATACCGCACGTAATCATATCGTACCGTAAACTTCCGTAGCTAACGTACAACTTTATCGGTTATTCGCCGATTCGGTTATTTCGGGAGAAATGCGCATGCCAGAAATAGCCGATAACGTGCAATAACGTCAGGAAACGGACGTCCAAAAACTCTATAATGCTGTCGCCTTCAAAATAGTCCCCATAGATATGAGGTTCATGACAGAACTGTCAGAAATCGTTACAGCATCAGAGCTACTTTACATACCACAACTTAATTCAGTAGAAGTCTTCTATGCAATGTAGCATGTAGCCACTTTTTTTAACCGATTCGATAATTCTTTCGGACTTTCAATCTGTTGCATCTGTAGCAACAGCCTCTCTTTTACTTCCCACACCGATAGATGAGGGGAGTATTGTGATCGCGAAAATTTTCGATTTTGAGATAATACACTTTTTGGGAGTTTCATGATGTCTACATAACGAAAATCCACGTCACTCATTTCCGTCGGTCTGTCTGTCTGTCTGTCTGTCTGTCTGTCTGTCTGTCTGTCGGTCTGTCTGTCTGTCTGTCTGTCGGTCTGTCTTTACGCGTTCTTCTGTCCTCGTGATCTCAGTAACCGCTGCACGGATTGTGATGAAATTTGGTCAGCGACATGCTGTGGGGTCGTAGTAGGTAATGCTGCTATAATTTTGAAAATCGGTGCATTGGCGGCGGAGTAATTAGCAAAAACGAAAAATTTTAAATATTCCCCAAACTTCGTTTTTAGGCGTTTTAGGTGTTCCTGATCATTTTCTACTTTTTTTGGGTGGGGGTGGAAACTGGGGTGGTTGGGGGTTGGGGGGTTGTAAAATTGAAAAATTTGTTGTATTCATAATAGACTACCCACTGACCTGTGAAGGAAGACCTAGCGACATAAATAACTTTTTTAGGTCTATCCGAACATTGCCTTATGCCTATTACAGAAACTAAAGGACTTAGAATTGTAAAACTGAAAAGTTTGTATTATTGATAATTCATTGAGCTGTGCAGGAAAGACCTAACGGCATATGACAATTTGGGGGGGGGGGTACTGACGATGATTTTGTTGCAAGGGGATCTCAGACTAAGGCTTCACGCTATGGTAAAATAATAAACTGGTATCACCGTAATGTGTGGGAAGTACTGAGTCAATCAACTTGACTTCATTTTTTTAGTATCGTTTTAGCACATCCATATTTTTTTTTATGCTTAGCCTCCCACAAAGGTTGAAAGCCTATGGCGCTGTAGAAGCGCTGTGAGAGTATAAGTGTCGGTGCAAGTTAGATTTGAAGCGCTGCAGGTTGTAGCCGTCGGGAAACAAATTCCCCGGCAGCTCATTCCACAGCATCGAAGTTCTCCAAAAGAAGGAGTGCTGGAGGAGACTGGTTCGGGGAGTAAGGATCTCGACCTGGTAAGGATGAGCTCGCAGAGCCTCTCTAGTGTTCCTGGTTCGAACAGCCTTTGGTGTTATTATGTGGGCGACCTCAATCGAACATCTTCCGTGATAGAATCTGTAAAACAGAGATAGGTCAGCCACCCTTCTTCGATATTCCAGGCTGTGGAGGTCCTTTGTAAGGTTAGGCGTACCGATTAGTTCAATTGCTCTCTTCTGGATAGTATCCAGCGATGGTCGAATCTGTGCCTTGTAGAGCAGCAGTAGTTGCTTTGGTGTATGTATTACATTCAATAGCCGAATTCGGGCAATGCCCGAAAAAAATGCGCAGAGCTAGTTTTGAGCAAGGAATATTTCCCAAACCCGAAATATGAATTTTATACGGCTATTGAGCAGAGAACCAAAGTGAACATTCGTTGTGCATTGTGTGTCAAAAACCAGCAAAAACCTATCGTTTAGGTTAGGTGAGGTTAGGTTAGGTTTCTTTGCCAACGTTCCTGCAATATAGGTACAAATCGTGAAAACGCAAAAAGAGGTTTGGAAGCACAAGTCAATTTGATGCTCACACAATCAAATAAAAGGTTTAACCAACCTCAGTTGGCGATTAATTGTTTGTTGGTATTCAATAAAATATATTTAACTTCTCCCACTTTATATTTATTTGAGTCCATCGCTTGCGCTGATTAAATGGAAGAAGCAGAATTTGTGCTGGTCATTCGGAAAATATACAGAACTAGTCCTGTGCATTTCAAGTTGCGCAAAACTAGTTCTGTATGTTTCAAGATGCGCAAAACTAGTTCTGCCTATTTGGTAATGCTCAATAGCCGTATAAAATTCATATTTCGGGTTTGGGAAATATTCCTTGCTCAAAACTAGTTCTGCGCATTTTTTTCGGGCATTGCCCGAATTCGGCTATTGAGCGTAACATATACAGCTTCCTACAGCGGAACAAACCTCCAAGCTTTTGGGATGACGTTTTAGCAATACTGACGACCTGGTCGTGCCAGGACATTTTATTGTTGATGTTGATTCCCCAAAGCTTGACGGAAGGTGACTCAAATATGGAGTGACCCTCCATTTCCACAGTTGGTAAGCCACCGTGAGACTTCTTTGTAAGTGTTGTTTCCTGAGTTTTCTATACGTTGAACTGTACTTTATTTGCTAATTCCCACTCGACAATTGTTTTGAGGCATGCTGCTGTCGCCGACGTACCGTCTCCTAGGATTATAGTGGCTTGCCTGGTTCCATGTACGATATTAATGTACTGTTATCTGTGAAGCTGTAGATAGGATGGATCCATACACTTTTTTTTAACTTTTTTCTTCGTTAGGTAAACATCCTCAATAAAACTTGCATTCGAATTTTTGTTCCAGAAATGTCATTACTAAACGAATTACTAATCACGAGAGTGTGGGTTGGTGTAGTGGGTAGGGCTTGTGACTATAAGGTCGAATCTCACTAGAGGCAGAAATTTATTCCAGAATTCAGAAGTAGATGTCTAAAAACCTCACCGACCATTTACTGTTGGGTTCTAATCAATAGTGCTGCTCCTAGAGTGGCGCCGGGAAACCGTGACAAGACATATACAGAACACGAGGCTAATGACCAGAGCAGTTGATTATAATGACCATCCGGCCTTCTACGTAGAACCTTGGTAAATTATTTCTGCAAGCGACAGGGGAACCATTAAATATTGTAACGGAATTTAAAAATTCCCGTGAACGCACAGCTGCGTAGCTTCACGATACCATCACAACGGGGAGAAGAGGGATCGATACAACGCAGCTGTTTGGTTCCGAACAGTTTTCTGAATGGCGGTCGCTTGTGCCATTTTTCCGCTTTGGAAATTTAGAATGGCTGTTGAATGAGCCGTAAAAAGGGTGTGCCTCACACACTCACACTCTTGTCACTACGCCAATTTAACCCCTTGATGTACAATGTAATATATGTTTTTCGGCAGGTAATATATGGCAGGGTCGCCATGTAATATATCAATACCACTGGATGTACCATATCTTCCCCTGGTACACACTGCTCCAACTGGGGCTTACTGGAGCCCCGAGTAAAACTACTTCATACTCGTATATTGATCTTAATTGTTACAAACTACAGATGTATCTTATATCTAACCAATATCCTATTGACCTACTTAGCACACTCACTCAGTTTATAAATCTCGTTTCCAAAGTGGAACAATACCATATACTGGGTGTTACCAGTTCCCTTTATTTTACTAATCTACATCACAACCCTTAATCTATTATAACTATACATAACATTTATGAAATCAGTCATTTACCGCACAATAACTAAAGACAAAAAAAAACTTCGATTAGCGACAGGAAATCACAGAAACACAATTGTGTTTGTGCAGGAAATTTATAAAATTATAAGGTTAGGTTTAACTTCTCTTGACAACCAATAGCACAAATCACAAAACAAGGCTTTCTCTCACAAAGCCTTTCTTTATGTCACACAGCCAAGAGATGAAACCCACAGGGCATGGCTGACTCTACACTAGGCCGGAGCCTTAGATGTGGCAACGTGGCTTAGCTGTCAAATAGTGGGCCTATAGTTTCAGAATAATTATTACATTTTATATATATATTAGAGTTCATCTCGGTTAATAAATTAAGAAAAATACTTTTTAGAACTGCTACTACTAATACCACTTACATCTGATGTCTGGTTCAGCGTAGTCAAATACTACAAAATAAAAATAAACGCAACCTGTTTCTGCTGCCACTTCCACTTCCACTTAAATTAACACTCAATTTACTTTGTAAATTGTCACTTGAGCTATAAAAATTCACTATTAGGTCACTGTGAAGCCATTCTTGCTGGTCTTGATTCACTTTCACTATAAAACCTTTTCGTAGGTATGCCCAGATGCATGCCCAGATGAGTTCTATTAACTGTATTTTTCTGTGATATTTGGGAGGTCCAGAAAACATTGTAGGTACCAGATTCTGCTTTAAAATAGGTCTTATCCTTTGAAATGTTTGTAAAGTATTGTCTTTATTCTTATAAATATATATAACCAGCCCATACGAGGAATACCGTTCACCCACCTCTGTTTATATCCTTTATTGGAAGCACAATTGCTAGTGCAATCTGGTACTACACACTTTGCAGGCATCTGTTTATCTTTATAGTTTCGTTTGTGCAGGTAAATAATTAGAAACACATTAAAAATCACCTTCCACTCTTCTTACTTACTCTGGAATGTTATGGTTAGTATATCCTTTATTGGAAGCACAATTGCTAGTGTAACCTGGTACTACACACTTTGCAGGCATCTTTTTATCTTTATAGTTTCGTTTGTGCAGGTAAATAATTAGAAACACATTAAAAATCACCTTCCAATCTCCTTTTTTTGCTCTGGAAGATTACACTAATGACTTAACAACAAATAAAAGCTCGGTCCCCGATTCAGTGTTGCCATATTTCAATGCTCCGGCCTAGCGAGTAGAGTCGGCCATGCACAGGGGCATCCTCTTGATGGAAGACGAATCACAAAAAGTAGTTTGGTGCGTCAAAATTGTGCCACTACCGCGATTTGATTGGCTAAATTTGGATTCCTATTTTTAAAATTTAAAATGTAATTACTAGTAAACAAAATACTGCAACTCCTCCCGTATGATACGCCTCTGATTAAAATTATGAAATTCTGAATTCAGTATCAGATTCAGCGTCAAAAGTTTACCCATCGTACTTAATTTCGTAATTTTGTTATGAATGGTTTCTGAGAATATCGAGGGAAAACCGTCTCCAGGGTGCCCCATGCAAAGGAGCGTAGCTCCCTTAGGAAGCATTTCCGGACCCATGTTCATATGACATTTTCTTTCTATTTTTCGGAGTACTATTCGTGGTTAAAGTTTGTTAACATACTTAATTAATACCCTGTGTAAAGTTGCACAAAAAACTTGTGAGTTATCCAACAACGTCCCTTTGACCTACGAGAGATCAGGAACGAGACGATGAAATTGTCTGAACTCTTGCCTCTTGGAGGACCTACATAATTTTTTCTTGTAACCTGCATTTCCTCTTCCCCAGCCTCAACTGTTGCAGCTTTATACTTACATTCCAACTTGATTTGAATATGTCCCTATTGTTCCAGATAAGGCGGACGAGAAGCTCCACAGGCGCTCCACTGTCCGCATGGGCATCAGGGTAGTACAAAGGGCCTTCGCTCCGCCATCCCCCGACCTGTACGTACCTGGAGGTACTGGCAAGACGTGCAGAGAGAAGGCGAAGCTCAACAGGAAGACCTTACTGTTCGGGTGCAAGAGCGTACCTGTGCAAATCAAGAACCCCTCGATGGAGAACGACCAAGGTAAGGCCAAAGTTTACGGAATACATATAAGTTGGATCACTCCGCAAAAATATCAAAACGGCCTGCCCCTTGCTCCGTCTCCCCGGTACACCGGTAGCAGTGTACCGATGTCAGCCGGGAGATACGGGGCGGCGCAAAGTAGACGTTGAACGTGTTTAACGCGAAGTCTATACAGTGTCTCAAAAATATCGGATTTTGTTATCTCGGATTTGTTTGCAGGAAATGGATAACCTTTTTAGAAGTTTGAGAGTAATCAATTTCGCGAGAAAAAATATTACCAATCAATTTAAATTTATTAACGGATGGAGAATGACAATGAGATCCATCCTCATTGTGTGGTAAATCTTGAAATGTAAGGGATATAAATACAGGGTATTCCATGACGATTAAGACAAGAAATATGTCGGAACTGGACAGTAGTAGAGAATTAT
Source organism: Callosobruchus maculatus (assembly GCA_951848785.1). Taxonomy (NCBI): domain Eukaryota; kingdom Metazoa; phylum Arthropoda; class Insecta; order Coleoptera; family Chrysomelidae; genus Callosobruchus; species Callosobruchus maculatus. Next base: position 23,902 of record CATOUR010000306.1, read on the forward strand.
AATTTTGGGCATGTAAATTAGAGCAGATGTGTCTTTTTTTGTCATTGTACTACCCATCGAGGTATCTGTTTTTGGTCACTTGACATTCGATTTAAAATTATTAACGGGGCACCTTGTATATTTGTGCCTGTGTTCCTCCCGATAAAACAATTGTAATAAACTAGCACACTTGGGGACTAAAGTTCAAGAGCTACAGGTACTTTGAGGATTGTATCAAGCTAAAAGCGTATAGTGAGACAAAATATTCATTCGGTGGTCTTACTATACCACTTAGGGACATTCTAAATTATATTTTAGAGCTCGGAAATATTTTTAATGATAACTTTAACAATTCAGTGTCTGCAGTAGCAATTGGAATGACACTGAAAAGCGAAATGTCGAAAATAATTTATTCATATCCATGTAAAGCATTTCCACATGATTATCTTTTAAAATTGTACATACGAGTTCGTATATACTCTATACCATAAAATGTATAAACCGTGACCTCAAAAATAAGCCACATAAACAAAACATTAAGGTAAAAATACTACAGCACAATTGAACCATCAGTTTTTACTTATCTACGAAATAGTTACAATATGTGAAATCATTTGAGATTCATTAGTAACAGTTTTACTAGGCCTTAATTTCCATCCATTTATATAACTTAGTGCATTGGCAAAATAAAAGTTATATTTTTATTTGTATGTCTAAATCGGCCGTCAATACATAGTTTTTCAATGACCCTCGTATATACGTACAACCCAGGCGTTAGCAAGTCCCCGCTAAAAGACCCTCGTACTTGAGCAAAAACCAACGCAAAAACTAACTGGCGCGTGCGGCTGTGGCATCGCTTTCATGTGAGTTCTTCAAAGTGCCCACGGAGAGTGATCCAACTTATATGTATTCCGTAAACTTTGGTAAGGCTAACCTATTCGGGTCTGATTCGAACACTTCATCATCATTGGAAAATTTCGAGTTAGAATTGATGTCACCGCCGCCCACAATATAAGTAAATTCCCTCTCTTAATGGTACTGATGGGTCAGTACTTCAGGCCAAGTCTTATCTGGGCTATATACAGCGTAAGAAGGTTCTACGGTAAGAAGTACTTTCTGGGTTTTCTGCCTCTAAAGAGGTATCTGAACTTTTGGGACTGCGAGTTTCATACGGGATATAGAGTCGTATTCATAGTGGATACTTAAGGGTTCCTTAATACTTGAGGGTCCCTTAAGTAAGGTTTTGTGTTTCCACAGGTACTTAACGGTCCTTACGTAAGGCTCCCTTGAGTAATACTCAATACTCAAGGACACAACCAAATCGCAGAATATGTGGGGCACACCATAATGGATGCTAGAAAGGACCACATAACTCCGAGATACATCTTCAACAAGAAATTCGAAACTATAATAAGAGATCGAGAACTCTGTGAAGTAAACAACCTGCATCGGGAAATAGTCTGGTACACAGATGGATCAAAGACCGAGCAAGGCACAGGAGCGGGAATCTTTGGAAGAGGAACTAGACAGAGCATTCCGCTAGGAAAATACGCCTCGGTATTTCAGTCAGAGGTGTACGCCATCCTGCAATGTGCAAGGATCAATAATGAACAATCCTACAGAAACAAGAGGATCGCAATACTTACAGACAGTCAGGCTACACTTAGGGCAGTAGAAGCGCCCAAAGTTACGTCTGCTCTAGTCTGGGAATGCTTACAAGAACTGGGAAGACTGGCAGAATACAACAAAGTAACTTTGGAGTGGGTGCCTGGACACTCAGGTATAAGAGGCAATGAAAGGGCGGACGAGCTAGCAAGACTTGGCTCGTCTGCCCTATACATTGGAGCAGAACCCGCCCTGGGGGTGCCTAAAAGCACAATCAGACACCGGGTGGGAGAATGGATGAAACATCAGCACAAGGAGCAGTGGAACTTGTTGCCAGGATGTGTTCATGGAAAAAACATTCATTAAAGCTCCATGCAAGAAAATAGCTGAAACACGACGGGTCTTCTCACAGGACATTGTGGCCTGAAGGAACACCTGAATAAAATGGAACTCTACAATGGAGACCTCAACTGCAGATTGTGTGAAAGAGAAACTGAGTCAGCCCTACATGTACTCTGTGAGTGCGAAGCGTTAGATCGCAAGAGACAACAGCTCTTTGGGAATACCAAGCTAGAACCAATGGAGTACGGCGCAGCACCAGGACCAGTAGGTAAAATGCATAAACTTATGCAGGGATCCAGATTGCTGGAGTGGATACTGTAAAAGAGAGGAGCAATAATACAATAGGCCTTAAGGCTTAAGTATTGACGGGGACAGCAAGGTCGGACGGCTCCTGGAAAAAAAATACTCAAGTAACGAAATATCAACATGGCATTTCGTTGCGGTCAAGATGACTCTGTAGGTAAATTTTGAAGTACGCTGTTGTCAGTTTCTGTCACACCCGAAAAAATGTTCGGCATAAAGCACGACATACTGGCACAAAACAAAAATAGACAACAGAAAACATCAAAATGTGTAGGCATAGGCATAACAAATTGACTTATATTTGAGATATGACAACGTCGCCAAATGAGACCCGTCATCTTGTAGTTGTGGCACTCTCGATTTCAAACCTCAAATCAATCAGACTGACAACCCAATTTAAATCCAATTGGTCAGACACTTCCGTTCTACTTGTCACTTGAGAGACCTCACACTTTTTTATTTCCAGTTATATCCAGATCGGCGGAGACCGTGGCAAACACAGAAACGTCAATAAACGATAAAAATTGGCTGCACGTACAAAAAGCCGGTGTCTTTGCCGACCCCACGATATTTCAAAGTAAGTATATATAAATATACATAAAGAGAGGAACACCTCATGAAAGTATAATATTATGTCTTGTTTGTCATTCTGGAGCATTCTCCTTCATTTTTAGACTGATGCATATACAGGGTATCCTAAGACAAGCTATACAGAGTGTTAATTAAGTATGTTAACAAACTTTAACCACGAATAGTACTCCGAAAAATAAAAAGAAAATGTCATATGAACATGGGTCCGGAAATGCTTCCTAAGGGAGCTACGCTCCTTTGCATGGGGCACCCTGAGGACGGTTTTCCCTCGATATTCTCGAAACCATTCATAACAAAATTACGAAATTAGGTACGATGGGTAAACTTTTGACGCTGAATCTGATTCTGAATTCAGAATTTCATAATTTTGATCAGAGGCCGAAAACGGTTAGCCCTATCGAGATGCACTAAGAGACCATTTTTACGTAGAAATCTCTGAAATATCATATTCTAAAATCAAAATGTCAAAAAAATTATCATTTAGAATATGGGGTTATTTTTACCCTTAACTCCTCCCGTATGATACGCCTCTGATTAAAATTATGAAATTCTGAATTCAGAATCAGATTCAGCGTCAAAAGCTTACCCATCGTACCTAATTTCGTAATTTTGTTATGAATGGTTTCGAGAATATCGAGGGAAAACCGTCTTCAGGGTGCCCCATGCAAAGGGGCGTAGCTCCCTTAGGAAGCATTTCCGGACCCATGTTCATATGACATTTTCTTTCTATTTTTCGGAGTACTATTCGTAATTAAAGTTTGTTAATAAACTTAATTAACACCCTGTATACTGATACACCCTCGCATTAAAAATAATAATGGCTCCAATACGGCGCACCTGAGAGAACTAAAGGCCAATCCACACATACGATACTGTGCACCGACTGTGCGCCGACTGTGTTAATTTGACTTGAATCGGCCATCCAAAGTTTTCATTGGAATGCATTGAATTACTGTTTTTAATTCAAACATATAGGTCTAGGCGCAGACTGTGCTCCGACCACAGTGTTAACATCTATAGAGGGAGTGTAAACAACAAAATGCACAGGTCACTGACCAGCCAACATGTAACGGAAATTTTGACAGTCTGAGGGCATTACCAGTAGCGTGCGACTTTATATTAAAATTGGATGTTCATTAATAGATTCAATTATTACTGTGATGTTACAAACTGATACCAATATGTTGTATTAGTATTTAGCTATACTTAGAGAGTTACTCTTATTATAATTTCATTGTAGCAGTTGATAATTTTATTTATTATTATCATGAAGTGTTTTCCAAAAGATATCTAACAGTGTTCTGAAAGGTAGCCCGTTGGAATGGCTGCATCGTGTTTTTACTTCAGCAATAAAATATAATAATTGCATTAGGTAATATCCAGTTCTATAAAATTTTCATAGATAGATTTTCTGTGAGTAAATGTGGCATACATTTTTGCATTTCACGTCCTCAAATAGTTTAAAAAATGGAATTTGGAAAATTCATGTTGTGTGACATGAACGTAATGCGTGCACAAAACATACATTAAACAACCATTATTATTCCTCAAACTAGAGTGAAGTTACTTTTGTTCCCAGTTATCCCCATATATTACGCTACTGGAAACAAAACCTACACTCACCTATGATAAGAAGTGTTCACCGATTCGTCGCTATTACAGCAAACTATCCACTTTTTATGTTGTCTCATCATGCAATTATGACAATATTGTTCATAAATAACTTAATTCACACCACAAATAGTCACAAAGTCAGTCAAATATACACTAAAATCACAAAAATCTCGACACACGCAATAACCACAACCACAATGACAGCTTAAGGGCACGCCGATTGTAGGTTGCCAGATTTACGACATATTAGAAGTTATTGCGACATTCCGCTATGAAATTTACCATTTTTGAGATTTCATTAAAGCAATACAAATTATCTTCACGTAAATCAGTTACATTGCAAGTATATTGGAATGTATAGTTAAATATCCAGTTAATAGATGTTGGCTGGCCAATATTCAAATTAGGCTCCCTCTAGAGATGTTAACTCTGTGACTCCGACAGTGTTACGCAATAGACAATACAGCACAGCCGATGCGCGGTCATGACACAGTCGGTGCATAGTACCGTATATGTGAATTGGCCTTAATGCTACTGGTTCGATTTATCTGCTAGATACCACGAGTCTGACAGTACCGTCGCCGACGTTTCCCCAAGTGCGCCGAAAGTCCATCCTGAAAGTGGGAGAATCAGATGCAGAACGATGCAGCAGTCCTGGGAGGGTGTCTTTCGAAGGAGGAAACGTAGTGAACGGTAGTACCCAAGAAGCAGGCCACCACCATCACGAGCACCAGGAGCATGACACATGTGGGGACAAACGAACAGACCAGGCGGATGAAGAAGATGTGAGTATATTTGGAAGTAGTTTTTCTAGTTTAAAGGTATTTTCAGGCTGACGAATTGCAGAAACCGAAAAAAAAAACAACAAACTGATTTTTAAAGATTCGCGTTATGTTACTATAGACTCAGAGACAGATCAGCAGACTTACTATTACACATACTGTAAGTGAAATGAAAGATTTCAGGTCTGGATCCAGATACAGAGCAAAACACATATAGACAGCTCTCACGCGAGATTCAAAGATTATGCCGGAAAGATAAGAAGTCTTATCTACAGCAATTGTGCAGGGAAATAGAGATGCATGCCAATACTAACCATCCGAAAGAGATGTTTTTTAAGGTCCAATGCCTCAGTCGGAATTTTAAACCCAAATCTTGGGCTGTTAAAAATCCTGAGGGAGAGCTAATTACCAACTTGCATGAGGTTATTGAGGTATGGCGAAATTATTGCGAAAATCTGTACCATGAGGATGGCCTTCACGCCCTCTCATTGGATTTTGAACACGAACCGGATATTCTTTTGTCTGAAGTGGAACATGCCCTCAACAAGCCAAAAACTAACAAAGCTACAGGCATTGATGTTATTTCTGCTGAAACGTTGAAATGCTTGGGTGACGACGGCATCTCTCTTTTACATAATATTTGTAAGAGTGTCTGGTCCTCCGGTGTTTGGCCAGATGAATGGTGCACATCAATTTTTGTTCCACTTCATAAAAAGGGATCTCCAACAAATCCAGACAATTATCGCCTACTTTCGTTAATCTCTCATGCAAGTAAGGTTCTACTATATATTTTACAATCTTGTTTGGAGGGTTTTATTGGCTGGAAAATTTCTCAGGCGCAGGCAGGTTTCGTGAAAGGACGCGGTACGCGTGAACAGATCTTAAACTTAAGATAGATTATTGAAAAAGCCAGAGAGCATTATTTTCCTGTTTTTATCTGCTTTGTCGACTATTGTAAGGCGTTTGATAACGTAAAGTGGCCTAAACTATGGGAAATCCTCATCTCTATGGGAGTTCCTTATCACCTAGTGTTTCTCATACAGCAACTCTACGAGTTTAATTCGGCTCGTGTAAGAATTGATGGTAACCTGTCTAGACAAACTGCAACCAAAAAAGGAGTTCGTCAGGGATGTGTATTATATCCGATGTTGTTTAACATTTACTCTGAATTTGTGATGAGACAGGTATTAGACAACTGGAATGGCGGTGTAACTATTGGCGGAAGCAAAATATCCAACTTAAGATTTGCTGACGATACAACCCTTATTGCAGCTTCTCAGGAAGAACTAGTAGCTCTATTAAACATCTTAGAACAACATAGTGCAGCGTATGGTCTTGGTACTAACTACAATAAGACCAAGGTTATGATCGTAGATAGAGAGCATGATCATTATCGAGAAATAAAATCAATAGACCGTTGTGAAGTAGTTCAAAGTTTTGTATACCTCGGTTCTTTGATCGACAATCCGGGTAGCTGTGAAAATGAGATTCGACGGCGCGTTCAACAGGCACGTGTGACCATGACAAAGCTTACTGAAATATGGCGTGATCATAACATCACTAAAGCTACAAAAATGTCGCTGGTTCCGTCTCTTGTGTTCTCCATATTTTTGTATGACTCGGAAGCTTGGACTGTTAAAAAAGCAGATCGAGCTCGCATAGATACTTTTGAAATGTGGACATCGAGGAGAATGCTGAGAGTTCTTTATACCGCCCATCGAACTAACGTTTCTATACTGGATGAGGTCGGTAATGCAAAGAGACTATCCTCCATTGTATCGACGAGAATGCTTACATTTTTCGGACATATACACAGAAGCGATAATATGGAGAAACTTGTAGTTCAGGGTCATGCACCGAGTGGGCGGCGCTGTGGCCGTCCCCCTACATGCTGGGTGGATACGACAAAACAGTTGCTGGATATGAGTGTCAAGAGCGCCACTAAACTGACAACAAATCGCGAACGATGGCGAGCTACCGTTCTTTGAACTGTTGATAATATTCGTGTCGGCAATACTCTAGATCCGACTTAATGCATTTTGCGAGTTCACAACATGTCTGTTAAGACATTGTGACTATGATGATGATGCTACCCTCAAACAATTCAGAAATAACAACATTTAAACTTCGAAAGAAATAAACGACGAAGTAACAGTTAAACAAAGAGTAGGTGTCAGTAGCAAGTAGCAAATACGTTAGCTATCCCGTATCAACCAACCCTCCCCTACAAAATTCGTGCTCAACACACTCGTGAGAAACCATGGGCATTATCAGATTGAACAGTGTTTTCATCAATATCTCGATTTCAGTAATTGTCCGGAAATAGAATGTGAGTGAGGTAAATGCCACTTCCAGAACATCGATTAATTAAGGCCTTGGGAAGCAACTAAGCAGAGTATATCAATCAAAGCAATACCTTTTACGTGTGAATGCAGTGGTTCACCTTGGCCCTTACGGTTACTTCCCAATATCTACTTATACGAACCGTACTCAAGCTCTAATGGATTCCGTTTCGTCATCCGCTATACATCCCCAAATAGAATTTGCGGTATCGTTTGTCCATGATAACGTCACGACTAGTTTAAAAGCTACAACACGCGCAACATGTCCTGGTCCACGAAGCTTCTGACCTACAAGCTTTCCAGCTACTTATCTAAATGAGCTATACTCGCAAGTGAAATCTGAATACCTAGAAAAAAGGGATATTTGCATTGAAACTTTGTATAGAGCTTGGCAGTACCATCTCCAGTACACATATATATGTAACACTTTTTGTTTATTCAGACGCTATTTACCTACATGGCACCTCTAAAAAAACTCGAGACGTGTAAAAACAAAGCATGGCTTTTTGTCGATTCAAAAACGATGATATCTGTAGCAAATGTGGCGAGAGACCAGTTGGTTGTGCAAAAGAGATGAATTGGTTGTGTAAAGATGCTCCCTAGAAGACGACAGCCCCAGTTTACGCAGTTAAGCCCCTTTGAACGGGGTCGGATTGTAGGCCAACGAGAACGTAGTCCTTCTTTCAGAGCAACTGCTGTAACCATGGGGCGTAGCGTAGCTACAGTTGTAGCAGCAGGCGCGCATGGATCGCAGAAGGGCGAATGCAGCGAGCTAGAGGTTCTGGAGCACGTAGAAGAACTACAGACCGGCAAGATTGTCATCTACGACTGCTGGCCCTTCGAATCCGCACGATGTACTACAGATTCGGTGAAATGGGTTTAGGATCATATCGTCCACATCTAATGCCTCCACTCACTGCAAATCATCGTCGCCAACGGTTAGACTGGTGCCAAGAATACCGACAATGGCATGATGAGAGGCATCTGACGGCCTTCTCCGATAAGTCCAGGTTTTGTCTGGTGGCACATGACGGACTCCAATGCGTAAGGCGACGACGGGGTGAACGACGTGATCTCCAGTTTGCTGTTGAGCGCCATGTACACCGTCTTGTTGGTTTGATGGTTTGGAGTGCCATTGCATTCAACAGCAAGTCACCTTTACTGGTCATTCGTGGCACAATGACTGCGCAACGTTATGTAAATGAGGTGTCAGGACTAGTGTCCGAAAGAACATTCGGTTTCGGTTTCGGCCTAGTTTCGGCCAAAAAACGGGTTTCGGTTTAGTTTCGGTTTCGGCTGCCATCCAGCCGAAACTACGGCCGAAACCGAAACTAAATTCGATGGATTTGGCGCTGCGATCGGACGCCCTCGCAGCACTAATCTTCAAGCGAAGAAGTGTCATTTTGCTGGGTAGATGATGGTAATAACTTATCACAAGTTAAGAAGCCTACTTATCGAAGCCAAGCTTACAAAAAATCGCAGATATTACTCTCACTAGAATTTCAGTCCATTTCTGTCTTTGAGAAAGGTTCCCCTAAAATTCACGTCTGCCTTACCGACGACTGTTTCCACTGAACAACTACTTAATACAACTAGTCAAATTTATTCAGACTGAGGAAGCTATTTGCAAAGAAAGTTGATAAATTATTGTTTCTCGCTTACAATATTACAATATCAGATTGTTCAGTTATGAGCACTGATAATCAACAATAGTTGTAGATCAGTGAAGCTCATAACAGTAACTTAAATTCAGAGAAAACTCCTCACTTTCAAAAATACTTAGTAGTTGTATTTAGCACGTAGGTACTTCAGAAATTTAGTTTTAAGGCAGCTAATTGATAACACTGTCATAAAGATTGACCAAAGGTTGGAATGTTATTTAGTAGATACAAAATATAATATAAATATAAAATAGTTGATATTTGGTTCAGATTAACTTCTTATTTCAAAAAGTATAAATAATTTATTTGAAATAAGGCGTGATAATGCTGATGAAACGTTATTGATTTTTATATCCACGAAAAAACTACTGACGTTATATTGATGTTTCGGTTTCGGTTTCGGCCGAAACTGAGACGGAGGCCGAAATTCGGTTTCGGTTTCGGCCGTAAAAAGTAGTTTCGGTCGGACACTAGTTAGAACCAATTGCCGTTCCATGTGTCCGAGGCCTCGAAGAGGGTTTCTTCCAGCAAGATGATGTACGTCCTCATATTGCAAGGGTATCGATGAGGTTCCTACAGGAAGCTGATGTCGGGGTATTCCCCTGGCCTCCACGATCACCCGATTCATCGCCAATTGAAAAAGTATGGGATTGGATGGGTCGATACATATTCGATTAACCCAATCTTCCGACCACGCTGGACGAACTGGAACATGCTGTGAGGGCAGCTTGGGAGGCTGCGTCTCTAGAGTTTATCGACCGCAACCATTTTTTTTTCTCAGTGTTCGGATTTCACTTGTGAGTAGTATACTAACTGGGACATGTTGCTCGGTCTGTAGCTAAAAATTTATCTACATCAAAATTGGCGAGAATTGAATTTCACTTCATCGAAAAATTGTATAGGCAACATTTTCACAGCGCAGATTGGTTCAGCTTGGGTTTATTTAACGAAAATCGAACCTTTATGAAACTGCGTTGTTCGACAGCTCTGGAGATGGCAGGTCCGTCCTAATTATTGCTTGCTGCTTTATAGTATTAGTGTGGAAGACATGTGGCATGCCACATAGCTAATGTTGGAAAGGTGATATTGTGCGTGTTACTCTTACTAAACGAATGTCCGCTGCCAAAGTAACAGTGGGTGCTGCTAAGGTAGACTCTCAAATATCTAAAAGGCTAGGCTCATCATCATGGTCACAATGTCTTAACAGACATGTTGTGAACTCGTAAAATGCTAGAGTATTGCCGACACGAATATTATCAATAGTTTTGAGAACTGTAGCTCGCCATCGTTCGCGATTTGCTGTCAGTTCAGTGGCGCTCTTGATACTCATATTCAGCAAGTGTTTCGTCGTATCCACCTAGCGTGTCGGGGAATGGTCACGGCGCCGCTCACTCGGGCCATTACCCTGAAATACAAGTTTCTCCAAATTATCGCTTCTGTGAGTATGTCCGAAGAATGTAAGCATTCTCGTTCGACACAATGGAGGATAGTGTCTTTGGATTACCGAGCTCATCCAGTATGGAAACAGTAGTTCGATGGGCGGTATAAGGAACTCTCAGCATATTTCAAAAGTATCTATGCGAGCTCGATCTGCCTTTTTAACAGTCCATGTTTCCGAGGTATACAAAAATATGGAGGACACAAGAGACTGAACCAGCGACATTTTGGTAGCTTTAGTGATGTTATGGTCACGTCATATTTTATTAAGCTTTGTCATGGCCACACGTGCCTGTTGAATGCGCCGTCGAATCTCATTTTCACAGCTACACGAATTGTCGATCAAAGAATCGAAATACACAAACTTTGAACTACTTCACAACGGCTTATTGACTTTATTTCTCGATGATTATCATGCTCTCTATCTACGATCATAACCCTGGTCTTGTTGTAGTTAATACCAAGACCATATGCTGGATTGTGTTGTTCTAAGATGTTTAATAGAGCTTCTAGTCCTTCCTGAGAAGCGGCAATAAGGGTTGTATCGTCAGCAAATCTTAAGTTGGACATTTTGCTCCGCCAATAGTTATTCCGCCATTCCAGTTGTCCAATACCTGCCTCATCACAAATTCAGAGTAAATGTTAAATAACATCGGAGATAATACACATCCCTGACAAACTCCTTTTCTGGTTGCTGTTTGACCAGACAGGTTACCATCAATTCTTACACGAGTCGAGCTAGACTCATAGAGTTGCTGTATGAGAAATACCAAGTGGTAAGGGACTCCCATAGAGATAAGGATTTTCCACATTTTAGGCCACTTTACGTTATCAAACGCCTTAGAATAGTCCACAAAGAGATAAAAACTGGAAAATAATGCTCTCTGGCTTTTTCAATAATAATAAATGCGTGCTAAAAAAGAAATCATCATCATCATAGTCACAATGTCTTAACAGACATGTTGTGAACTCGTAAAATGCATTTACTCATTTTACGAGTTTCTCTTGGGATATCTTTAAGATCTTTAATGCAGTAGTTTCCCATTTGCTTCCTGCATCCTCATGCCGTTGACCAGAAGGTATCCACTGGTTCATCCGCCTTTAGGGGCAATTTCTCACCCCAAGGACAAGAAGGTGTCCTGACTCTTCTCAACTCATCCACCCAATGCTGTTGGTTGAGAAGAGGTTACTGCTTATACCGACAGTAGTTCGGTTCCTTTTAGTCGCCTTTTACGACACGCAGGATATACGATGGGAGATATTCTAACCCGCCCCCACACGGGAAAAAAGAAATAGTTTCCTCTACAAACCACGGACAGACGAAAATACCCCCGTATCACGTCAAAAACAAGATACTTTCCCAACAAATTGACCATACTCGGGCTTCCAATTAGTAACTAAAACTGCTACGTTGCAGATGGGATGTTTACATATAGGAAACTAAAACCGGCTCAGCAAATTCAATATATCGGTAGATGGGGGTTGATTAGGTAAACGAAAACGAAGTTCACGTGTTGTATGATGTTCAACATACAACCTACTTCGTAAAGTATTCAGTCGGGCAGGTTGGAGTTCGACCATCGATCCGCCCTTTGCTATTATCGACAACAGGGGGGGTCGGACGGTAAACATACCCCCGTTTGAAGTTAAGTGGATATCCGACCCCTTTTTCATTATCCAGTCCGGATTGAGTTTAAACATGTTCCGGCTTGCATTGCACGGAACAGGTTTTTGCTTCTATTGTGGGTTAGTGGGCTGTTATGATTCATTGGTTTTATCTATCCCCGATTAAAATTTTATTTACGACGCATTCATATAGCTCCAGCTATAGGCGCAGGCAGGTTTCGTGAAAGGATGCGGTACGCGTTAACAGACCTTAAACTTAAGACAGATTATTGAAAAAGCCAGAGAGCATTATTTTCCCGTTTTTATCTGCTTTATGGACTATTCTAAGACGTTTGATAACGTAAAGTGGCCTAAGCTGTGGGAAATCCTTATCTCCATTGGAGTCCCTTACCGCTTAGTATTTCTCATACAGCAACTCTATGAGTCTAGCTCAGCTCGTGTAAGAATTGATGGTAACATGTCTGGTCAAATAGCAACCAGAAAAGGAGTTCGTCAGGGATGCGTGTTATCTCCGATGTTATTTAACATTTACTCTGAATTTGTGATGAGACAGGTACTGGAAAACTGGAATGGCGGTATAACTATTGGCGGAAGCAAACTATCTAACTTAAGATTTGCTGACGATACTACCCTAACTGCTGCTTCTCAGGAAGAACTGGTAGCTCTATTGAACGTTTTAGAACAACACAGTGCAGCATATGGTCTTGGTATTAACTACAACAAGACCAAGGTTATTATCTTAGATAGAGAGCATGACAGTCATCGAGAAATAAAGTCAATAGGCCGTTGTGAGGTAGTTCAAAGTTTTGTGTACCTCGGCTTTTTGATCGACAATTCAGGTAGCTGTGAGAATGAGATCCGACGGCGCATTCAACAGGCACGGGTAGATATGACAAAGCTTACTAAAATATGGCGTGACCATAACATCACTAAAGCTACTAAAATGTCACTGGTTCAGTCTCTTGTGTTTTCCATATTTTTGTATGCCTCGGAAACTTAAAAAGGCAGATCGAGCTCGCATAGATGCTTTTGAAATGTGAACATGGAGGAGAATGCTGAGAATTCCTTATAGCGCCCATCGAACTAATGTTTCCATATTGGATGAGCTCGGTAATCCAAAGAGTATCTATCTATCCTCCACTGTGTCGATGAGAATGCTTACATTCTTCGGACATATTCACAGAAGCGATAATATGGAGAAACTTGTAGTTCAGGGTCACGCCCCGAGTGGGGGGCGCCGTGGCCGTTCCCCTACACGCTGGGTGGATACGACGAAACAGTTGCTGGATATGAGTATCAAGAGCGCCACTGAACGGACAGTAAATCGCGAACGATGGCGAGCTACAGTTCTCAAAACTATTGATAGTATTTGTGTCGGCAATACTCTAGCAATGATTTAATGCATTTTACGAGTTCCCAACATGCCTGTTAAGATATTGTGACTATGACGATGAATGAAAAAAGTAAAGTTAAAATGGAAAGGTGTCACGGATTAAACAACGTTTAACTAACGTATGAGTGTTCACTGGGTATAAGTGCGCTGTTACTATTTTAAACATACTCATATAGTTTATTGACCTTCTACATGATCAGGCATGCTTAGCGTCAGAATAGATACAAAAAAAGTAGCCTCACATCTACGAGAGTATAGTAGACATTACAAATATAAATAATATATACTACACTGTAAAATTACAAAAGGTGATAGTAGAAGTAAATAAAGTAAAGAAGGACTCAAAAATAAAGCCAAAATTAATAAACAGACATAATAAACAAACAAACAAAATTTATAAACTAACAAACATAGATAAATTAACAGCAGCGACATTGATGAGTGACTTTTACTTCCCACACCGATAGGTGAGGGGAGTATTGTGATCGCGAACATTTTCGATTTTGAGATAATACGCTTTTTGGGCGTTTTATGATGTGTACATAACGAAAATCCACGTCACTCATTTCCGTCGGTCTGTCTGTCTGTCTTTCGGTCTGTCTGTCTGTCGGTCTGTCTGTCGGTCTGTCTGTCGGTCTGTCTGTCGGTCTGTCTGTCGGTCTGTCTGTCGGTCTGTCTGTCTGTCGGTCTGTCTGTCGGTCTGTCTGTCGGTCTGTCTGTCGGTCTGTCTGTCGGTCTGTCTGTCTGTAGCGTTTTTCTACCCTCGTAATCTCAGTAACCGCTGCATGGATTGTGATGAAATTTGGGCAGCGGTATGCTGTGGGGTCGTAGTAGGTAATGTTTCTATAATTTTGAAAATCGGTGCATAGGCGGCGGAGTAATTAGCAAAAAACAAAAAAAATTTAAATATTGCTGAAACTTCGTTTTTAGGCGTTTTAGGGGTCCCTGATCATTTTCTACTTTTTTTTGGGTGGGGGTGAAATTGGGGTGGTTGGGGGGTGGGGGGTTGTAAAATTGAAAAATTTGTTGCTTTCATAATAGACTGTCCACTGACCTGTGAAGGAAGACCTGGCGACATAAATAACTTTTTTAGGTCCATCCGAACATTGCCTTTGCCTATTACAGAAAGCCAAGGAATTTTTTTTGATGTAAACATACGAGAGTATTGCGTCAGATCGTTGTAACGAGGAATCTGCTGAATTGATTTTAATGAAATTTTGAAACGGCATTACTACCATGGCGTAGATGGAAAACGCGTATGGTTTTGATAAATCGTGCCAGTGGCGGCGCAGAAATAATCAAAAAACTAAAAATATATAGCTCAAACTTCGTTTTTAAGCGTTTTATAGGTTCCTGATCATTTTCTGTGTTTCTTTTGGGTGATGGTGAAATTGGGGTGGTTGGGGGTTGAAAAATTAAAAAAATTCTTGTACTCATAATAGGCTGTCCACTAACCTGTGAAGGAAGATCTAGCGACACAAATCACCTTTTTAGGTGCATCCGAACATTGCCTAGCCTATTACAGAAACTAAGGGACTTAGAATTTTCTGTATACTATACAGAATTTAAAACTGAGAAGTTTGTAGTATCGATAATAGGCTGTCCATTGACCTGTGAAAAAAAGACTTAGCGGCATAAGACAATTTTGGGGGGGGGGGGGGGCAATTATTTGGTTGCAAGGGATCTTAGACTGAAGCTTCATGCTATGGGAAAATAATAAACTGATGTTAGCGTAATGTGTGGGAAGTACTGAGTCAATCAACTTGACTTCATTTTTTTAGACTAACATAATTATTTAAAGGTCCAAGTATTCATCAATGTTGTAAAAACAGTACTCCAGAAGAAATTTCTTGGAAAATACTTTAAAAGCACTTAGGGTCATATTTTTTACCCGCATATGTTTGAACAATGAATCCAATTTATTATAAATAACATTCGACAGTTTTCTCAAAGTACTCCCCAATTTTCCAGCGCCACATCGCAGAGCAGTACCGGTCCCTGTGCGGCAGTCAACGACCAAGCCTTGCCGCCTTCTTGGCGGAAGTACCCGCCCCCAAGGCCGTGGCCGAAAAGTTCTACATGCTCAGCGACGGCAAGGTCACCTTGACCGCCTCCCTTGACAAGGCCATCTACTCGCACGGGGAGGACATCAAGGTCACCGTCAACATCCGCAACGACAGCAGCAAGACCGTGAAGAGGATCAAGGTAAGAACAAATGACGTAGGGTGGGGGGTGATACTCCAACCTTCGATCATATATAGCTATACTCGGTCCACCGAAAAAGAGCGCAAAAAATTCGTCGTGTTCACGTGCTCTCGATATTTGCGAGACCTATTTACATGGTAACCACCGATGCGACGGTCTTTCCAGGAACGACCAATGGACGGTGTTATACAATAGTGACGTGAGCCATCGATCTGTTGTTTTGAGAAAATTAGTTTTGTATTATGGACTGTACTAGTTATAAAACACTTATTATATTTTTTATATTCAAATAAAATTAGGTAAAAATTACCAAACCAGACATAAGATTTATTAGCAGCTACCCAAATAAGCTGAAGTACGCTGAGTTTAACAAAGTTGTTATCCTCAATCTCTGAATCTGAATCACGACCACTTCTTCCAAGATGTTTTCAAAATCTAGACTTTGGAGATACTTTCAAATGAGAGATGTTTATTTGTATTTACATATTTACGTGAGCAGGAACCAACTTGCGTACTCATCGCTAGGAAACCTGTTTAGACCACAATATGACCGCGGCCATATTATGAGGAGGCGTCGACAAACAGCTGTGTATTTGATTCTTCAGGAAAGGTGGCATGTTCTCCAAATTCGTCGGTGCCAGGCGTGCGTTTAGGCATTGGCATTTCCAAGTGGTGTAAGTTTGTTGCCTCTGACCAAGAACTCACTCTTTGCTCACCTGTTTTCCCGTTTCTCCGCTGGATGGATATTAATGAATTTCTTCATTAAATTATTGGTTTGACAATATGGAATAGGAACTTGCCCACAGATGCCGACAAAATATGAACAGTGATTGAGGACATTTATTAATGCTCAATGTAGAATGGAACGTCCAGGTTTTGGTATCAAATAAACGATTATAACCAAAATTATGTTAACTTCCTTATGGCACAACGCCGTCCACATCGTGTTCGTTTCAACAGCGGTCTGCTGTGGTGTAAGCTTGCCTACGGCCAGGCGACAGGAATTCACTCATCTTGCGCGTGATCACTCTTTTTCTTCGCTGGACAGAGAATAGATAAGTAATGGCAGCTATTCAACACAGTGATTGTTTGCTTGCATCATATTAGTGGATTTTGTAAACATCCAAGATGTTTACCCTAGACAGGGCATAGGCGGGTGCATATACATTTGACAGGAGGTCACGAACTTCTATCTGAGATTGATATGTAAATGTATTCAGTGTGGTCTGTCCACATTTAACAAAACAATGTAATGGATATGGGAGTTGATTGTTAGCTCTGTTACATCAAAGTACTTGTGAATGAAACAGTATATAAAGTAAACACTTTATTAATGCTTTAAAAGTAATAAAGTTGCTTACAGTTGATGACAAAAAAATCAGTGAAATCATCATAGTATATCACTCAACAATAACAGATATAATTTGTGTTAAAACTGAGACAGCAGAACACTGTATCTACAACCAAAAGTCGATATACGAGAATTGAGGTTTTGAATTAAGAAAAAAAATATATTTTTGTGATAAATGGAAAGATCATAATTATATAAGTTTTATAATAAAACTGTTTTTATTTTCTTTTTTTTGCAATAATTCATAATTTATATCAAAATAAAAATGGGTTTTTGAATCGAGTACCGAAAACACGCCGACGGCTCCCGAACCCGTGTGACGTAACCAGGGCGGTCAGGATGCTCCTTTGACCAACGACGTCCTACTCCGATACTAGATTCTAGATTCCCAGCCAATCGCGTAAATACGTACCTATTGGTAAACTGGTAACTTGTGTATATTTGTTGCAACACAGTGGATAAATGAAGTCTGCAGCTCGAGACGAAGTCTACGATCGAAATAAATGTTTTTGAATGTTTGAAGTTGAAGTCAGATTTTAGATTCCAATAAGTAAGTACCTAATCAAATATGTTTCGTAGAAAAGACCTCCTCAATCGAAGGATGGCCTAGTGGTTAGAGTGTCCGATAGTGAATCCCAGGGTCTTTGGATCGAAACCCAGGCCTTCCAATTTTTTTTTATTTTTTTATCAAAAAATTTATTGATGTGCTTTTTGCACTTGTTACGTACATTTTTTTAACGAATAACATAAATATGTGTTTGAATCAAATTTTGTTAGACATATTACTTGCACCGCACAGTGCAAAAACTAAGTACAGGAGGCGGTGGACAATTAAATAAAAAATCAGTGGAAATGGAGTTTGTCCGTCAATATCAATCGCCATTAATTTTTTAATAGTTGGTTAATAAAACAAAATCCCTTCATCCATTCAATCCATTCATTTTTTTAATGTAAAAAATTAACTCGAACTCGTAACCACATTCTGTTTATCACTTGGTATTATTATTTATTTAATTTTGGGAAATGAAGCTTAACAATGAAATTTTCATAAAAATGCTACTTTTTAGCGGTGACTTCCTTTGTTTGCCGTTACCTCCGGGTACCAGATGGCGCTCAGGCTGACCTTTTCTGCCGCATACTCTTACAACCAAAAGAATAAATAGATAGACAGATAACCTGTATTGGTTCCAAATGACATGAAATGAAAAAAAAAAGAAAAACCTTCCGTTACGGCACTGCTCATGAAAATCCCTATCAAATGCGGCACAGGCAAAGCACTAATCTCCTCGGACGGAATTAAACATGGATTCGCCTAACCCCTAAATACTTACAATCGATTTTTCCGTTGTTCTGGGCGAAATACAGGCACTAAAACCGCGTACAGAACGGAGCCCGCAACAGCTACCCGTGGCTACTTAAAAATTTATTTCATGTCCAGGATGCGCTAATTGCTTGGAATCACGAAAAGGTGGGGGTGTGTCCAATGTAGATATTTCTATGGTTCGTGGCTGTTAATTATTATCCGTTAAATTAGAATTTTTTATAACGTGCCAATGGCCTTCACTTAGATAAGGAAAGAGAGGGGATACTGCGCGTCTGTATGATGCTATATGAACTAGCTGTGACAGAAAACGAATAGCTGTCAAAATGTTGGTGGAAAACAAATTATTTGGTGCCTTAGTATTTTTTGTGATACTTAGCGTTTTTAAGACCAATTATTGTAAAATATTGTGGTGTGCATAATGGTAGAATGTGCAACTTACGGTTGTAAAAGCCACAGCAGTAGGAAGGAGCCAGGAATCACTTTTCACAGGTATTTGTGATCATATTTTTTATGCATTTGAAGTTTATGCAAATATCTCGATATCTAATTCAGAAATATGAATGAATAAGGACCGGAGGCTATCCAGCATGGAATGTGGCTGGTGCATAGGCCACACGATGGGCCCTTTTGCGCCTCTATCCGCGCTAGTTCCTAAGACCTGACCTTTTGGCAAAGGCAAGTACATTCTTAGGTCCTGCCTGTTTTATCTCTATTGGTTCCAAGCTTCTTGAGCCCAGTATAGTCTGCCTGTGATAACCCAGGGTTTCACAGCGACACAAGATGTGTGCCGAGGAGTCTTCCTCTAAACCACACCACGTGCACGTTGGGTCGTTGACCACTCTCATCACGAACAAGTGACGCCTGAAGGTGTTGTGACCCGTTAATAGGCCTACTAGCAGTCTCAAGTTACTCTTATCCAGAGAGAGACAAAATCGTCCTATTCTCTCTGCAGGCCCTGCTAATAGTTCCCGAGCTTAACGGAGATGACCAGAGATGTTGTTCCATCTCAGGGAGTGTTGATTCTGGTTCCACTCTCCAGTTGTTTTCCTAATCAAGTTTGCAGATAGTCCTAAGGCTGGTTCCGGGCGCACAAAACTGTTGCCGGATCCCATCTTAGCCAGATGATCCGCCATTTCATTACCTTTTACCCCAGCGTGCCCAGGTACCCACATCAGTGATACCTTGTATTTAGCTGAGATGTCGTCAAGAGCCCTCCTGCACTCCAGGACCAGTTCCGACGTTATTTTCCAAGCACTCAGTGCTTTGATGGCTGCCTGACTGTCACAGCAGATCGTAATCCGCCTCCTAGACCCGTCAATTTCCCGAATACGATTTACACAAGCTAGTTCAGAGATATATATGTATATGTATCCAAAATATAATTTTAAATGTACCACTAACATTCGAATCATAATATTTTTTTGCATGTAAAGCGTAAAAATTATAGTTTTTAACGGTATGTTTTGGTTCAAACACAATCAGTTTTCCAGTGACGTATCTGTTATAGCTTACATTTTGCAAGACAAGATATCGGTCGAATGGAAGCTCACGGTTAAGTTTAGCACTTATGTTCGTCATGGTTTAACCAGGAAATGTCAAAAGATTCGCTCCAGGTTCGCTCTAGCTCATTTAGCGTTACCCAGGGTGCTCGTGTAGCTTCCTGCTACGGACGCGAGCTAGTCCGCTAGGTTATAATTTGTTTTTTAATCTATATTTACTATTGTCATATTTTTGAGCCATACGATAAATGAAAAACGGTTAAGTTAATGTTAATTATTTAAATTTGAACTGTGGATGGAGAAATTGGCGATACAGAACTCGAATAAAAATATTTTAATAAATTTTATTTGAAAATAGATTATTTCTCCAAATAGCTTAACCATAATGTTAATCCCATTAGCTACGGCAGTGGGACTAGCGCTTTGGTACTTTTTGGTAACAGAGATGTGAGCCGCGCGTTCTGTCCTCTCTCTTTCCTTGTCTAAAGGCCTTCATGTATTTTTTTGGTGCTAAAGGTCTGCAGATTTTTTTAATTTCGGAATTATGAATAAATGTGCGGTCGTACCGCTAGGTTCTTGATGTATGAAGAACGACCGCCCTAGGATGAGACGCAGCGGTCGCGCGGGTGCATCCGATAGGAGCGGTGGGCGGCGGAACGATAGGGGATAGCTCAGAGATGCAGAGTCCGTTTGAATATCAGTAGAGGAGTGAGAGGTCACCAACAACACGCCAATGAGAAAGTGACTGGAGGTGGCGCGTTAAGGCCGACTCGCCAATTAGTGGAATTGTACAGCGCCGGCGTCTGGAATTGAAGCCCGGGCCCTCAAAAAAGAAAATATAATTTATCAGCTCAATTGTTTAGTGACCTACTGTATACTATCCAGGAAACAGATGGTTGGGTTTAGGTCAAGAAAAAGAGGGAGTCTCTTTTACTGTTTTGGCAAAACAGTCTCTTTTACTGTTTTGGCAAAACAGTAAAAGAGACTCCCTCTTTTTCTTGACCTAAACCCAACCATCTGTTTCCTGGAAAGAAAATATAAGAAAGCTGCATGCCTTTGAGATGTGGATACATAGACGCATGCAAAAGGATAGTTTTAGAGAAATGTTGACGTATTAAAATTGTTGAATGTGACGTTGGCTAAATACACGCTTTTGTTAATCTCCATGTATACAGTTATTCAGGAATATGGATTGATATTGATCTAGATTGAAGTTTTAAGAAAACGTAAATCATGTTTTTGTAGGCAGTTGTTTCTGTTTCTATTTTGTGACGTTCTTGATGACGTGTCATTCCTCGTGGCCCGTCCTGACTGGTCGACGATTCTTACTAACGTGGCCGTTCCATGGTCACAAGTAAACACTTTTTATCCCAGTTCAAATTCGAATTTAGATATATTTCAAGATACTTCATATTATCTGCCCTTCTCATTTCAGTTTTGGTTTTGTATGGCATTTAATAGAGAAATATTCTTAGGAAGGTAAACATTTTCTATAAGTGAAAGCAATGAAACTAGTTTTTTTAATCTATCTTTGATGGTATCTGGAGTTATAAGTTTCTAGTATTCTCTTTGAGGTAGACTGAAATATTAAAACGGGTGGAATTTCTGAGGGAAATGGACTACACCGAAGGTATGCTAATTGAATGAAAAGAAAACGATGGAATACCAGAAGGGATGAGGCTAAAATAATACTGGATTATAAATATTACTCCAGGAAATGTACGTTTTAACGAGGAATTTAAATACCTAACGTAATGTTGTTTTAGTAACTTTTATTATGCATTCAACCGTAACCTTGGCATTTGGTGTGTAGGGTCTGGCTATCTTACGTTAGCTTTGACCTCTGATATTACTTGATCTTTACGTGAATAGGGATCTTTTTAATTACGATTTCAGTTACAAAATATGTCTTCAAGTATATTGACTGGATACATACATCACTAAAATCACTACAAAAATGTCGCTGCTTCAGTCTCTTGTGTTCTCCATATTTTTGTGTCGACGAGAATGCTTACATTCTTCGGACATATACACAGAAGCGATAATATGGAGAAACTTGTAGTTCAGGGTCATGCCCCGAGTGGGCGGCGCCGTGGCCGTCCCCCTACACACTGGGTGGATACGACGGAACAGTTGCTGGATGAGTGTCAAGAGCGCCACTAAACTGACAACAAATCGCGAACGATGGCGAGCTACAGTGCTCAAAACTATTGATAATATTCGTGTCGGCAATACTCTAGCTCCGACTTAATGCATTTTACGAGTTCACAACATGTCTGTTAAGACATTGTGACTATGATGATGATAAAGCTCATGCATTTTCAAGTTTCTTACGCAAACAATTCTGCAGATCGTGAAAAGTTTTTAATTTGTGGATAATATATATACAAAACTAAAAAACAAAAAAGATGCAAATATACTGTGCAAGGCTTTCGCGGCCATCGCCCAATGGATTTGTGGTTCTTGGGTTTTTAGGCCGGCGTCGTTTAGCGTTAAAGCTTGACGTTTCGCCACCACGAGTGGATGGCATCTTCAGAAGCTATTTCACTTCGGCGACTTCCAAAATACTGACGCTGGTGGATCTGCACCTGTATTTATACCTGCTAATGGTGACGTGGCCCAACCAGGTAGCGTTGGTAGTCCCGACCCTTCGCGATATGGTAGTGTCTTCAGGTCTTTTAGGATGGGTACCCATGTCCGGTTGACTTTGTGTTTATTCTTTCCTATTGAAATTATTATGATGTTTTTGTATTTCGATTCTCTTGGAAGTCTGGCATGGTATGAAGACGTTGCGGTAAGAACCTGAGTTTCTTCAAACTTGATCCTGTGACTTCCCTCCTTAATCGCATGTTCGGCTACCGGTCATTTGTCCGTATGGCCTAGTCGAAAGCTAGCCTTATGTTCTGCAATTCTTGTGTTTATAGATCGCTTCGTTGTTCCTATGTATACACTCCCACATGTGCATGGTATGCGATAAGCCCCAGGTGTTGTGAGTGGGTCTCTTTTATCCTTCACCGTTCTCAAATATTCCTGTATCTTTCTTGTGGGCTTGTAGATGGTCTTGACGTTTTCCTTTCGTAACATTTTTCCTATCCTGTCTGTTATTCCAGGCACATAGGGTAGAAAAGCTTTTGCTATCGGTTTAGGTTCTGGTTTTGCCCTATTTCTTCTCATTGTTCTTGTTATTTCCTTTTCTGTGTAACCATTTGCCTTAAGAGCATTCTTTAGATGTTCCAGTTCGGTGTCAAGTTCTTCTGATTCGCACACTTTTCTAACCCGTTCTGTCAAAGTTCTAATAATTCCGTACTTCTGAGATGGATGGTGGTTTGACTCTTTATGTAAGTACCGGTCAGTATGAGTTGGCTTTCTATATACCTTGTGTCCTAATCTAACTCGTTTTCTTGTTAACACATTTCTTGTTGAAATTTGGGCAGCGATATTCTCTGGGGTCGTATAACTTTTCTTGCTTTATTTCACAGTAGTGGAGTTGAAAGATCCATAGATCTTCTCGGGATTTTAGGCCGTCGTCTGGGACCCATGGATGACCGCCTTCTGAATTCTGACGGCTAAGATGTGCGCCGCCGCACGACACACCGGCATTTTGCGCAGTGCAGAACGCAGCGTATTCCTCATACCACCTAGGAACAACTTGACCAGAAGGCCCTCATGCTATACTCTGTCGAAGGCTTTCGACTAGGCAGCACTAAGCCTTAGGCTGCATAGCTTACCCCCCCCCCCTCTTCATTATCCCTTCTCTTTCTGTATGCGTATTTTGCCACATAAAAATAACTGAATGGTATGACCGTGTTTCGTTGTAGCCTGTTCGAATCCATTACAAAATACAGTTTGCTGTTCAATGGATGCAATTCCATATCCACCCGTCGCGATATGAATATTCAATAAATGTTTCCTGCAGGAAATATGGAAATAGCAGGGTGGTCGTGATCACACGGAAATCAGTTATTTACAAAAAATATATTTAAAAACGGAAATTGATTTCAAGCTTTTAGAACGTGCGTCAGATGCATACGTGTCCTGTTTTCTGTGACCGAGAGATACCATTGATACGTTAATTTCAAATTGATTTTTCAAAATTTACCCCTCTTTTCAACTTCTAGGCAAACCTTGAAAGCTTCATCGAGTCTCGATTTTCCTGAATCATTTATCTCATAGGGTTGAAGCAATGGGAGTAACGGTTACCGACAGGTCAAGGCAATTCCCTATCATCCCCTAATAACTATTTTTTCCCATACAAAAATTCGGAAAGTTGGTTTTAAGTACCTGCATGGTGTATAATATAATTTCAGAAGAAACTCAGGTTTGGACAGAGTTGATGTCATTTAAAAGAGGCGTCTTTTGGAAGACTCCTTGAGTTCCTTGCTCTTTTGCATCTCACTGTTGCAGTGTGGTGTTGTGAGAACAAAATTCACGCCAAACTAAATTTTTACATTACAATTTTCGCACTGTAACTGGGTTGTTGGAAAGAGATTATGGCTCATTGTAACATTTAGGGCCGATTTTATCAACATGCATATTTAACAAAGAATTTAACAAAGCTTTTCTATTGGATGTTATTTAGCAAAATGCTTTCTATTGGGTATTGAGGGCTATGTTAATAAGTATCATCCAACAGTATTTCATCAATATTGAAAACAACACGTCAAAGCTGGATGACACTTTTGTCAAAGATATTTTAGAAATTCATGGATCAAAATCATAGCAGGATATCAGAACAAAGCGATTGATTTGCAAATTAATGCCACATTTTTCATGTTTACATTATAATTATTGTATAATTACTAATTGCAAACTGGGATAATTTGTGATAAAAGTAGTAGGTAGTAGGTAGTAGGTCAGTCAGATGGATTATATGAAAATACATACTTTTATGAAGAATCGATCTTTCATTTACTAGATGTATGTTTGTTATAGATCTTCTTATAGAAGTATTCACAGGTGCATTGTACATCAAATAGGGTTATACTTAATCTTAATTATAAAATGGCAAGCTTTGGTGTTCTGGGGTTCTGGATAGGCAACCAGTAATGCACATGCGTTTTGGAAGTAGCTGTAACCTTTGAAATGTAACAAAATGCTATTTTTACCTCTTTTTTACTATAAAACAAAGATATATTGCAGGTATTCATAATTATTATCGATAGTAAATTATTGTTTTATCCAAATAATGCAATGAGTGAATTTCTTGTCATCATAGCATTTAATACAGCATGAAACCAGCGATCAAATGGAAATGGAATCTGGAATCTGATTGGTTGAAATTAGCAGTTGCTAAGCTTTTGATCAAACAAAAAAATGCAATTTTTCACCGATTTGGGATGGAAAATCAGAGTGGAAAAGATGCTAGATGATTTACAATGCTCGATTGTATATAAAGTATGTCATTTTTGAGCTTTTTGAGGTAAACTTCAAGAGAAATCAATAATTTTCAGAGTACTTTGATAGATGCATGTTCTTAAAAGGGCTGTTCTGATTGGTCAAAGTCTTTGTTAAAATCTGCATGTTGATAAAATCGGGCCTTAGTTACACTAACCTAATTTATTTGGCCGTGACTTGTGTAATCAGGGGCAGTGACTGACTAATATTCGCTTCTTATCTCTAATAAATAATAATATTTTTCTAATTGAGCGAGATATCTGAATTATTTTGACAATATCTTTTCTAATAGAGTTGGTAAGTAGTTAGAGTTTAAAGTATTAGATATTCTTGAACTACTTTATATTTAGGTCTTTTTTCATATTAAAGTAGTAAATGTCTTTTTCGTTGTGACTTAAAAAAAAATCACCTCAGATCATCCTCGATTTTTTTTCATATGTTGTTTAGAAATCAATCAGAATTTATAAGAACCACTTTTAAAATTTTATAGAGCTACAACAAACATTGTGTTTTCGTCTATTTTCTTTTTTTTTTAAAACTAAAAGGTCCATCTACCATAGTCACCCCTGTTCAACGGTGTATAAGGCCAGATCGCAATGTGTTTCAAATATAAACAACAATTATTATTACAGTTCAGCAGACTCAGTTGTTTTTTCATTGTATGCATCAAATACCAAACCCCAGTCTATTTTCCAGGTATTCGGCTTTTTCAACGAACAATAAACTTTTTTATGATTCCTCATAAAAAAATATCAAAATGCGGATGGACCAGTTCCATTTGGTATATGAGTAATGCACATTAAACTATATACGAGGGTATGTCAGCAAATAGGAAGTTTATATATACAGGGTTATTCGCGTTATTCGACACGAAGCATTATGGCTGAAGTATTTGATAAAAAAGAAAATAATAATTTGGGATGGATAGAGACCCATACAGGCTACATTTTAAAAATATTTTCATGTTATACAGGGTGTCCCAAAAGCACGTAATGTATAAAAGTTATGTTTTTTTAAACGAAACACCCCGTATATTATTGCATATTCAGATTCCTTGGTGAATTCTATTGTGACTTTATGTATCATACATGGGACTTAAAGCGAACCGTTTAGGTGTAAATCACCATTTTCGGTATAAGTAGATATCACGAAAAAAAAAAGGATATTACAGAGATTATAAAATTTAGAAAGCTGTGACTTTGCCGTATTACTAAACATAAAATGCGTCAGCTTTGATAAGACTGTCAAATTTAAATTACGTTTATGCTTGGAGAAATCGGTCAATTAATTAAGGAAACTTCGATCAGCGATAACTTGATTTTTTCAAATGGGAATGCCTAATTTTTTTTTATACGGTTAAACGTAGAATTTGATAATCTTTCTAATGATATAAGGTTGTGAATGTCAATCTCTGGTAGTTTTCATTTAATTTTAAATTTTAAAACAAATCGGCGTTTTTCAATTTTCCTACCTATAAGCAACGTAGCAGGCCATGAAATATAAACAAAAACCTGTCCAGGTAGAAGAAAACAACTAACTTATCTGAAAAATATACACGAACTAGACTAAAGGGACAAGATTATAAAAAATACTCACAACAAACAAAGTCTAACCAGAAACAACGGCGGTAACATATCTTTGGTCAAATAGAAGCGGGAGTATGGCAGAAATGGATTTTTTCATGTTAGTAATATGGCAAAGTCACAGCCTTCCATATTTTATAATCTCTGCGATATTCAATTTTTTCCTGATATCTACTTATACCGAAAATGGTGACTTACACCTAAACGGTTCGCTTTAGGTCCCATGTATGATACATAAAGTCACACTAGAATTCACCAAGCAATCTGAATATCCAATAATATACGGGGTGTTCCATTTAAAAAAACATAGCTTTGATACATTTCGTGTTTTTGGGACACCCTGTATAACATGAAAATATTTTTAAAATGTAGCCTTTATGGGTCTCTATCCATCCGAAATTATTATTTTATTTTTTATCACATACTTTAGGCATAATGCTCCGTGTCGTATAACGTGAATAACCCTGTATATTAATTAATTTTTTTTGAATAATAATTATCACCCCTCCTTTTTTAATTGTTGTTGTTTATTGTCATTTTATATATTCAAATTTTGTATAGCTATCATGTTTATTTGTTTGTTTCAAAAAAATTTTTCAGTGCCCTGAATATGGCCTAGTAAGGTCGAAACGTCGGCGAAACAGCCTTTTTCTTGACCTAAACCCATCATTTGTTTCCTGAATGGTTTTCTTTCTCTTTTTCAGGTCTTCGTAGTCCAGCACGTGGACGTGTGCATGTTCTCCAATGGAAAATTCAAGAACGTAGTCGCCATGATGACCCCTAAAGAGGACTGTCCTGTCCACGCCGGTACCAACTTTGAAAAGACCTACACAATGATGCCGATGAAGAGCTCCACGAAAAACTGGATAGCTCTCGAGGAATCTTACAACCGATCCGGCACTAGCTTAGCTTCAACTGTTGTTTCAGTGGTGAGTACAACAGTCAGAAAAAAAAACTAGAAAAAAATGGAGTTAAGTTGATTAACTCAGTACTTCCCACACATAATGATGATAACAATTTATTATTTTTCCACTCGCAAAAAAACATTCAACAGAAAAACCTTTAGTAAATGTTTTCTTGCGTCTCCCTCCTTAGGAACTAGGACACCATAGTTTTTATTCTGCATGCTTCAACTGGACGATGCGAAACGATCAAGAGCCTCCAACCCGTCTAAAAACGAAGTTTGAACTAATTTTATGTTTCTGGTTTTTTGATTATTGCTGCGCCGCCTCTGACATGATTTTTCAAAAACAGACGCGTTTTGCATCCTCGCCGCGGTAGTAAATACTGTGTTAAAATTTCATTAAACTCAATTCGATAATTTTTGCTCTACGTAATATAGAACGTTCTAAGCAATACTCGTAATATGTACGAGTATACATCACAGATTCCAAGTCCCTCGGTTTTTTTATAATAAGCAAGGCAATGTTCGGATGGACCTAAAATAGTGTATTACCCCCCAACCACCCTAAATTCACCCCCACCCAAAAAAGGTAGGAAATGGCCTGGAACCCCTAAAATGCCTAAAAACGAAGTTTGAGGAATATTTGAAATGTTTCGTTTTTTGCTAATTACTCCGCCGCCCATGCAACGATTTTCAAAATTAGAGCAGCATTACCTACTACGACCCCACAGCATATCGCTGCCCAAATTTCATCACAATCCATGCAGCGGTTACTGAGATTACGACGTTAGAAAAACGCCAACAGACAGACAAACAGGGACACCGACAGACAGACACACCGACAGACAGACCGACGAAAATGAGTGACGTAGATTTTCGTTATGTAGACATCATAAACCTCCCAAAAAGCGTATTATCTCAAAATCAAAGATTTTCGCGATCAAAATACTCCCCTCACCTATCGGTGTGGGAAGTAAAATTGGATTGAATAACAGAGTATGATTGTATGAGTTGTGTTCAAAGCATCAGCTAACTTTTCTGAAACTACAAGGATTTTAAAATATATAGTATATACATATACAGTATATACAGGGTTGGGATAAAGTATGGAACCAAGCAAATAACTTTGGAACGGAAAGAGTGATATTGCTGAAAATTTGCAGGCAAGTGTAGTGACGTCTAATGCATCCGAAGACATTATGTCAGCTATTAATGTACTTTCGGTTTAACCGGAAGTACCGTCAACTTTTTTAATTTAAATGGGACACCCTGTATATTTTTGCAGATTTTAATTCATCTTTTTTTCCGAATACGTCCATAGTGGGTTTAGTATTTGTTTCTTAAAAAATTTGTCTCACAAATTCGTCCGTGGCGGTCTGCAGTCTTCCCGTTTGAGGTAATTTTTTTTGTATTTTTTTTTTTTTAGTCACCGTCAAACGTATTATAGGACCCCTGTCGGGACGTAAATCATTGAAAGTTGACGCACTTCTTTGTGAGTTCTCACGCGATCGCCAAAACCGACTTTGAATGACCTTGCATTTTAAACACCTGAAATGATAAAGAAGCTTTATCTTTCCCGTTTTTACAGAAACTAATGCTAAACCCACTATGGACGTATTCGGGAAAAAAGGATGAATTAAAATCTGCAAAACTATACAGGGTGTCCCATTTAAATTAAAAAAGTTGACGGTACTTCCGGTTAAACCGGAAGTACGTTAATAGCTAACATAATGTCTTCGGATGCACTAGACGTCACTACACTTGCCTGCAAATTTTCAGCAATATCACTCTTTCCGTTTCAAAGTTATTTGCTTGGTTCCATACTTTATCCCAACCCTGTATACATAAAGTCTTGAACAACTCTAATTCTATAAACTTCTTCCTGACCTAATCAATACCTTTGAATTTTTGATAGGCAGGGGAGGGTTCATTATCGGCTCATCTAAAACTCATACTAGGTAACTCCTTTTAAGCTAAACTCACTAAATCCTGTATTTCGACTCCATAATCATATCGTAACAGATGGAAGCAAACTTAGTTTAGTTAGGAAACACCAGTGCATGCTCGAACACGTTTGAGCTAAGTTTCTGGCACACAGTAGTCGACAAAGATTACTGGATATATGCAGAAGTTCTATTTCCTAGATATAGGGTGTCCTCAAACAAATGAGAGCTAGAAGTACGGAGCGGCCTGAATTATGAGCGAATGATGTAACACAGAACACTGCAACTTCAAACCAAAAAATGTAGTCAAGTTGATTGACTCAGTACTTCCCACACATTTCGATGATACCAGTTTTATTATTTTCCCATAGCATAAGTCTAGACGCTGCCCTTGCAATCAAATAATCGCTCGCCCGACCGCAAAAAGTGTTTTATTCTACTAGGTGCTTCTTTCACAGGTCAATGAATCATGAATACAACAAATTTTTGAGTTTTACAACCCCCATCCCCGAACCACCCCAATATCACCCCCAACCAAAAAAATTTTTAAAATGATCAGGAACCCCTAGTACGTCTAAAAGGAAGTGAGGTGTTTTTTATATTTTTAGTTTTTTTTATTATTGCCGCGCCGCCACTGAATTGATTTCTAAAAACCATACGCGCTTTCCATACTCGTCGCGGTAATAAATCTGTTTCAAAATGTCATTAAAGTCAATTCAGAAGTTTCCACGTAACACAATACAAAACGATCCAAAGTAATACTCGTATGTATTTTGTATGCATCAGAAAGTTCAAGTCCCTTGGTTCCTGTAATACACAAGGCAATGTTCGGATGGACCTAAAAAAGTGGATTATACAGCTGGGTCTTTCTCTCTTAGATCAGTAGACAGCCCATTATGAGTACAACAAATTTTTCAGGTTTACAACCCCCCACACCCCCAACCACCCTAATTTCACCCCCACCCAAAAAAGTAGAAAATGATCAGGAACCTCTAAAACACCTAGAAACGAAGTTTGAGGCATATTTGAAATTGTTCGTTTTTTGCTAATTACTCCGTCGCCTATGCACCGATTTTCAAAATTGTAACAACATTACCTACTACGACCCTACACCATATCACTACCCAAATTTCATCAAAATCTATGCAGCGGTTACTGAGATTAGGAGGCTAGAAAAACGCCAGCAGACAGACAGACAGACCGACAGATAGAGCGACAGACAGACCGACAAACAGACAGACCGACGGAAATGAGTGACGTGGATTTTCGTTATGTAAACGCCCAAAAAGCGATTACAATACTCACCTCACCTATCGGTGTTGGAAGTAAAAGAGGAGTTTGCCATGTTATTATGTTTTCTTTAATAGCAAATCAGAAGTTGTTTTGTCCTGGAATGAAAGGTGCTTGCTTACTCCGCAAGAGGGAGATAATTCCAATCATTTGATTCACAGAAAAATCGGAAAAATGAAGGGTACCGGCTGGGGTCGAACCAGCGTCTCCGGCATTCTAGGCCGATGCGATACCAACTACACCACGGTTCCCCGTGATACAGTCGATATACAGCGCCGACGATATGGTATCGACTCCGCACATGGTTCGCAGAAAGATACGGGGGAACGGTAGGTGTCGGCGGAGTCGGTACCATGTCGTTGGCGCTGTATATCGGCTGCATCACGGGGAACCGTGGTGTAGTTGGTATCGCATGGGCCTAAAATGACGGAGACGCTGGTTCGAATCCAGCCAGTACCCTTCATTTTTCCGATTTTTCTGTGAACCAAATGACTGTTTTGTCCTGTTATCTTGGAGTACACGATGTTGTTTCCGCTTAAGATCAATGAATTATTTTATAGATACTACATTTCACAGTTTCCACAGTACCTTAAGCGGCGGTCACACACAGCGGTATAGTTTGCGAAAACAAGACGCTATACCGCTGAGTGTCCACACGATTCAAGTAAGCTCGCACAAACCTCCATTTAATCATTCGGAAACTGACTATGTCATATATAGGGTGCCTCAGTAAGAACGATAGGAAAAGAAAACTAAATAAAATAACAACGGTTTGAGACATCAAATTGGTTTTGGCTTTTTTTGAAGCTACATCCATGACATTATGTATGGAATAGAACATTATTCAAATATCCGCCTCAGGCTTGCTGGCAGTGCCTCAAGCGGTCGGTCCCATTTCGGATGACATTTTGGAGCATTTACGGCGTCATGGCGTTGATGGCTTACTCGAATATTGTTTTCGAGGGCATCCAAAGTGGCTGGTTTGTTGGAGTAGACCAATGATTTGACGTACCCCCAAAGAAAATAACCGAGAGGTGTCAAATCACACGATCGCGGTGGCCAATCAATAAACGCTCCTGTGGTGATGATTCAGTCGCCAAACTTCTGTCGAATAACTTTGAGCATTGCGTCACTTGTGTGGCTCGTGGCTCCATCCTGCTGGAATCACATTTCGGTAATATCGATGTTGTCGAGCTCTGGCCACAGAAAATCTACCAGCATCGCTCGGTAGCCTGGTCCATTGGTTGTAACGGTGTCTTTTTCATTTCGAAAGAAATAAGGACCGCCACAATCCGCACCACACATTCAATTTTTTCGGGTCCTGGACCACTTCTTCGGTCATTTGTGGATTGTTCACAGCCCAGTAACGACACTTTTGCTTGTTAATACACCCACTGAGGTAAAAATTGGCTTCGTCTGAGAAGATGATTTTTTGGCCAAAATGAGGATCTTCGTCAACATTTGTAGCGCCCAATTTGCGAACTCACGCGACGGCTATGGTCGTCAGGCTGTAATTGATACGTCAGAACGATCTTATACGGGTGCGGTCCAAATCCAAACGCAAAATTCATCGAGTTTTCTCTTGGGAGAGGCCTAATTCTGCGGCTCGGCGCCGATACGACAAATTTTTGGGTCGTCGTGAACACTGGCCGCTACGGCGGCGATATTCTTCACGTCGACCAGTTCGCATTCGGGTAGGTTTCCTTAGGTCCAATATAGTATTCACGCTCAAACCTTTCCACTGTGCGACGAATTGCCTGCTCACTGAAGCCATGATGAGGGCCGAGTTCACGACGAAATGCGCGTTGCGTATTTACAATTGAGCGGGAATTTCCGTAGTACTCTTTAATAATTTCCGAACGATAGGCAAACGTGAAACGATCCACGATGAATTGTCAAACCTTACTGAATATTTTGACAGCTGGATGACGTTTGTACCTTTGACCACTGTCTAGATATCCCTATTAGAAAACCTATCACTTCTATTGGGGCACCCTTTAGGTGCTGCTATCCTTAAAACTGAACCTCATGGTCCACACACACAGGCTTTACCGACAGGCGGCCAGTTGGCGCAAGCCAAAACTTTTAGCAAACTTAAATTTATATAAGCCGCGCTTTTCCGTTTGCGCGAGCTACCGTCCACACGCATGGGCTTCGCGTCTGCTATATATACATAAGATCGCTCTGGTTAACATGTCTCGCCCGATTTAAAGACACCGATCTCCGTTCCCTTCACAGACGAATCCGGACGACCGCAACGTCTTCGCAATCTACGTTTCGTACTACGTCAAAGTGAAGATCACCGTCAGCCTGATGGGCGGCGAACTGAGCCTCAAACTGCCCTTCACCCTGATGCACACCTGCGCGGAGCACGAATTGGCCGAAGCGGTCGCTAGCGCCGCCTTGAGAGGGACGATACCCGAAGTGGGCGGAGCCAAGATGGCCGCGGAGGCGGAGCCCGAAACGCGGGGCGGAGACGCGGCAGTGGAAGGCGGGATCAAACCCGAGAAGGACGGCACGTGAGATATAGCGGAAAAGGTGAGTATTATGCATGAATGGGCCTATACCGTGATCTCAAATTGATCAATTTATTTACTGCGATATTATTTTTGATGATACATAGGACCACCGACTATTAAATCAAATAGACATATCTATTTACATTTCAGCTCATTGCATACATATACAGATCCCCCCTCGTAAGTATTGCGATGTTGATTTTGACAAGATGGGGTCCCAAGAACTAGGGAAAACCATCTATGCATATCTGCATATCTATGCGTACCCCAGAACTTTCCCCAAATTGTAGGATCACGCTAAGACATTTGGCAACAGCGGCACGCGATAGTACTATAAGTTCATTCATACAAAAGTCAAGGCGCTAACGACGAGTGACAAGTGGCAGTTGACACTTCTCGTTGACACTGTCACAGCTGACGAAGCTTGATTTTTCCATTTTAATTTTATCTGAAATCGAGTGTATCTAGTAGTGAAAAGTGCTGCAGAAATGATTAATCAGTGCTATATCTGCAAGATATGTTCCTATAAACCAGAATATGC
Organism: Callosobruchus maculatus; assembly: GCA_951848785.1. Lineage (NCBI taxonomy): Eukaryota > Metazoa > Arthropoda > Insecta > Coleoptera > Chrysomelidae > Callosobruchus > Callosobruchus maculatus. Next base: position 58,130 of record CATOUR010000306.1, read on the forward strand.
TGGTTTTCCCTTTCACCGGTAAGTTGAAAAAATGTCTATTGAATGCATTATTTTTACTGTTCATTGGCGTGGTGAAAACCTTTCCTAAACTTTGTTTCTCTTGGTAAACATATTTTTACCTCATTATTTTTGTATTTTGTGTGTATATTTCTATATTTTTGATTATTGTTAAGAAATCTTGTCAAATAGTATCAGAATACAGTGAAAAATAGCCTTTAGTTAGCTACTTCCTAAGCGACTTTAACCACTGATGTTTTCAAATTGAGAAAACAACCTTCTTTGTTTTCGTTTGTTAATTGGTTTAGTATATGCTGCTACTTGTTTCCAGGCTATCCACTAATAGTGGCATCAGAAATATTTGGTTACAATGCCTATGTTTGGAGAATACTGCATTGCCCAAAGACACAGGATTGTGTTCCAGGCAGTTTGGGCCCTGATGCATTCATCCATGGCCGACTATTCATCACAAGGACAGATAAGAGAAAGTGTTGAAAAAGGATGCTCTATCTTCATGTATCTACCCTGGAAGGTGAGTGGTATACAGACTGACAATACATAATTATGATGTAACTAATTGAAGGATCTTAGATTTAATATAAAAAAGTTAATTGTAAACAACAGGCTAACATAAAAAATATTTCAATTAAAGCATTCAATTAGTGGGAGTATAGGCAAAAATAACCTCTATGGAATGATTTTTTGTTTTAAAATATTCTTTTCGTTAGTTTGAAAATTAATTTTTTTAATTGATTAAGGTAGTTTTGGACGATACATGAATGTTAACTATGATGCTTATCTGTGGCTGATATATAAAGTATGTCCTCTGCTCAAAGTATGTCTTTAAAGCATTTATGTATGCATATATCACCAGTTACAACCTTCCTTGTTTAAAAAAACTTGCTAGTTCCTTGTATCTATTTTTAATTGCTGCTTAACCCAACTTTTTAATTAATGGAAACTGGGTTTATGTTTCAGCACTGGACAGCAGAAATTTGTGACGATGGATCTAAAGATGCAAGTACAGCGACTGCAACAGAAGGTAGTCTCAAAAGAAGGTGAGCTCTTAACACCACCCTATATTACCATGTTTTGTTATATTAGGTGATAGATCATGTATGGCTTCCAGCAATACTGTAAGCTGAAACTAACAGACCAATAACTGTCTGAGATTGTCTTCAAGCAAAACTTACTAATAAACACTAATTAATAAATAATAAAGAATTGGAATAGCCTAAGCAATAGTAAATCCTTCAGCATATTACTGAAAACCATGCGTAATCATAAAAAAATTGAAATCAGACATCTTCTTTCAAAATCCTAAAAGGAAGCAAATCATCTGGCTCCCAAGTTGATCGATTTGTTAATCATAATGGTAACTTTTTCAATAATATATTAATTATATACATAGATCCTTTCTCCTTAAAAAACCTATGTCTATGCTTCCATTGTGTCCTAAGGCCCATTTTCCAAATAATGATATATTTATTTATGTTTCAGCAATTCGTTAGCAGAACATGATAATAGATTAGATGCAAGTACAGTGGCTGTGTCAGAATATTTGGAAGGCTATAACAAGGTGAGTTAATGAAACTTCCCTGTATTTGAAACATTCTGGTCATATTACGACTCCCACAGATACTGTAACCTCAAACCCATAGATAAATAACCTTTAGCAATACTAAATCTTTCAATGCACTTCCATTATTGAAGATCACCTGAAACCCTGGGAACAATTTGAGTTAGACATTAATTGATTGATTTATTGATTATAATTGGTTGATTTTTTGTCAAGATTACAGTGCATGGTCAGGGTACATTTAAATAATATAAATACATTGGGGTGAAACGTGTTATTAGAAAATGTTCAGTGGGAAACATTTGAAATGTGAAGTAGAAGCAAGCAAGGATTAAAAAATATTGTATCCTCTTGTAAAGCCTACAAGGCAGTGACCAGAGCAGTGGATACGGATGACACAGGAGTAAAAAAACACCATGCATGCAAATTTTATCTATATGAATGTACTTTGTTGGTAGTTATTGTGTATTTTATATTGTTTCGTGTTTTCCTTAAATACTCCATGTATAAGCTGTAAGACTTGATTTGTTTTAGGCTGGAGCTGCTGGATCAATTCTAGTCTTCGTCAAAGCAAAGGTGCTTAAGACATATTCAAATGCTAGTACATTGGACACTTCTTTCAGTAGCAGAAGGATCTCCTAGTAAAAAAAGGTGAGAGTGCTGCCATTGTCTTTGTAATTTTGAAAAAATCCAAATTTTATGGTTGAGTCCCAAATACTTTAGTTATCTGCTTTATCAAACAAATAAAACATTGGTAACAAGGGGCTTTCTGTGGGTGTAGGTAATCCTTAAGTTATACAATGTACTCAGATAGTCTTTATCCAGTGACTAATTTGCTTTACGATTAGATTAAAAACCTATTTAGGGCAATGTGTTACTATAGAAATTTGGAATACGATGGTAGCTCCAACATTAATTACTCAGAAGAATGGACAAGTAGAGAACGTCTGTAGATTCATTATCCAAGACTTTTTGTTCGCCCTAACACATTTCTCCCCTTCTGGATATACTTGAGTAAAGAGAAATGCAATTAAATAATACAATTTTTTTCAGAAGGAGAAATTTTACATTACTGATTTGTCGAGTGACGACTTCGCCTTACCAGCAAGAAGGAAGAAAGATAGGAAGCTGATGAAATAAAAAACAATAGTGGACTAACAAGATAAATATGTTATTATTTATTATGTATCAAACATGTGTGTCTACTCTGTAGATTAATACATCTCAGCTGTGAATGTTTCCCCTTTGACTTGTCCAATAGCTTGTGTAAGGTCTCATATGGATCAATAATAATCTAAGCCTGTCGTTCAATATGTTAATATTAGTGTTGTTACTCATTTATATTTAATTTGTATCTTATATTTTTAAATGTTGATCTTGGAATATATCTTGTTATTGTTGTAACGAAGTTAAGTGTAAGAGAAAATTGTTAATAAATATGAAATCCCTGACTATCTCTCTTGTCTCCTCTCTCACTCTCCTCTCCCTCTCTTCTCTCTCTCTCTCTCTCTTCTCCCCCCCTCTCTCTTCTCTCCCCCTCTCTCTTCTCTCCCCCTCTCTCTTTTCTCCCACCCCTCTCTGTCTCTCTCCTCTCTCTCTCTCTCTCTCCTCTCTAGCTCTCTCTCTCTCTCTCCTCTCTAGCTCTCTCTCTCTCTCTCCCTCTTCTCTCCTCTCCTCCTTCTCTTCTCACCTCTCTCTTCTCTTCTCTCCTCTCTCTCTCTCTTCTCTCCTCTCTCTCTCTCTTCCCTCCTCTCTCTCTTCTCTCCTCTCCTTCCTCTCTTATCTCCTCTCTCTCTCCTATCTGTCTGTCTCTCCCTCCTCCCTCCGTCTCTCCCTCTCAACTCTGTCACTCCTCTCTCTCTTCTGACCCCCCTCTCTTCATTATCTCTGTATCTCTTTCTTCTCTTTTCTCTTTCTCTCTCTCATTGGCTCTGTCTCGCTGTGTGACTTTCTCAATCTGTTTCTCTTTATATCTTTCTCTCACTCTGTGTATCTTTGTCCCCTCTCTCTAGGAATCTCTCGCTACCTCTGTCGTGTGTCTGTTTCGCACGGTATCTCTCTCTCTCTCTCTCTTTGTCTCTCTCTTTTACTGCAAAATAATTGATAATTCAACCTCAACTCGCACCCAGTGAAGAAAAATGATTACCTATATTACTCTTAACATTTTTTTTGTCATAATTCACCTCCCTGTCTTTATGACTGATAAACTTTCTCATACTGGTTTGTTTATTAACTCTGTCACACCTATTATACTGTGGTCTCAGGCTTTCTAGTTTTTACAATTCAATACTCCAAAAAATACATTTCTTGAACAATGTTACAATTTCGCTACCCACATTGTCGTTTCTATGGGACGCCAATGACATTTGTGGAATTTGGTCGCTCAAGGTCAATTTTGTTGACATTTCGCCGTATTTTGCCCCCGTTTGGCCCGACTCATGTGTGCAATGAGAACTGAAATCCATGAATGAGTAAAGGTGTCTATTTGTTTTAATAGTCGGTGCATAGGACCGTTTACTGTAAAAAGTCAGTAGAAAACCTGATCCAAATGAGAATAACACTAAAAAGAAAATTGTACTGTAATTTGAAATAGCCGATGATGACGTCACCTGTAGGGAACCAGTGAGAAGCGTCCTTTCGTGGTCTGATGACTACCATAGTGTAAAATAAACATGGTGTGCTGACGCGCATGCAGCTGTCCGAGCGCCGGCATGCTGTGACGTCAGCAACGAGATTTCTGTCGGCGAACTAGCGGGAATACCATATGATGGATTATATTTTAATTTCAAAGTGATAGATTAAAGGAGTTCAATAGCCAATTATTTGACAATTATGTTATAGAGAAGTGTAAAATAGGTAATTTAAAGACTTTTTCTACAAAAATGTATTATTTATTGGTAAATTTGGTCATTTTTTCCCTACGCCTACAATTTTCGACACTAATCATTTTGTTTAAATATCTGAGCCTGACGTATATTTTCGTTCGTATTAGATATAATATTATTTTGTCAGGAAATTGTTTGATGGTTTCCACTGGGGTCTATCTCTAATAATTTTTTAAATATGTTTGATTGTTTAGAAGACGACTGTCCATGGAATTTATCGAACTCTATCTCAACCAAAACGGGCTACTTTAATCATCTCCTCACTTGGATATACAAGACTGACTCTAGATAGAAACTCAATCCAGTCTGGGGCCCGATTAGAAGAATGAAATTTGGTTTGCGCCCCCAAAGCTAGATTAGGATATTCGTTTTTGAATCTGTAGGCCACATATCCGTCAATAAATTTCAGTCCCTCGTTGGAAATCGTGTCTGGCATTTTTTTTCCAATTGACACAAAATAAAGTTATCTAGGTCATAATCTGGACTCTGAAAGGTAGAGTTGGAAAAATGAATATCATTTGAATCATTCTCTGTCCCAACAATATCGCTGTCAAGAAGAACGTTCTTGAAAAACTCCTGAGTAAAGCACACGTCATCAGCTTCGATGTTAGAATTACTCGAAACTAAGTTTTCAGTTTTAATAAATGTTTAATGCTAATTTGTGAAATGATTACCATTTTTCATATTAATTTCGTCCTTTCGGCGGCAAGCATTACTCCATTGCATTGCGAGATTTTAATTTTTCGGGAACTTATAGAATTTAACATTTGGCTCTTTCATCTTACTATGGTTTTTACAACCGACAACTGCACAATTTAGCATTATGTATACAAATTTCAGTCTTCTATAATTCAAAATAAGGAATACAAAGTAAATTAAACAAAAATCGTTAGCGATTCTATTTAAAACGCGATTAAACGGGCTGTGGAATCAGGACGTCTAATAATTCCCCGCCCGAAAAATCTCGTTGCTGACGCAATGCGCAGAGCGATCGCAATTTCGTACGGCTGGCGAGCACACCATCTATACTCGCACCACGATGACTACGAGCCGATGCTATTGTTTTGTACCAGTGAGCTCTTATTGGTTCCTTACAGGTGACGTCACGACCTGGGTGGGAAGTGTATGGATTCAAAAAATTAAATATTTAGAGCCATTTTTTTCGGTCATAAATACGATAGAAAAATTTTGTAAAATTATTTATGGCATCTACGTTTAAGCCAATAAACCAAAAATGTGGTATAGGCCCATTACAATAAAATTGATGCAATGTGGCGCCAAATAAAGTCGTCCTATTACTTTTTTATATAAGAGTAACACTAATAAAAAACAGTCACATTATAAATGAAAAAAAAATTATTTCAACTCTAAAAATCTGTTTTGTTATACATTAAAAATAATATCAATCAAATGGCCACCCCAGCATTAATGCAGTAATGAGCTATTCATTGCAAGCTCAGAATAACAACTGAGCATAGAGGTAGTAAACAACTAATTGTAATAGGCCGACATCTTTTCTTACGTTGTCATATTGACCACCAGATACGGCAATCATAAGTATTTACTATCGTCTTAATTGTATAGTATCCATAAATATTCCATTCTACGTTAAAAAAGACGGTATTTTGATGGTACAGGAATGATTGCAGCAAAATCAATAGATATGTTGACCTCCACTGCGTTACTGCATATTTCTTCATCATAAACGCAAATTCTGAAGTCTTACATAAATTTTGAGGAGCTGGCAACGCCGACATAATTTTCACGCGACTTATTTACGGTAGAAGCTCGACTGTCAAACGTTTGTTTTGTTTGTGCGTCTTTTATGCTTGGTCGGTTAAATCGAATTTGCTATTTGTTGGTAACTGTAGTGAAGCTTTACGGACTTGCTGTGCTATATTCGACTGCAGTTTAACAGTTTGTCGAGATGGAACTCAAAAAGTGCAGTGTTTGTAACATGGGTTGCATTGGAAGAATTTTCAGGTTAGTTGGCGTTACACAGCGTTGTTTACAATTGGAACTGTCACTGCGAGGTCACAGCCGATCAATGTTTGGAGGCTGAAGTGTCAAAGATGATGGCTTTGAGCACGCCATGCTAAAGTGGTTTGTTTACTACCTTTATGTTCAGTTGCTACTCTGAGATTGCAAGTGACAACTGCAGACGGTGTTCCGCAGGCTACACTTGGAAAGTTCGTTGAAGTCTTGGTAACATGACAAAAAATGTCCAAATTTGGGTAATTCCATCTAAATAGGGTACTTGCAGAAAAAAATATTATGTCGTTTACGCGTTCCTTAGAGCCTAGTAAACATGACAAAATCACTTGTTTGGTTTTTTGGAATCGGCTGTGAGAGATATTCCAAAAATTATTTCAAATGCCAGAAAATGCCGCGCAAACAACTTCTGACGTGAGTGATATCGTACAGTGATGGAATGTAAAATATTGATATTCGATATCGATAGCCAGTGCTAACCTAACATTTTGACATTGATCATTATAACCAGAAAACACAGTCACACACAAAAGTCAAAAGAATAAAAGTTAGGCTAGATTACTAATTCACTTTGTAGGGATGGGCTTGAATTAGATTCTATCTTTGGATTCATTCATAATGGGATGCGCCGAAATAAAATGATGGCTTCGATTAGTTGCGAATCTCGGTCACAAACAGGATGAACTGTGATACCTATCAGTTATAAAAATGTATTGCAACGAAAATGCTAGTGGGTTAATTGCCTGTTTCAAATATGTTTAAGTATCAATAAATTGAGTCGCATTGTTAAAGAATTCAGATCATCCCCAGTCGAATGCGCAGTTGGCAAACCTGTAGCAGTATCAATTGTCGATATCGATAAGATATCTGTGACGTCAGCCCCTGTTTTAAGTCACGTGGAAAAATTTGAATATATCCTTATTTTATTTTGCAAATATCTTTTTTTGGCCGTCAGTAAAATCATGTTTTTTGTTTCCTACTGCTTCTTGATATGGTTTTCTTTACGCTATGTATACTCCCGAGGCGATTTCACGACCTCTGCAAGCACCCTATTGTAGCCTTGTTTTGGGTATTGACTTCCTGAAAACATTCAGGTCAATTCCTTCTCGAAAATTTAATTGTGTATTTCGTATTATGTAGTTTTTCTTCTCTCAGGTATTCGTAGAAATCAACAAAGAACCCCCAGACAAACCGACAGAGAGCGAGATCAGCATCCCCGTGCCAGAAATGGCCGACGAGACACATACAGACAAAGACGACCAAATCAAAAAGGAGGGGGCACCGAAGCGAACCTCGGAGAACTTCGACGAAATCCTGACGATCCGGCGTGAAGAAGCGGAAGAAACGAAGCACCAAGACGCATGCCCGAACGGCGATCGCAAGGAAGACGTCGAAGACGAAGAACTGAAGCACAAAGGGTTCAGCCTGCAAAGGGCTTGGTGTTGTCTTAGAGGCAGAAGGACTTCATAACGATTCATTTTCTTCTCGGATTCCTTCGCCGTGCCAAAGTTTACGGAATACATATAAGTTGGATCACTCTCCGTCGGCACTTTGAAGATCTCACACCAAAGCGATGCTGCGGCCGCACGCGCCAGTTAGTTTTTGCGTTGGTTTTCGCCCAAATACGAGGGTCTTTTAGCGGGGACTTGCTAACGCCTGGGTTTTACGTATATACGAGGGTCATTGAAAGACTAGGTATTGACAGGCGATTTAGACATACAAATACAAATATAACATTTTTTTGCTAATACACTAAGTTACATAAATGAATATCAAAAATAAAACCTAGTAAAACTATCACTAATGAATCTCAAATGATTTCACATATTGTAGATATTTCGTAAATAAGTAAAAATTGGTTCAAAAGTGCTGTAGTATTTTTACCTTAATGTTTTGTTTATTTGGCTTATTTTTGAGACCACAGCTTATAAAATTTATGGTATAGTATATACGAACTCGTATGTACAATTTTAAAAGATAATCATGTGGAACTGCTTTACTTGGATGTGAATAAATTATTTATGACATTTTGCCCTTCAGTGTCATTCCAATTGCTACTGTAGAAGTGTAGAAACTAAATTATTAAAGTTATCAATAAAAATATTTCCGAGCTCTAAAATATAATTTAGAATATCCCTGGATGGTATGGTAAGACCACCGAATGAACATTTTGTCTCGCTATACGCTTTTAGCGTGATACAATCCTTTAAGTACCTGAAGGTTTTGAATTAATCACTTTATACCCCAAGTGTGCTAGTTTGTTGGAATTGTTTTATCGGGAGGAACACAGAAAGGCACAAATGTGCAGGGTGTCCCATTAATAATTTTGAATCGAATGTCACGTGACCAAAAACAAATACCTCATTGGGTAGTACAATGTCAAAAAAAGACACAACATCTGCTCTAATTTACATCCCCAAAATTATAGTTCTCTACTACTGCCCAGTTCCGACATATTGCTTGTCTTAATCGTCGTGAAACACCCTGTATTTATATCCTTTACATTTCAAGGTTTACCACAAAATAAGGGTGATTGTCATTTTCCATCCGTTAATCAATTTAATTGATAAAATCAGACTTCTAAAAATATTATCCACTTCCTGCAAACAAATCCGAGATAACAAAATCCGAAATTTTTGAGACACTTCGCGTTATACACGTTCAACCTCTACTTTGCGCCACCCCGTATCTCCTGGCTGACGTCGGTACACTGCTACCGGTGTACCGGGGAGACGGAGTAAGGGGCAGGCCGTTTTGATATTTTTGCGGAGTGATCCAACTTATATGTATTCCGTAAACTTTGGCCATGCTAAAGCAATTCGTTTAATCCTACAGGGTGTTCTAAAAGTTGGGACTTTCCTCTTTAGAAGCAACGGCCCTTGAAAGGGCAAAGCTAATGCACGGTGAACCAGCAGCAAAACAGTCAAAAAATGTTCAAGCAAGTACTCGCTATTTGGTTGCTATGAAGTTGTAAGTGCGGTCCTGTCGCAGGCGTTTTACAGGTAAAAGTACGATTCACGATGTCTTCTTCAATTTAGACCATACGGGGTTGTCTAGGTCTTCCAGCGTGTCCAACACGATGTGGATTCAGACATCCTGTGTCTCTAGCTCTTTGCACGAGCGAGATAAATCGACGAGGTGCAGGGTGAGTACGGTTAGGGAAACGATCGGCATACACTCGCGAAGCCGCAGCGGTATTTTGACCACACTCACCGTACATTAAAATCATGTCTACCAGTTCATTATTGTTATAAGCGTGCGCCATTGTTGTTGTTTTTAAAGTCCGATCGTTCGATGTAGCAAGTCAAGCACTCTCGTACACTATGCCACAGCAACGCGACGTATGATGAACTGCCTGTTTTAGTGTTTTCTCAACGGCATCGGCACCGCTAGCGCTGCCTGGTTTGTTGTGATATTATGACATGGTGAGCCATTGCCCAGGGACCGACCTAGAATTGAGGATTTCTTTAATGGTCAGTATCTTGTTTTCTCCAAATATTTCGTTTATATGTTACTGGGAAAAAACACTCATTTTGGCGAGTACTATCCGCTGTATGAAAAAAAGTCCCAACTTATGAAACACCCTGTATAGACTATTTTTTAAGCTTCACGGTCATTTGCCGCTGAAGCTGAAAAAAATTAGGCAACAGTAAACGAGACCAACCTAACGACGAGTTCGGTAAATGGACAAATACTGTAGAGAAATTGGGATATAGGCGTGAATAATTGATAACAAAAGTACTAATAAATGTTTGCAAAAGTCTTTCAGCTTGCACATACGTTGTTATATTTTTCCAAAACTACAACAAAAGCTCGTACTTTTCTATCAAAAAACAATTTTTAATATCTCCTGCACGTCTGTGTAGAACGAAAAGGATCACAATTGGAACCTTTCTTACGATAATATTTCAAGTAATGAAAATAATACTTCATTTTGATAGTCACCATATTTTTCATTAGCTTCCATAATACTGAATCAATTTTCAATTCCATTGGACTGTAGTAGTTGTCAATGAATTCCCCTCAATATTATGTTATTAAAATAATTTCAGAGATAAGGTAGATGGCAAATTTTAGCTAGGACACAATATATGTGATGATTATTTCAAGGCCAGTGATGATCGACACATTTTTTTTTTCTAATTGGAAGATAATTAATATTTTATAGTTTGTTTCAATCTGCATAAAAATACGTTACGAAGTTTTAAAACCTAGAGTTGATGCAGGCATGTATCCAAGATCTGATTTGGGGGGGGGAGGGGTCCAGCTTAGGGTTTGGCACCAATTTTCTCTCGCTGGGGGGGGTTGCATATTTCATATTTGCGGATTAGATTTTTACAACGTTCGGTGGGGGGGGGGGTCCGGACCCTTATGAGGGGTCTAGATTAGGGCTGATACCTTTTAAATTTGATATCGTTGGGGGGGGGGGGGTTCTAAGTTGAGGTGTCTACGATACCAATGAAGATCTTATCTCTATAAAAATGATATTATGATTTTAACTGATAACTTTTATAGCACATACACATTGTCACTAATCACCTAGTTCCCTAGATATGTAAAAACATTTTGAGACATGATTGAAATATTTTTTCATGTGCCTTCCCTTGATAAAAAATAAATTTTCCTTATAATCAAAGCAATGACACGTAATTTTCGTGCCCAGAAAGAAACTGGATGACGCTTGGTATTTGAGTTCTAGAGGCAGTTTGAAAACTTCTTTGTCATTGCACCACATAACTCCAAAATGGGGGGGATCGGATATAGAGGGGGGGAGGGTTTTAAAATGTGAAAAAAAATCGTTAAGTAACCGAATGAAAATGCGGTATCAGTTTCGTACATCTACCAACTAATGTTCCAAAAAATCGTCATACGAAATCTACGGACGTTTTGCGCGTACCGATTTTATTTTTAAATGAAAAAAAAAGAATCGCGACAAAACCGGTCGGGACTTCATTGAAAATTCTTTATTTGTTTTGTAGATAACACAAAAAATACTGCCATTCGTTTCTGCTGGGCAGTTTATGAGAAATATGAAATTAAAGTTCGATTTTTCACATCATTTTCGTTAAAAATCGTTACAAAATTCTTCATATTGTTTAACCGCATTTTTCAACCCCTATAGAGGGTGACATTATTGAACGCCTTCCGTATCCTCCTTTCAGAAGGCGTTGTTTCGTCGCGATTCCTTTTTTTTTCATATTAAAAAAAAATTGGTAGGCGCAAATGACCCGTAGATTTCGGATGACGATTTTTTGGAACATTAGTTGGTAGGTGTACTACTTCAAGGGGAGGCAAGGCTGTCTGCGTTCCGATTGTGGGGTCAAGGCAGTTGGTCCTTTGTGAATCCTAGCAGGGGACACACTCTGCCATCCTCTCGGAACTGCAAAGGGATGACCCTATCCTACATATGAGAAGTGATATAATTTCTCCTCCTAGATATCGCTTCGACTGCAAATTTACCGTGAGGTATCCTAGAAGGGAAGAGTGGGGGCCAAGCGGCAGGCGGCCTTTTGAGGGGAGAGGGCCAGTCTGGTACACCGACGGCTCACTTACCGACGAAGGCTCCGGCGCTGGGGTCTGTGGGCCAAAGAGAAAGCTCTCCTTCTCTCTTGGGGGATACACCACGGTATTTCAAGCAGAGATATATGCTATGATTTTAGCTTGTGTCTTTCGTATTTACGAAATTTAGGGGCCAAGCCGGATCATCATCTGCTCTGACAGCCAGACAGCATTAAAAGCATTAAGTGCTTGCAGGTTTACATCAAGGCTCGTTCTGCAATGTAGAAAGGTCTTGGATGACATTTCGGCGAGACATCAGGTGTTACTTATGCGGGTGCCATGCTGGAGTTAGTGGGAATGAAATGGCGGACGCGCTCGCAAGGCGAGGGTCGAGGAATAACTTCCTGGGTCCTTAGCCGGCTTTGGGGCTAGCAGCAGGTACCATTCGAAGGAAAATAGAGGTGTGGTTGCAAAATCAGCATCTTATCAGATGGAGAGGAACTCTGGACATCTAGAGAGCTTATTTCAGGACCTCTGGCTAAGGTGGGGTGGTTCTGTCTCTCACTGGATAGAAGCCGACTAAGGTTACTTGTCGGCCTGCTATCCGGCCATAACACCTTCAAACGTTATTTGCATGTGATGGGGGTGGCAAATGATCCGACGTGTACACGCTGTGGTGAGGAAGAAGAATCCTCGGCACACATTCTATGTCGTTGTGAAGCCCTTGGGTATCACAGGCAGACTATACTCGGTTCAAGGGTTCTTGACCTGAGGACATAAGATGGGCAGGAACCAAGGCCATCCCCACCTTTGCGATGAGGGCTGGACTTGGGAACTAGGGTAAGGAGAGGTGCAAAAGGGCCCGTTGGTAGGCCTATGCACTGGTGGTTCCAGCCACCAGAATAGATAGCCTCTCTCCCTCGTTCATTCATTCATTCATTCAGGTGTACTAAAATGTCACCGCATTTTGATTCGACCACTTAACGATTTTTTTTCACATTTTGCAATGACAAAAAAATTTCCAAACTGCCTCTAGAACTGAAATACCAAGCGTCATCCGGTTTTTCTTGCTGGACACGAAAATAACGCGTCATTGCCTTAACTATTAGTTTTGATCTGATCCTGCACATAAGATAGTACAAGAAACAATTGAATCATGCCGTGGAATAGATATTTTTTGTAATAAACGACCATTTGACGAGTCAGTATATTTTGAACATATCAGATGTTTTAGCACATCCTGTGAATAAAGCAAATATTTAATCAAGGTACTATGCATCCTCACAAAGACTAGATATTTAATGAAAAGAAAGTATTTTGAACTTGACTGAATCTTGTATATAGAATAAGTATTATGATTAATACTATAGTAAACTAATAATAGTCAAATGGATGTTTAGGTAAACTGAATCTCTGTCAATTTTGATATTTTATGTCCTTACAGCTAGATTTAGGTTCTGTGGCCTGTGTAAATAATTTTGTAACAGCTGTAATCAAAAACTGAATAAATGCTATATTCAAACAAATGATAGTATCATTTAGGACAACAATTGAAGTGAATAGTCTCTTACGTACTGTGGAATACCGTAGTCAGACTACTTATCACAATAGAGCAACGTCTTCATACAGTATTATTAGCTTCAATTGCGATTTAAGCTTGTTTTCAAAATTTTTTTCAACTTTTTAGTCCGATGTTCCTCACAAGGTGTTTTCTAATTTTTTCAACTAATTTCCACGATCCTCATAATCTGCATGAATCGTAGCTACTAAAACCAGAGTAGCAGCCATTATCATTATAGTGTTTTCGGTGTAGAATAGATGGAAACAGGAATATGTATTCATTACGCTTGGTTTCCTCGACCTTTTTAAGAAACTCTCTCACTATCGCCGTTCTTCTCAAGCAGGTTATGCTCATCAATACGATGATAGTATCTACCACTATCCGTACATCATTGGGAACAATATGTAGCTACTTTGAAAGTTATTTTCAATCGCAGAAATCCAACCTCGAAGAAGAAAAAGAGTTCGACAGGAAGACAAAAAAAAAAATAAATGAATGGCTTTCAAATACTTTTATTTTCTTAACTATCATAGTTAATGCTAATATTTTTAATACTTTCTAACAATACTTCAAGCTTATCGTGTATACTATCGATTTTATCATTACATTTCTCAACCATTGCAATCTCCTTAATGCGCTGAGCCTTCTGATCCTCCGGAAGATATGGATCTTGTACTTCCTCTGCTGTCCCATTGCAGACACGTTCCATTTCTTGAAAAACTCTATCGTCGACAAGTTTTACTTTGCTATTCATAGTTCTTCCTTCGTAAAAGATCGCCTTCTCTTGATTATTCTCGCTAAAGTAATACGCAACCGCTTTTCTTATCGTGCTTTCGTCTTTTTCGGTTAAATGAGATTCATGCTCATGCAAGTTTCTCAGTACCAACAAGGACAAATGCAGCATGGCTTTCAACTTCCTCATCGGAACCGTGAGGCATTCCGAGAACCTGAACTCATCGGCTTTCGGCGTTACCAACTTGTCTTCAACGTTTACGTCTTTGTCCTCTCCACCAGTCAACCTCACTCTTTTCCATTTGATCCAGATGACCTCAAAATAGTACCTGATTTCGTCTCTGATGTAATGTGGAACGCTGTACGCAGGCTCTTTGTCAGAATAATATAGCTGTGCATCTTCGTAAGAAACACTTATTATCGCTATCACCACTGTAGAGTATATCGTAGAGTATAGTTGAAACAAAGCGTAGTAAAACTTGTAGTCTTTCACCAGGTCTGGATCTGAGACAAACCCAAAAGACATCAACGACATGGCAGCCATTGTCTCTATAGCGCCTCTGGCGTTGGTGTTTTGGCCTTTCAGTAACTGACCGGTGAACATGAATAGAACGATAATGATGATATGATATAAACATAAACATAGCAACGTCTTCATACAGTACAACAGTGTCTTTTCCACAATCCTTATGATCTGCAAGAATCGTAGCAACTTCCATAGACGAAACGTAGCCACGAAAACCAGTGTGGCAGCCATGATCATCAAAGTGTTTTCGGTGTAGAATAGATGGAAATAGGTTATGAATTCGTTGTGTTCGGTCTCCTCGACCTTTTCAAGAAACTGTTTCACTAAAAACGTTCTTCTCAAGCAGGTTATGCTCATCAATATGATGACAGTATCTACCGCTATCCATACGTCTTTAATCAATGTATCTACTTTCAAACCTATTTTCAATCCCAGAAATTCAACCTCGAAGAAGAAAAGGAGTTCGATAGGAAGACAGAAAAGATAAGATGAATAAAATCAAGGATTGGCTTTCAAATACTTTTATTTTCTTAACTATCATCGTTAATGCTAATATTTTTAATAGTTTCTAACAATACTTCAAGTTTATCGTGTATACTATCGATTTTCTCATTACATTTCTCAACCATTGCAATCTCCTTAATGCGCTGAGCCTTTTGCTCCTCCGGAAGAGATGTATCTTGTACTTCCTCTGCTGTTCCATTGCAGACACGTTCCATCTCTTGAAAAACTCTATCGTCGACAAGCTTCACTTTGCTATTCATAGTTCTTCCCTCGTAAAAGATCGCCTTCTCTTGATTATTCTCGCTAAAGTAATACGCAACCGCTTTTCTTATCGTACTTTCGTCTTTTTTGGTTAAATGAGATTCGTGCTCATGCAAGTTCCTCAGTACCAACAAGGACAAATGCAGCATGGCCTTCAACTTCCTCATTGGAACCGTGAGGCATTCAGAAAACCTGAACTCATCGGCTTTCGGAGTTACCAACTTGTCTTCCACGTTTGCGTCTTTGTCCTCTCCACCAGTTAACCTGACTCTTTTCCATTTGATCCAGATGACCTCAAAATAGTACCTGATTTCGTCTCTGACGTAATGTGGAACGCTGTACTCAGGCTCTTTGTCAGAATAGTATAGCTGTGCATCTTCGTAAGAAACACTTATTATCGCTATCACCACCGTAGAGTATATCGTCGAGTATAGTTGAAACAATGCGTAGTAAAACTTGTAGTCTTTCACCAGGTCTGGATCTGTGACAAACCCGAAAGACATCAACGACATGGCAGCCATTGTCTCTATAACGCCTCTGGCGTTGGTGTTTTGGCCTTTCAGTAACTGACCGGTGAACATGAATAGAACGATAATGATGATATGACACAAACATAAACATAGCAACGTCTTCATACAGTACAACAGTGTCTTTTGCACGATCCTTATGATCTGCATGAATCGTAGCAACTTCCATAGACGAAACGTAGCTACGAAAACCAGTGTGGCAGCCATGATCATTAGAGTGTTTTCCGTGTAGAATAGATGGAAATAGGTTATGAATTCGTTGTGTTCGGTCTCCTCGACCTTTTCAAGAAACTGTTTCACTAAAAACGTTCTTCTCGAGCAGGTTATGCTCATCAATATGATGACAGTATCTACCGCTATCCATACATCTTTAATCAATGTATCTACTTTCAAACCTATTTTCAATCCCAGAAATTCAACCTCGAAGAAGAAAAGGAGTTCGATAGGAAGACAGAAAAGATAAGATGAATAAAATCAAGGATTGGCTTTCAAATACTTTTATTTTCTTAACTATCATCGTTAATACTAATATTTTTAATAGTTTCTAACAATACTTCAAGCTTATCGTGTATACTGTCAATTTTCTCATTACATTTCTCAACCATTGCAATCTCCTTAATGCGCTGAGCCTTTTGCTCCTCCGGAAGATATGGATCTTGTACTTCCTCTGCTGTCCCATTGCAGACACGTTCCATTTCTTGAAAAACTCTATCGTCGACAAGTTTTACTTTGCTATTCATAGTCCTTCCCTCGTAAAAGATCGCCTTCTCTTGGTTATTCTCGCTAAAGTAATACGCAACCGCTTTTCTTATCGTGCTTTCGTCTTTTCCGGTCAAATGAGACTCATGCTCATGCAAGTTCCTCAGTACCAATAAGGACAAGTGCAGCATGGCTTTCAACTTCCTCATTGGAACCGTGAGGCATTCCGAGAACCTAAACTCATCGGCTTTCGGCGTTACCAACTTGTCTTCAACGTTTACGTCTTTGTCCTCTCCACCAGTTAACCTCACTCTTTTCCATTTGATCCATATGACCTCAAAATAGTACCGGATTTCATCTCTGACGTAATGTGGAACGCTGTACTCAGGCTCTTTGTCAGAATAGTATAGCTGGGCATCTTCGTAAGAAACACTTATTATCGCTATCACCACCGTAGAGTATATCGTCGAGTATAGTTGAAACAAAGCGTAGTAAAACTTGTAGTCTTTCACAAGGTCTGGATCTGTCACAAACCCGAAAGACATCAACGACATGGCAGCCATTGTCTCTATAACGCCTCTAGCGTTGGTGTTTTGGCCTTTCAGTAACTGACCGGTGAACATGAATAGAACGATAATGATGATATGACATAAACATAAACATAGCAGCGTCTTCATACAGTACAAAAGCGTTTTTTCCACGATCCTTATGATCTGCATGAATCGTAGCAACTTCCATAGACGAAACGTAGCCACGAAAACCAGCGTAGCAGCCATGATCATTAGAGTGTTTTCGGTGTAGAACAGATGAAAATAGGTTATGAATTCGTTGTGCTTGGTTTCCTCGACCTTTTTAAGAAACTGTTTCACTAACGCCGTTCTTCCGGTGTATATGAACAAGCAGGTTATGCTCATCAATACGATGACAGTATCCACCACTATCCATGCGTCTTTGAGTACGATCTTTCTTTTCTTAGCCACCTTGAAACCTATCTTCAAGCCCAGTACTCCAACCACCAAGACGAAGCACATGGACGTCAGTACAGTCATCGTGCTTTCCTTCGATTTTACGATCAACAAGCTGGCTATTTTTATGTCATAACTATCATATATGACTCCTGATAGATTGATTTCGAATTTCGACTGGACGTGACTGAAGAGGTTGGCGTTTGCATTGTATAACAGAAATTCGAGGAACACGCATCGTGTCATATTGTCTATCCAGTGGTTCCGGTGAAGATATTGGAGGTTTATCAGGGAATTCTTCATGGTTCGTCCCAACTGGGCTATGTAGCCTCCACCAGGGTACGTACCCATTAGTCCTACGTAGGCAATCTAACCAGGAAAAGTATGGTTAAGAATATCGATTCTTCGGGAACTGATTGGGGTTTTGAATAATTTCTTTTGTGACGAATGGCAAGATCATATATAAGTTTTATAGCGATACTATTTTTGTTTTCTTTTTTCGTAATAATTCTAAAGTTATATCAAAATAAAACGGGTTCTTGAATCCAGTAGGTACCGAAAACACGCCGACAGCTCCCGAACCAGTGTGACGTCACAAGGGTGGTCACGTTGCTCCTTTGATCAAAGACGTCCTACTCCGATACTAGATTCTAGATTCCCCGCCAATCGTGAAAATAGTTACTTGCAACTCACACATTTTTTTACGATCGACATAAATATGGTTTTGAATCAAATTTTATTAGACATTTTACTTGCACTACAAAAACTGAGTAGGTATCGGAGGCGGTGGAGAAATCAAAATTTCAGTGGAAATGAAGTTTGTCCGTCGAAATAAATCACTAATTGCTCTGACTGCGATATCAAAATTGAACTTAATCCAAAAAAGTAAAAGAATTCGTAATTTCTGTTGTACTTGTAAAATGTCTAATAAAATTGTAGCTGTCGGTGTGTTTTCGGTGCTAGATTCAAAAACCCATTTTTATTTTGATAAAACTTTTGAATTACTGCGAAAAAAAGGAAACAAAACTAGTTTTGTTATAAAACTTACATATGATCTTTCCATTTATCACAAAAACAATTTTTTAATTCAAAACTCCAACTGCGATAAGCAATGTTCTAAGGGTGTTTGGGAGAGTACCACAAAAATGAAGTAAAGTTGATTGACTCCACACATTACGGTGATACCAGTTTATTATTTTCCCATAGCATTAAGCTTTAGTTTGACATCCTCTTGCAAACTAATTCATCGCTAGTCCCCCCACCCCCCCCCCTAACTGTCTTATGCCGCTAGGTCTTTCCTTCACAGGTCAATGGACAGCCTATTATCAATACTACACACTTTTCAGTTTTACAACCTCCCACCACCCCAACCACCCCAATTTCACCCCCACCTAAAAGAAAGGTAGCAAACGATCGGGAACTCCTAAAACATCTAAAAACAAAGTTTGAGCTGTTTTGCTATTTTTAGTTTTTTTTATTATTGCTACGCTGCCACTGACACGATTTCTAACAACCATACGTGTTTTGCATCCTAACCACGGTAATAATACTGTGTCAAAATTTCATTAGAATCAGTATAATAGTTTCCACTTTACAAAATAGAAAACCATTTAAAGCAATAAAAATGCGTATATATGCAGAAAATTTTAAGTTCCTTAGCTTCGGTAATAGGCAAGGCAATCTTCGGATGGACCTAAAAAAGGTGATTTATGTCGCTAGATCTTCCTTTACAGGTCACTGAACTGTTGTTAGCTTCATTGAGGTACAACTATTGTTGATTATTAGTACTCATAAGTGAACAATCTAATATTGTAATATTTCAAGTGAGAAACTATAATTTCTGAATAACTTTGACTAGCAGCATTAAATAGTTACATTAGTTGTTCAGTGGAAACAGTCGTCGGTAAGGCAGAAATGCATTTTAGGGGAACCTTTCTCAAAGACAGAAATGGACTGAAATTCTAGTAAGAGTAATATCTCCTTTTATTTGCAATTTTGGCTCCGATGAGTAGGCTTCTTAACCAGTGATAAGTTATTACCATCATCTACACAGCAAAATGACACTTCACCGCTTGCATATCAGTGCTCCGAGGGCGTCCGATCGCAGCGCGAAATCAGTCGAATTCAGTTTCGCTCGTAGTCCCGGCTGGATGGCAGCCGAAACCGAAACTAAACCGAAAACCGTTTTTCTTTTTGACGAAACTAGGCCGAAACAGAAACCGAATGTTCGGTCGGACACTACTTTCCACCAAACACCGATAAAACATTGTTTATAACAGCTAGTCCTAAAAAAAAAACGTTCTAACCAATGAATTCGAATAGGTTAAAAAAAGCAACGCCCATGCTCTAACCGGCAAGGGAGTGTGCCCAGGATCCCGTTGTTATTATTCACTGTGTTCACAAACACGAAGTTATTTTTTACAGAAATCTGCGGGATTTAAAGATTATGGAATAGGGTACTTGCAGAGGTCGTGAAATCGTCTCGGGAGTATACATAGCGTAAAGAAAATCATATCAAGAAGCAGTAGGAAACAAAAAACATGATTTTACTGACGGCCAAAAAAAGATATTTGCAAAATAAAATAAGGATATATTCAAATTTTTCCACGTGACTTAAAACAAGGGCTGACGTCACAGATATCTTATCGATATCGACAATCGATACTGCTACAGCGCAGGTCAGTGAGATTCAGCTGCAAACTAGAGATGATCTGAATTCTTTAACAATGCGACTCAATTTATTGATACTTAAACATATTTGAAACAGGCAATTAACCCACTAGCATTTTCGTTGCAATACGTTTTTATATCTGATAGGTATCACAGTTCATCCTGTTTGTGACCGAGATTCGCAACTAATCGAAGCCATCATTTTATTTCGGCGCATCCCATTATGAATGAATCCAAAGATAGAATCTAATTCAAGCCCATCCCTACAAAGTGAATTAGTAATCTAGCCTAACTTTTATTCTTTTGACTTTTGTATATACTTTTGTGTGTGACTGTGTTTTGTGGAATGGGTGTGTTCAACGGGACCTAGCGCAAAAGCGCTAGCCTGGATGCGCCTGTAGGCGCTAGGTGTGACCGTTGAACGACTTTCTTTTCGGCGTGATAGAACTGTCATATCCCTCTCTATATTTTAATATTTATTATTTGTACTGTCAAAAACCTATGTTATAAAATCACAAAACCTAATGAAATTGACACTATCCAAAGGTAACCGCGTCCCTCAGAAATACAAATAATTTTTTTCTAGTCTTGTGTCGCATCGCTAAGCAAACAGCGCTTTTTTAAAGAGCTAACCAAGCTGACTGGCGCTTTTTTGACAGCTTGTCGTTCATCGGTTAGTTAGCGCAAAGCGCCCACAAGCGCTTACGTCCGCTAAGTCCCGTTGAATACTACCAATGATCAATGGTAGTGTTCAACGGGACTTAGCGGACGTCAGCGCTTGTGGGCGCTTTGCGCTAACTAACCGATGAACCACAAGCTGTCAAAAAAGCGCCAGTCAGCTTGGTAAGCGCTTTAAAAAAGCGCTGTTTGGTTAGCAAAGCAGCACATAACTGGAAAAAAGTTATTTGTAGTTCTGGGAGAAGCAGTTACCTTTGTTTAGTGTCAATTTAATATCAGATTTCGTGATTTTATAACCTAGGATTTTGACAATACAAATAAATAAATATTAAAATATGGAAATGGATATGACAGTTTTATCATGTCAAAAGGAAAGTCGTTCAACGGTCA
Source organism: Callosobruchus maculatus (assembly GCA_951848785.1). NCBI lineage: Eukaryota > Metazoa > Arthropoda > Insecta > Coleoptera > Chrysomelidae > Callosobruchus > Callosobruchus maculatus. The sequence goes on from CATOUR010000306.1 coordinate 79,595, forward strand.
CTCCTAGCGCCTGCAAGCGCTTCCACGCTTGCGCTTTTGCGCTAGGTCCCGTCGAACATACCCATTGTCAAAATGTTAGGTTAGCACTGGCTATCGATATCGAATATCAATACTTAACATCCCATCACTACAGGATATCACTGACGTCAGAGGTTGTTTGCGCGGCATTTTCCGTCATTTGAAATAATTTTTGGAATATCTCTCACTGCCGATTCCAAAAAACCAAACAGGTAATTTTGTCATGCTTACTGGGCTCTAAGGAACGCGTAAACGACATAATATTTTTTTCTGCAAGTACCCTATTGTGGGGACAAACAAAAACCTTGTTTACTTCTTCTAACCTATTCGAATTCATTGGTTCTAACCGTTCCGGCCTGCAGTGCCCCTTGGTACCGCCAAGTGTAGTCCTGCCTGCCCATAATCCCGGTCCTGTACTTATCAGCCAGTGGCGTCCACCCTATGTCGAACCACCGTTTTTCGCCCATGTCGAAGAAGTACCCGACGCAATCCACCTCGTCCACGCTCTTGTTGAAGTACTCCGGACACTTGGCCGGTACCGATCTGTGCTGGCGTAACCGCGGTACTCCTATGTACTTGTTGGCTTGATCCACTGTCATGCCTGGATTGTCCACGACGTACCGGCCGTACCTGAACCACCAAAGGTACCGTGAAAATTTGGTTGATTAGGCAAAGTACTAACGGTACTTGGTAAACAATGGCGTTAAGCCCAGTACTTCATACGATATTTTTTTTTGTAGTTTTCCGAAATTCCAAATATACTACTCGCAACTGGAATCTGAACAATGAAAAAAAAGGGATGCGGTTGGACTTTCACGGTGCGTGGTCTGGCATTAACATGCATCAGAATAAAAGTATTTCCAATAAAATCAACATAAGTTGGTGATCCGGAACGCGCTCCTGGCTGCCATACGTTAGAACGTACCTTTAGCTGTCAGGCTGCCAAACTTTGACATTGACGGCAGTGACAGATGATAGAAGGAAAATCGATTAAAATTTTGTTAATTGTAATAAGTGTATGAGTGTAGTCATTTGATGAAGTTCAGATAAGTAATGTATTTGATTATTACTACATCCTATATTGTTTAGATATTTTGATATTTGTCAGATCATGAGTGACTTTTCATAGAGTAAATAGTTCCATATTAATTTTCATTCTGTGACTCAAAGCTACAGTTCTGTAATGCTTTTGTGTTTTGTCACTTGAATAAAGTAGTGGGTCGTGGTAGTCGTTGCCATAGTTTTGTTGATGGATTACGAGAGGGGATTGTTTTTGAAAAGGGGATGAGTTTGGATACCAAAATTTAAACAAAAGGGTTTTTGGTTATAGGTAGTGGACAGAAATCGTGATGTCGTAAATTTAATAAAACTATTTATGATAAAAACAATTGGATAAGTGACTGTGAAGAAGTTAACAAACTGTTTTTTGTGTGTGTCCTATTTGGGGCGAAAAAAGGCATATGAATAATTTTTTCAGTTTATTGATGCTTGGTAAGTCGAAAATAAAGACTCAGTTAAATTCGGCTTATCGCCTACTTATATTTTTTTTAATTTTATATCGGTTTGAAATTTTGGCTATCATTCAGGCACTACCTCTCTATGTTGGCACGAGCCGCCACTGGGGCTGCCAAGTGTTCAGGTTTCGTTTGCGAGTAGTATATGTTGGGGAGCGGCATCAGCCATTAAAAAGTGAGACACCAGCAAAGCGAATAATAAGCATAAAAAAACTACTTCCATATACCACCGTACATTAATAAAGACAAGTAGTCACTCTAAGCTCCGCCTCCAATGTGGTTTTTCCAGCTCTGCTCTCGAATACTAGGCAAGCTGGCGGATTCTGGCGCCCGACGATCTCGAGCAGTAGCCAAACGCTAACAGCTGTGGTTTACAGGGTCAGTCCACCTAACACCACCTAACACGCGACACAGTGCACGGGATACAATCGGTCGGATCTACCGGGGTGCCTAAATAAGTAGTGTTTGTGTGTTATTGAGCGTTTTGCGCGTATTTCACAAAAAAATGCCGGCGACATGCTCTGTATATGGCCCCATTGTTTTTTTATATTTGTGCCTACTTATTCCCATTGATTTCTAAAATATCTGTTTTTTATACTTTAATTTTATTATTGACCTGATTCTTAAGTTTTTCAAATTCATTTTCCAAATTCGTGTTTCCCGGTTCTTTAACTTTTTGTTTATAAATTTTGACTCGGTTTTCAATCATTCCGAGAATTTCTTGATTTATCCAGTCGTTATTTTCACGTATCTTATACGTCTTTTTGAATTCCGAGTTTTTTTTACAAGAAGTGATTAAGTCAATTAGTTCCTGAAATGATTGAATTTCTGTAGTTTCGTTATTCTTTTCAAATTTTGAAATGATTTTTTTATGACCTATTCTGTTTACTTCTTTTCTATATTTTGTCGCAAGTACCTTTATGTTTACACCTAAGGCTATTGTCAACAAATTATGAATGATGAGACTGTTACTGTTACTTACTACTTGTACTACTCGTACATTTCAAATTACTACATCTATCTGACAAAACATGATCTATAATACTCCTTGAGCTATATTTGCCACCCCAATAGCTGCATCTGCAGTCATTGTGTTGAATGGTTTATTGAATAATAAATTCTATTCTATCACTATACTATAGAATTCATTTCTATTGACCCCCGTATAAATAAAGTGAACGTCGACCGTTGACGTCGCCCATATCGCACAGTCGGATGCTGTATGTGTATCGATATATCTTGTACATTAATTTCAAATTTGGCGCCCGCACCATAAATTTCATTTTCGTTGGAATCGGCAACCTCCGCAGCGAGTACTTCGTGAGCCTTAAAACGGGAACCACTTATATTATACGGTCGAGAAAATTTACGTTGTAAGGAAGTGCTAAGCGAAAATTGCAGTACTAGACCCCTAGAAACCACTGGAAGAGCAAGGACGAGCACCACTGGGCCCAGTGTCCCTTCGAACGAAGAATCGAGGTAGGTGCCGATAAATACAATAGGATTTTTATGGTGCTACAAATTTCAATTTCAATTTCAAATTCGTATACAGTCCACTGAAACCACAAAGAACTAGCGAACCACATACATTTTTTGGTCCTTCGAGCCGGATAATTGCAATAACTCAAAATTCATTCAATTCGATAATTTATTATATCTATATTATTCTGTATTCAGTAGCCATTATTTAAGAAGATACTCCTTTTTTGTCGTACGTTCGGTCGAACGCTACGAACAGCAAAAAATATTTGTTTTCTTCCATATAAATAAAATCACTTCTAGATTTATTACGACGGTTGATATTACAGAAAAGTAAACATTGCCCATTATATTTCATTCACAAAATATTTTATTAATTGTGTGCGGTACAAGGTGCAATATTTTTCTCTTTAAGTAAATAGTACCGTTGAGTACATTCCTCAGGGCGCTCCAAATTACTTGTTGAAATTTGCAGTTAACACAGTTACTTCATACACTCATTTGAAATGTCTAAGGATATACAAAAGACCCTGCATCGGAGGCAAGTTTATATTACTCGTATAACAGAAATCTACACAGCTGGAGTGAAAGCTAAATCTGATCCCAATTTTCAGTCAATGTTTACAACAAGATGCGAGAACTTGCAAGAATTTTACGATGAATTTCAGCAACTTCATAACGCTTTAATAGGTTTAATAGAATCAGATGAGGAATTTGAGATACAGGATGCGATTAGAAAAGAAACGGATAACTATTATTTCCAAGCAAAAGATATTTATAATCAACTCACTCTAAAACAAGTTGCAGCTCAACAACCTAACCCAAATCCGAACAGAAATAATAACAGTGAATACAGGGATCTTTTGAAATTAGATATTCCAATCTTTGATGGTAATTTGCTCAAGTGGGTGACATTTTATGACATGTTTCGTTCTTTAGTCCATAATAACGCTAATATGTCAGACGTTAGAAAATTTCAGCACTTAATTGCCTATTTGAGAGGTGAACCATTAAACTTGATTAAATCAATACCAATCACAGAAGCTAATTACGCAATCGCATTCCAAGTCCTAACAGAACGATACCAAAATGAAAGACTTTTAGCTACAAGTTATTGGAATGCAATAAATAATGCACCCACATTGAAAAATAATTGCTCTGCTAGAGACTTGAGGTGTATATTGGATACATTTAGGGAAAATATAGCAGCTTTAGATTTATTAGGTTTCCCAACAGAACACTGGCAATTTCCACTTTTTAACATGTTACTTGGCCGTTTAAATACTTCTATAAGAACTGCATTTGAAATTGAGCACAGTAAAATAAAGTTTCCTACCTACCAAAATTTGACAGAATTCTTAAACAATCATTGTCGTGCTCTAGAGTCAGTACAAATTGCGTCAAGTACTTCTTATTCACAAAATTCTCAACAGCCAACTAATTCACATCCCAATAGGAAACAGCACAATTACAATCAGTATCAAAAATACCCAACACAAAGCTATGTGTCTAATATAGATCAAAATAAGCAAAACTCACAAAATACTCGATTCATTAAAAATAAATCTCATGGATTTAACTCATACTCAACACCGAACTCTCAAATTGCTCCAATACATAATTCAAACCATCCTAATGCTAACAGTCAGAGGAACTTCAACTCGCCAATACAGTATAAGTGTAGATTATGCAATCAGAATTCACATAACAATCTTTCGCAATGCCCTATGTTTATAGCAAAAAACATAAATGACCGGATCGCATATGTAAAGCAAAATAACGTATGTCTTAACTGTTTACGTTTTTCGCATACAGAAGGTTCATGCCAATCCAACTTCGCTTGTCGTATATGTGGCGAGAGGCATCACTCAACGTTACATATTTCTCAAGACAACCAGGAAATTTCTCAAAACTCCTATTTAACGAATGTATCACATTCAGTACATCAAAGTTCGATTCCATATAGCACTGCTAGCACTTCCTCAATCATTACAACTCCACAAATGGATCAAACAAAACAAACTTCAACTTCATACATTCCTATTGTTTCATCAGTAATTTCAAGTCATCCGCCCTTCTCATCTCAGAATGCTCAGAATAATTCAACTCTAACTTCTTGTGCAACTTCTAGTAATCAATTTCTTAGCTGCGGATGTACGTCAATGGAACAATCGAAGCCCCAAACAACTGTTCTTCTCTCAACTACCAAAGTGCATATACTGGATGCTCGTGGGTATTACCAAACGGTACGGGTTGTCTTGGATAATGCTTCACAAGCTAATTTTATTTCTGAAAACTGCTTAAATCGACTGGGGTTATCTAGGAAAAAATTAATTGTTCCAATTGTAGGAATCAATCAGTCCAGCTCAACCACTAATGGCATAACCAATTGTACAATAAAGCCACTCAATAAAAATGATCCTAAATTTACCTTTGAACTTTTCGTATTGCCAAAAGTTTGTGCAGAAATGCCATCGATTCAAATAAATACAAAAAACTGGCATCATATTTCAAATTTGGAACTGGGGGATGATAAATTCAATATCCCTGCGCCAGTTGATATTCTCTTAGGCGCGCATGCCTACTCACAAATTATAAAACCAGGCATAGTTCAAGGGCAACCTGGACAACCCATAGCTATGGAAACTATTTTCGGATGGGTTCTTCTCGGAAACGCTCAAGCCTTTGATAATCAAATTACCTCTCCTCCCGTTTCTTGTCATTTAACTTCCATTCATACGCCATCTCTAGATCAAAGTATACGAAAATTTTGGGAAATCGAATCAATACCTTCCAAACAATTTCTTTCACCAGATGAAGAAAAATGTGAAGCTTTTTACCGAAAAACCGTAACCAGAGATGAATCTGGACGTTTTCAAGTTTCCTTACCTTTCCGTCATTCTAGACCAGATCTAGGAGACACCTACGCTAAAGCTTATAAATGTTTTTTATCCCTAGAATCCAAGCTACTGAAAAATCCTGATCTTTATTTACAGTATGCAGATGTTATGAATAATTATATAAAAAATGATCATATGAATTTAGTTCCTCATTCACAAATAAATTCCCAATCCGTTAATTATCTACCCCACCATTGCGTAGTTCGACCTGATAAGGCTAGTACTAAAGTGAGAGTAGTTTTTAATGCTTCTGCTCAAGGCTCTAAAGGAGTTAGCTTAAATTCAACCCTGTTGTCAGGGCCAAAATTGCAGGCAAATATCAACACCATACTTCTAAAATTTAGGTTTCATTTTATTGTATTACTTTCTGATATAAGTCAAATGTTTTTACAAATTCGAGTATCACCCGAGGATCGAGACTATCAGCGCCTTCTTTGGCGATTTTCTCATACTGATCCTATACAAGAATATAGGCTTAATACAGTCACCTTCGGTGTAACTTCTAGTCCATATCTCGCAATTAGAACGATCAAGGAGCTTGCTACTCTTGAAAAACAAAATTACCCTGAGGCTTCTAGAGTACTCTTAGAAGATATTTTTGTAGATGATATATGCGCAGGCGCAAACTCTATAGAGTCAGCTTTAGCACTACAGAAAGACTTAATAGCTCTCTTAAGGTCAGGATGTTTTGGACTCAAAAAATGGGCTAGTAATGATGCTAGACTATTAACTAACCTTTCACAAGAGGAATGCCAAATTCCAATGTCACTCGATAAAGAAAACTCTATTGCACTTAAAGTTTTAGGCCTCCAGTGGGATCCAAAATCCGATACTATGTTTTTCTCATACAGCATTTCTAATAAACCTTGCACTAAACGCAATATTTTAAGCAACATCGCATCCATATTTGATCCGCTAGGTTTGATCGCACCTATTTCATTTCTGACCAAATGTATAATGCAAAAGCTTTGGATATCGAAGGTTGGATGGGATGATCCTGTCCCCAAGCCTATTTTCGATCTATGGACTCAGTTTCAAATGGAACTTCCATTATTGTCCAATATTTCATTTCCAAGATACATTTTTTCGAGAGAAATACTTCGATGTCAACTGCATGCGTTTTCTGATGCATCCGAATCAGGATATGCAGCTTGCGTCTATGTAAGATTAGAATTACCCAATGACATCATCAAAACTTCACTTGTTATAGCTAAATCACGAGTTAGTCCTCTAAAAACCCTCAGCTTGCCTAGACTCGAGCTTCTAGGCAGTACACTCATGAGTGACCTAGTGAGTTTTGTCATAACCACTTATTCCTCGTTAATTACTATAGATGAAGTTTTCGCATACACAGATTCCCAAGTTGTCTTATACTGGGTGTCTACTTCACCATATAGGTGGAAAACATTTATTGCCAATCGAGTTAGCCATATACAAGATAATCTCCCAGAAAGTGTTCGTTGGTATCATGTGAAATCACATGAAAACCCCGCCGATGTAGCTAGTCGTGGCATAAATCCCGCACAATTCATAAATCACCCCTTGTGGTTCACAGGGCCACCATGGCTCAGTTTACCTCAATCTATGTGGAACTTAAAAAATCCATGCTTCGAGAAATGTGATCAAGGAGTCACTGATATCATTTCCCGAGAAGAAAAACATATTGCGCTCACAACGAATGTTGAATGGCATATCATAGACGTTCTCTTGTATAAATTCTCATCACTTCATTATATTCAAAAAATAATATGTCATAGTAGAAGAATATTCTATAACTTCAAACACCACGATTCCCCTCTAACTGGTACAATATCTATTTTCGAACTTCAACACTCCTTGCTTATTTTAGTGAAAAGATGCCAAGAAATACATTTTTCTACTTTAATCTCACAAATTAAAAATAATGAACTTCTAGCAAAACCACTTAGAAAACTTGCTCCTTTTCTGGACAAAAATGGATTCATTAGGGTGGGCGGACGACTCAGGCATACCGACGCCATCCCCTTTGAATCGAAACACCCTCTACTACTTCCTCGATCTGATAGATTCACACAGCTTCTCATTGAACATATACATAAAGAAAATATGCATCCAGGTTTGAATACAATTCAGCACCTATTAAGGCAACAATTCTGGATATTATCTTCGCGCAGAGCTATTCAATCAGTTTTATCCAAATGTATAAGGTGTTTTCGTCTTCGACCTAAAGCGTATGTACCCTACCAGGGCGACTTACCCCCTTTTCGAATTTCACAGCTTAAATGCTTTTCTCACGCAACTTTAGATTACGCAGGTCCTATAAAAATATTACCTGGGAGATGGTATCGAGGTAACAAGGAGCTGAAGGCTTACATTTGCATTTTCTGTTGCACTAGTACACGTGCCATTCATATTGAAGTTGCTTCTGATTTAACTTCCGACTGCTTTATCGCAGCCTTTAGGAGATTTGTTGCACGACGAGGCCGTTGTAACTATCTTTACAGTGACAATGGCACAAATTTCGTTGGTGCAAATAATCAATTGAAAGAACTCTCAAAGTATGCTTCAGATCATCTCAAAATTAAATGGCATTTTCTCCCTAGCTCTAGCCCTCATTTTAACGGCCTCTCTGAGGCTGGAGTAAAATCGGTAAAGACACATCTCTACCGAGTAATCGGAGAGCAAAAATTAACTTATGAAGAACTCAACACACTACTCGTGCAGATTGAGGCTCTTCTAAACAGTCGTCCAATTTCAGCTCAATCTTCAGATCCTAACGATCTATTACCCCTTACTCCGGGACATTTTCTGACGATGGAACCCTTAAATTCTTGTCCCGATCCAGACTTATCACACCTCAAATTAAATACGCTCTCACGGTGGCAACTAGTTCAACGTTTAAATTCTGACTTTTGGAAGCGATGGAAAGATGAATATTTAAATACCTTACAGCAACGATCTAGATGGACTAAAAATCCTTCTAAAATAATGCTAAACACTCTAGTAGTTATTCAAAATGAGAACAAATCTCCCTTGCAGTGGTCTTTAGGCAGGATAGTAGAGCTACATCCTGGCTCAGATGGTCATGTTAGGGTGGTAACTGTAAGGACTCAACAAGGTTTATTTAAACGTCCTGTGGTTAAATTGTGCCCTTTACCATTGTACTGAGCACTAACAAACTTTTTCTTGTTATTTGTGTACGTCATTATAATTTCAATGTCAATTTCAATTTCAATTTCAATGTCAATTTCAATTTCAACTACAATTTCACTTACTCAAAGTTAATAATTCTCCCAATTTAAGTAATTCGCACTTTTTTATCACATTTTTTATTTTCATATATTTCGTTGTAAAACATTAGTTTTAGGTGGGCGGAAAATGTATGTGTATCGATATATCTTGTACATTAATTTCAAATTTGGCGCCCGCACCATAAATTTCATTTTCGTTGGAATCGGCAACCTCCGCAGCGAGTACTTCGTGAGCCTTAAAACGGGAACCACTTATATTATACGGTCGAGAAAATTTACGTTGTAAGGAAGTGCTAAGCGAAAATTGCAGTACTAGACCCCTAGAAACCACTGGAAGAGCAAGGACGAGCACCACTGGGCCCAGTGTCCCTTCGAACGAAGAATCGAGGTAGGTGCCGATAAATACAATAGGATTTTTATGGTGCTACAAATTTCAATTTCAATTTCAAATTCGTATACAGTCCACTGAAACCACAAAGAACTAGCGAACCACATACCATACTGTAAGCACAGTAAACGAGATCGCACGAAGGGAACCCCTCTCAAATCGAGGCGGCTCGCATTTGTGAAACTCACATCAAAGTTGTCACGGCGAGTGACCCTACTTATCTTTGTTAATGTACGGTGCTTATACTAACCATTGCTTCGACTGAAGAGCCATAACTAAGGTCGTTTTGAAGTACTCCATCATGCTACCCCTGGTATCCTCTACATAATCGGTCCTGGTGGTCACCCCCGAAATAAGATACTCGATTTGAGTGTGAAGTCGATGAGACAACGGGTTTTTATCTCTCAGTATGACCGTGTACAATAAGATCACGTATATGGCTATCATCATCAGATCTTCAACTAGTTCTATCATCCTTGCCTTTACATTCGCTTTGGCTCTTCGTTCCATAGCCAAAGCATCGTCCAAAGGTTGATACAAATGACCGAGATAAGGCCGTAAACCATACTTTCCGAACCTTCTATACACCTCTTTCCTCTGCTTTTCGATTTGAACCAGGATCGGTTTCAAGTTTTGGAATATATACTTCGTCCTCTTTTTCAAGTTATCCAAAAGGTTGTAAACGAACCTGGACGTATTTTCCAAAACGAAAATGTACACCAGCAGACTCCCTATGACGCACGTCATCCAGATCAAGCCTGTAAAATGCGGCACCCAAAACCCCGTGATTATCAGCAAGCTCATATTGAACACTATCAGCAGTATCAGCAAATAAGTCAAAATGGTGCCTCGACTGAAACGCAGTCCTGCTATATAGAAAACGTAGTCCTCGTCCTTCTGTTGCTTTCTGAAATAATACACCATAGGGTAGTGTATGAGAAAGGACACCGTGAATCCACAACAGGTGGCAAAGAGGGCGTAAAAATTGATATAGTATCTGCCGTAGTAGTCCAAGCTGTCTTTCAACCGCAGACTGGGACATCCGTAGACCAGCAAAATCACTGCAAAGGTCGTGTATATTATCGATAGCATAATGGTGATCCTCTTCACCATAGAAAGCACGTCTTTGTCCTCGAATACGTTCCACAGATGTGACCCGTATCTTATCTTGGATATGAGGTTCGTTATCTTCTCCATTTTCTTTAGCTTCTCCTCGTGAGCCGTAGGGATCGCACTGTACTTGAACCGTTGCTTGCCTGTGGAGATGTAAGGAACGTTTTTTTTGCGTTGATAGAAAAAAAGCGTGAAAGAAAACATGTTTTTTGAATCGATGAGTTCAGTTGTTCTTTAGCGGTGTGAATGTAAAGTATCTGCGATGGCATAAGGGCAGTTTTATGTACCACTCGCAAGTGAAATCCGAACTCCTAGAAAAAAAAGGAATATTTGCTTTGAAAATTTGTACACAGCTTGGCAGTACCATCTCTAGTACACATGTAACACTTTTTGTTCATTCAGACGCTATTTACCTACATGGCACCTCTAAAAAACTCTAGACGTGTAAAAACAAAGCATGGATTCTAAAACGATGATCTCTGATGCAAATGTGGCGAGAGACTAATTGATTGTGTAAAGATGCCCCTAGAAGACGACATCCCCAGTTTACGCAGTTAAGCCCCTTTGAATGGGGTCGAATTGTAGGCCAACGAGAACGTGGTGCTTCTTTCAGAGCAATTGCTGTAACCATGGGGCGTAACGTGGCTACAGTTGTAGCACCATGGCGCGCATGGATCGCAGAAGGGCGAATGCAGCGAGCTAGAGATTCTGGAGCACGTAGAAGAACTACAGACCGGCAAGATCGTCATCTACGACTACTAATTCTTCAAGACAGAATGCGATCCACTCTATCTGTTGCTGACACTTGATATGCAGCTATAGAAATCCGCAGGGTGTACCACAGATTGAGTGAAATGGGCCCAGGATCATATCGTCTGCATCTAGTGCTTCCACTCACTGCAAATCATCGTCGCCAACGGTTAGATTGATGCCAAGAACACCGACAATGGCATGCTGAGTGCCATCAGACGGCTTTCTCCGACGAGGCCATGTTTTGTCTGGAGTCATATGAGGGACGCCAACGTATAAGACGACGTCGGGGTGAACGACGTGATCTCCAGTTTGCTGTTGAGCGTCATGTACACCGACCTATTGGTTTCATGGTTTGGGGTGTCATTGCACTCAACAGCAAGTCACCTGTATGTGAATGAATGTGTTATGTGAATGAGGTGTTAGAACCAATAGGGTACTTGCAGAAAAAAATATTATGTCGTTTACGCGTTCCTTAGAGCCTAGTAAACATGACAAAATCACTTGTTTGGTTTTTTGGAATCGGCTGTGAGAGATATTTCAAATGCCGGAAAATGCCGCGCAAACAACCTCTGACGTCAGTGATATCCTATAGTCCGATAGTGATGGGATGTAAAGTATTGATATTCGATATCGATAGCCAGTGCTAACCTAACATTTTGACATTGATCATTATAACCACAAAACACAGTCACACACAAAAGTACAAAAGTCAAAAGAATAAAAGTTAGGCTAGATTACTAGTTCACTTTGTAGGAATGGGCTTGAATTAGATTCTATCTTTGGATTCATTCATAATGGGATGCGTCGAAATAAAATGATGGCTTCGATTAGTTGCGAATCTCGGTCACAAACAGGATGAACTGTGATACCTATCAGATATAAAAATGTATTGCAACGAAAATGCTAGTGGGTTAATTGCCTGTTTCAAATATGTTTAAGAATCAATAAATGAGTCGCATTGTTAAAGAATTCAGATCATCTCTAGTTTGCAGTCGAATCTCACTGACCTGCGGTGTAGCAGTATCGATTGTCGATATCGATAAGATACCTGTGACGTCAGCCCTTGTTTTAAGTCACGTGGAAACATTTGAATATATCCTTATTTTATTTTGCAAATATCTTTTTTTGGCCGTCAGTAAAATCATGTTTTTTGTTTTCTACTGCTTCTTGATATGGTTTTCTTTACGCTATGTATACTCTCGAGGCGATTTCACGACCTCTGCAAGTACCCTATTGCCGTTCCATATGTTGGATAGATAATGCACGTCCTCATATTACAAGGGTATCGCTGAGGTTCCTACAGGCAGATGAGGTCAGGATACTCCCCTGGCCTCCACGATCACCCGATTTATCGCCAATTGAAAAAGTATGGGATTGGATGGGTCGATACATAAGCGATTCACCCAATCCTCCGACCACGCTGGACAAACTGGAACATGCTGTGAGGGCAGCTTGGGGGCTGTACCTCTAGAGTTTATCAACAACCAGATTACGAGCATGCCGCGTAGGTTAGAGGAGTGCATTCGTCGAGCCCACCCATTATTGGTCTGTTGTATTTTTTTATAAACTAATTATGTCAAATGAGACGGTTTATCATTGTATTTAGTCCTACCGCTTTTCATCAACGGCAACCACTTTTTCCTCAGTGTTTCGATTTCTCGTGCGAGTAGTATATTTTATTTCAACTTGAGCGCTAAGGGCCTGTCCACATCTCCACGTGACGACGTCGTCAACATAGAACGGTGCGGTGTCGCAGCAGGGTACGCCACGTGGTGCTAGTGACGGTACGGCAACGTCGCCGTGGAACGCCACGTCTAACGTCGTCGCCGACGTGTGGCTAGTTCTATTGGTTACGATACACTCACTCAGTTAATGTTTTATTGGCATTGTAATTTTTGTTAATAATTCTTCAAAAGTGTAGACATTCGAAAATAACTGTAGAGGTTGTGGTCACATGTTTTCAATGCTTGGTATTTTCTAGTGAAATGTTTACCATCGCTATTCATCATTGAAAGATAGGGGTGCAACCAATACAATCACATATTTTTTTTCAACCTCTCTCTCAGTCTTTTTAACAATAGCAGAAGCGATCCATACCTAGAACGAGACTGCTATTTTTCACGTACGTTAGTGAATAATGTATCGAAATTTTACAAGCCACCGTGACGTGAACAATCAATACGGTAACGTAAATTGGTACGTTATGACAAGGCATCGTGAGACGATACCGCACCGCTCCACGTTGACGACGTCGTGACGTGAAGATGTGGAAATGCCCTAAGTAAAGTCAGACAACCGAGATTTTTTTTTTAGAAAACGTGTTTGTTTTTTTTTGCTATAAAAAACATGTTTTCTAGTTTGCACCACTACTCGCCTGTCATTCGAAACCACGTGTTTACGTTGAAGTACCAGTACTTGTTCGTTTGCAAATCGACAACCTCCACGCTTATGCAGTACCATCTGGGCCTGAAACCAAGCGCATCGAACCATATCTGCACAGTCTCAACCTCGCCCAAGTGTTTCTCGGTAGCCATGAAGAACCAGTCCTCGCAGTTCCTTTGCAGTATGGACAGCTCAGGATCAGGATAATTCAACAGGTGTTCCTTGCTTATTGATTTCTTCCCCCATATCTGAACCACCACATTCGAAGTGGTACCGGCATTTTTCTTATCTGCCGTTCTGACTATGACTAGGTATCCGTATCTGCATTCGTACGATGCGTCAGACAAGAAGTAGATCGTTTCCCAGATCTTCTTTTTCCTGCCCACCATTGAAAAGTATATGAGCAGGATACAGTATATGATGTAAATGACGAGGACGAATGAGAAGATGATGTAGTTGGCTTGATACTCCAATTCAAACTCGACGAAAGACGTCGTTTGTAGCCTGATTTCGTTGTTGGTGATCTTTCCCGAGTAAATGGAAGCGTGAAAGCATCTGCAGATGATGCGTTTAGCTGTGGATTTCTTAGACTCGCTACCGCACCCGTGCTGCCATTGCCTTGTATAGAAGTCCCATTTTTGACAGGAGAGAGTATACACGGAAAAATTGTATTCCTTTTCTTCCTCCTCAGGTAGTATGTACAGATAATCCCAACTGTCGTAGTCATCGTAATTTGTCCTGTATATAGTCGCGTTGTACTTGTTGACCATTTGTACTGAGTCCTCGAAATCGCTGGCAGGAGGTTTTTCAAACTGCGTTAGAAGCACTTTAAAGCTATCCTCTTCCCCTAGATTATTGAATTGTATTATATAAGTCCGTAAGGCGTAAACGTCGATTCTATAATGCGGCACTCTCTCGTAGTCGCACCACTCTTGTTTTTGGCTGCATTCTATCGTCCTTGGTGTTTTTCCGGTGTAAGTCTCAATGATCGACGAAGCGTTGGCAAACATGAAAAAAGTGAGCCTGTAAGGACTCTCAAAGTCCTCCACTATCCGCCCCTGAGCATCAAACCTAACCAGCGCTATATTGGACGAAGGCTTTTGCGTTTGAGCCCACCAAAGGACGTTCTTAGAGCTAGTGCACATCAAGATATCGACAAGCTCTGCTGTGTTCAAGAAGTCTGGTGAAGATTGTAACTCGATGTTTTGGGATACTAGCTTAGCCTTTCTATGACCCTCACCGTATCTCTTGCAAGCCACAACTTTGTAGTGACCCGCGTCGACCGTTTTCGGCTTATCCTCGTAGGACATCGTCATGGCCAGCGTCTTGGCCGTTAAGAAACAGATGTTTTCCATCCTTTTGAAGCAATCCTCGAGGGTCCTCAAGTGCCGCGATACATTTTGGTCGTCTATATAGTCAGGATAGTTCTCCTGGATGGAATCCTTGTCGATGACGGGAAACTCGGTTGTAGGCACGGACACGTCGATATGACTTTCGATCAGATCTTGGTTCGGGTTAGCACCCGCTTGAGAGCACTGCGCTAGGATTTTAGTGCTTTGCTTCATTTCCTCTTCATACTTCCCAGGGAACTTGGCTTTCTCCATTTTGTTCAACTTCGTCTCGGCAGATTTCTCGCAAAGGGCGGTAGCGTTTTCGATGACATTCAAATCCGGCTTATCCTCGTAAGTTTTGGACACCTTGTTGGAAATCGCGGCCACAGTGTCTGCGGTATCCTCCTTGATGGGGATCTTGTCCAAAGCATCGAAAATCTTACCGTGGTATTCGAATATCAGGTCTTTCGTTTTATCGTCTCGACACCCCTCTATATCATCGACCAACACGTTCAAAGCTTGCAAGGCCCTTTCGTAGTTTCCGTTAGCTATCAAGTTGTCTATGGAATCCGGGGACCGATCGTCGAAGAACTTCTCGTCCACCTGTTTCTTCAAACCGTCCGCAGTTTTGTCGTTCAAAGAGGACGTAACTTTCACGTCCATGACCTTACTTTCCTTGAACTCGTGCTTGTCGACCACCTTCACTTTGATCTTGGTGTTAGCCCCAAGGACGAACGGCATCATGGACAGATCGTAGCCTTCGCTGATGATCACGTCGACGTCGTCTTTCAAAGAATGCACTTGGAATACGTACTCCCCAACGGGAGCATCGCAAGACACGTGGAACTCGGTCACCAGCGCGGTGCCAGACGTGGGGTTCACGTTACAATCGCCTAGTTTCGGAGGAGAATGCACCTCCAGTTCCATCTTGGCGTTGCCCACCAAAGACTCGAACGAGTCGTAGCTTACCGTGTACTTCTTTCCGGGTGTCAACTTGTTGGCTTTGATGCGAAACACCTTGTTCTTCGCGCCGCCCTCCGTGTCAGCCTCCAGGTCAAAGTCCGGGTCGTCCACCGTCCACTGGTTGAACCCGACGTAATTCGGGTCGCAGTACCTGAAACACCGCGACTCCAAAATCGTCGGTTGCTTCCTGTCCACCTTGGCCACCGATGGGGGGCAATTTTTAAGGCACACGATCCCCAAATGTTGCGCCGCGAAATTGTTGGACACGTTCACCACCTGACTAGCCGTCTTCTGGGTACCTTCTCGATTGGTGACCGTCAGCGTGAAGGTGTACAGCTCCTTCGCGGCCGCGTACTCGGCGGGCACCTCCAAGGTGTTCCCGTAGGAGCCCGAAGCGCTCAGCACGTTCTTGCAGTAGTTGTCGCCGACGCCGCCTTTGGCGGTGCAGCTCCAGGAAAACGTCAGCTGTTCGTTGCCACCGGGCGGCATCAGCGTGTCGACGGTCTGGTCGCCGGCGACGACGATTATCTGGTTGGCGGGCGTAGACACCAGGGTACCGCCCGTCAGTATCACCATCGGGGGTTCGGGCGCGATGCTGAAGTCGCACGTCACGGGGCCGGCCACGCGATCGGCGTCCGCCACTTCTGTCACCAGCAGCTGGATTTGGTAATTACCTAGGGCGGGAAAATGGCGGTGAGGCGGATGATCTATCGGCGAGTAAGGCCGCCGACGGTTTTACTCGCTGGAGAGGGGAGAGTGAAGAGAGGAAAGGAGCAAAGAGGAGAAAGAGGAATAGAGAGGAAAGAGGGGGAAAGAGGGGAAAGAGGGGGAAGAGGGGAAAGAGGGCAAAGAGGGCAAAGAGGGGAAAGAGGGGAAAGAGAAGAAAGAGACGAAAGAGGGGAAAGAGGCGAGAGACAGGAGAGAGGGGAAATAGGGGCAAGAGAGGAAAAAAGGAAATGAGAGAAAAGAAGGAAAAAGGAGAGAGGGGGAAAGAGGGAGAAAGAGTGGAGAGAGGGACGAGAGGGGAAAGAGGGGAAAGAGGTGAAAGAGGGGAAAGAGGGGAAAGAGCGGAAAGAGGGGAAAGAGGGGAAAAAGGGGAAAGAGGGGAAAGAGCGGTAAGAGCGGTGAGAGCGGTGAGAGGGGAAAAGGGAGAAAGGGGGGAAAGAGAGGGGGGAGAGAGAGGAGAGAGAGAGAGAGAGAGAGAGAGAGAAAGAGAGAGAGAGAGAAAGAGAGAGAGAGGAGAGAGAGAGAGAGAGAGAGAGGAGAGAGAGGAGAGAGGGAAAAGAGGGGAAAGAGGGAAAAGAAGAACAGGAGGGAAAAGAGGGAAAAGGGGGGAAAAGATGGAAAAGAGGGGAAAAGAGCGAAAAGAGGGAAAATAGGGGAAAATAGGGGGAAAAGACGAAAGAGGGGGAAAAGGGGGAACGAGAGCATTGAGGAGATCTATCTCCTCTAGGACAGGAAGCAGAGAGAAAGGAAAGAGGGGAGAGAAGAGAGATAGGGGGGGAGAGAAGGGAGATAGGGGGAGAGAAGAGAGAGTGGGGAGAGATGGGAGAGAGGAGAGAGAGGAGAGAGAGGAGAGAGAGGAGAGAGA
>CATOUR010000307.1:0-301351 GCA_951848785.1 Callosobruchus maculatus
AGAGCCTGCGGAAACTGGGAGGTAAGCACTGTTACAAATACCCTTGAGCCCGCGTATTGTTTGTGTGCCCCTCGAAACAAACCGCGAAACAAATATGCTGGCTGCTCAAGATTTAGTCGCAGCCAACGTCAACCTCACCACCCGCTTCCCTCCATCCTCCCGTTCCTGTCTTGGGGGTTTGCCGAGGAGTTAACGCTCCGCGAGACATAAGCAATTAACTGCATAATTTTATTGCCTCAAAAGTGGGGAACTTATGCTCGGGCCCGCTACTTGCCGCTCCTACACTTTCGTGTAATTAATTTTCCACCAAGGAGAAAAGCGTTTTTACGGTCCATTTTGGCTCAGATTAGCTGTTAGGGAATCCTAAGTGGAGACCCAGATTTGTTACAGATAATTATTTATATACTTCTTTTACTTTTTCTTAGTAACGGAAAACCGCACATTCCCGACCATCTCTATATTTGGCCACTAATGTATTTAGGGCAAGATTCTATTCTACGCATGAAATGTAGAAAATTGTATCAATATATTTTCTAGTATCGGAGATCTCATACTTCACTCATTCAAAATACATTGTTGTAACCTAAAAAATGCCAAATTATATCCTACTCGCAATTCGAACACTGAGAAAAAAGTGTTGCGGTAATAATAATAGAACTCGTTTGTCATAATTAGTTTATAAAAAAATACAACAGATCAATAATGGGTGGTTCCTTCTTGTTGACGAATGCACTTCTCTAGCCTACGCGGCATGCTCGTAATCTGGTTGTTGACAAGCTCTAGAGATACAGCCTCCCAAGCTGCCCTCACAGCATGTTCTGCACCTAGTTTCAGATCCAACCCTCATCGCAAAGCTGAGAATGTCCTTGGGTCCTGCCCATATTCTAGACTATATTAGTTCCAAGGATCCTTGAAATTAGCATTGTCTGCCTGGTGAAACCCAAAGGCATACAATCATTATCGTCCTACAGGACTCTCTGAGGGCCTTATTCGTAGTCGTCTCTTGAATGATACTTAGAGTTCCCTTAAGTAACACTCAAGGGATACTTAGGGACCCCAAAGTGTGGCTTTCCTTGTATATCTGTTTCCTAGACAACATCTACGATATGGCGGGAGTCAATTGACGACGTTGTCATATTTTAGTAGTCAATGGTTGTGTTCAACGGGACTTAGCAGACGTAAGCGCTTGTGGGCGCTTTGCGCTAACTAACCGTATGAACGACAAGCTGTCAAAAAAGCGCCAGTCAGCTTGGTTAGCACTTCTAGAAAGCGCTATTTGGTTAGCGAAGCGGCACAAAACTAGAAAAAAGTTATTTGTAGTTCTGAGGTAAGCTGTTACCTTTGTATAGTGTCAATTTAATATTAGGATTTGTGATTTATAGCATAGGTTTTTGACAATACGGATAATAAATATTACAATATGGAGATGGATATGACAGTTTTATTACGTCAAAAAGAAAGTCGTTCAACGGTCACACCTAGCGCCTGCAGGCGCTTCCACGCTAGCGCTTTTGGGCTAAGTCCCATTGAACACACCCAATTTGTTATGCCTATGCCTACGCATTTTGATGTTTTATGTTAACTTTTTTTGTTTTGTGCTAGTATTTTTGTGTTTTGTGCCGGATATTTTTTACAAATGTGACAGAAACTGAGAACGCCTTTTCTTCAAAATTAACCTACAAAATAACATGTTACCAGTTCGTTTCTTGAGTATTACTCAAAGAAGCCTTACGTAAGGGGACCGTCAGGCAACTGTCGAAACACAAAAACCTTACTTAAGGGACCTTCCAGTATTAAGGGACCTTAAGTATCGACTATGAATACAACCCTAAAGAAGCGAATGCTCTATTATAATTCTATATTCTAATCGCTTTTTTCTGCATTTTTAATATCCCTGTAGCTTCACTAAACTTGAGCCTCGCCAAATAGTAATGCCATATTCCATTTTTGAGGGCAAAATCAAGATTTTGTTTCAATTTTCTAAGAATCAATACTCAGAATCTGACAAAAATAGCAGTTTTGATATTCTTATTAGGACGGTCTCACGCACATTTCATTATTTTTCTGAGGCCACAAGGTTTTAAAATGCAATAAAGCTTTCTCGTTTTTAGTGAGGTAGGAAACTACCATAAAAAAATACTGTGGATCAAGCAGGGAATATCGTTTCCTTGTCTCCATCGCCACAGCATGGACTATTCGACTTTTTATAGCAGCAACATACTGATAATTAGATCAGTTTAGTATTTTCTAAGATATATGTAGAGCTTCCAAAAATTATTAGATAGGTGATAGGCAAACAACGCATTAACCCAAATCCATGTTTTCTTGATTACTACTTCTTACGCTTATTACCGTAGAAATTGAAAGTTGCGTTACTGACTAAGACAGAATCTAAGACAGACAAACAGACAACCACAAAAAAACAAGTGATCGATGTTGTCATGAACTTCACCAACCCAACTTACCCCCTCTCCCCCTAGATTTTGGTATACGGAAGCCCATGGAATCAATGCACAAAAGACCCACAGCTCCTACCATATGATGTTGCCAGTCACAATATTTATCCTAACGCCCTGAGGATCCAAACAACTCCGAAACTCCAGCCAACTACTTAAAACTCTTTCGGCCTTCCGATCCAGTTGACAGGACGTCACTCAAACCGGCTTCAAAGGTGCCACTTTTATACTTTATGGAAGCATTTACTAAATTGGTTTTGTGTTCCAGCTTTAACTACGTTACCAACTTCGTAATTAAAATGTAAATGAATTTAATTCATCTAATACCTAGGCTTTGTATTTTTACATGGGGCTTATGGTTTGTTGTGTACTCAGGTATGTGGACTGCTTATGAACCTACCTAATCACTGACAACAAAAGCACCAAACTTATTTTATAGGCTGTTGTCGGTATACAGGGTGTTTTCAAAGTTGAGACTTTCCTTTTCTGAGACAACTGCCTTTGGAATGTAAGGTGCATGAGCAGGAGAAGAATCAAAAAATGTAGTCAAGTTGAGTGACTCGGTACTTCCCACACATTCCGATGATACCAATTTTATTATTTTCTCACAGCATGAAGCTATAGTCTAGATGCCTCTGCAATCAAGTCATCGCTCGCCCGACCGCAAAAAAAGTGTTTTATTCTACTAGGTGCTTCTTTCACAGGTCAATGGACAATATTTCATGAATACAACAAATTTTTGAGTTTTACAAACCCCCACCCCCGAACCACCCCAATTTCACCCCAACCAAAAAATTTTTTAAATTGATCGGGAACCCCTAAAACGTCTAAAACGAAGTTTGAGGCGCTTTTTTATATTCTTAGTTTTTTTATTATTGCCGCGCCGCCACTGAAATCATTTCTAAAAACCATACGCGCTTTCCATACTCGTCGCGGTAATAAATCTGTGTCAAAATGTCATTAAAGTCAATTCAGAAGTTCCCACGTAACACAATACAAAACGATGCAGTCATACTCGTATGTATTTTGTAAGCATCAGAAAGTTCAAGTCCCTTGGTTCCCGTAATACACAAGGCAACGTTCGGATGGACCTTCTCTCTCAGGTCAGTAGACAGCCTATTATGAGTACAACAAATTCTTCAGCTTTACAACCCCCCACCCCCCAACCATCCCAATTTCATCCCCACCCAAAAAAAGAAATAAAAAATGATCAGGAACCCCTAAAACACCTAAAAACGAAGTTTGAGGCATATTTGAAATTTTTCGTTTTTTGCTAATTACTCCGCCGCCTATGTACCGATTTTCAAAATTGTAGCAACACTACCTGCTACGACCACTATCAAAATTTCATCAAAACCTATGCAGCGGTTACTGAGATTAGGAGGCTAGAAAAACGCGCACAGACAGACAGACCGACAGACCGACAGACCGACAGACCGACAGACCGACAGACCGACAGACCGACAGACCGACAGACCGACAGACCGACAGACCGACAGACCGACAGACCGACAGACCGACAGACCGACAGACCGACAGACCGACAGACCGACAGACCGACAGACCGACAGACCGACAGACCGACAGACCGACAGACCGACAGACCGACAGACCGACAGACCGACAGACCGACAGACCGACAGACCGACAGACGACAGGACCGACAGACCGACAGACCGACAGACCGACAGACCGACAGACCGACAGACCGACAGACCGACAGACCGACAGACCGACAGACCGACAGACCGACAGACCGACAGACCGACAGACCGACAGACCGACAGACCGACAGACCGACAGACCGACAGACCGACAGACCGACAGACCGACAGACCGACAGACCGACAGACCGACAGACCGACAGACCGACAGACCGACAGACCGACAGACCGACAGACCGACAGACCGACAGACCGACAGACCGACAGACCGACAGACCGACAGACCGACAGACCGACAGACCGACAGACCGACAGACCGACAGACCGACAGACCGACAGACCGACAGACCGACAGACCGACGACCGACAGACCGACAGACCGACAGACCGACAGACCGACAGACCGACAGACCGACAGACCGACAGACCGACAGACCGACAGACCGACAGACCGACAGACCGACAGACCGACAGACCGACAGACCGACAGACCGACAGACCGACAGACCGACAGACCGACAGACCGACAGACCGACAGACCGACAGACCGACAGACCGACAGACCGACAGACCGACAGACCGACAGACCGACAGACCGACAGGACCGACAGACCGACAGACCGACGACAGACCGACAGACCGACAGACCGACAGACCGACAGACCGACAGACCGACAGACCGACAGACCGACAGACCGACAGACCGACAGACCGACAGACCGACAGACCGACAGACCGACAGACCGACAGACCGACAGACCGACAGACCGACAGACCGACAGACCGACAGACCGACAGACCGACAGATCGACAGACCGACAGACCGACAGACCGACAGACCGACAGACCGACAGACCGACAGACCGACAGACCACAGACCGACAGACCGACAGACAGACAGACAGACAGACAGACAGACAGACAGACAGACAGACAGACAGACAGACAGACAGACAGACAGACAGACAGACAGACAGACCGAACAGACAGACAGACCGACGGAAATGAGTGACATGGATTTTCGTAATGTAGACATCATAAAACGCCCATAAAGTGTGTTATCTCAAAATCGAAAAATTTTCGCGATCGCAATACTCCCCTCACCTATCGGTGTGGGAAGTAAAAAACGTAAGGAAGTAATTCGTTCGCGTGCGAAGTTTTAAATGCGTCCCTGTCACAGGAGTTTTATAAGTATGGTTCTAAGTTCGCGCCGCAAAACTGAAAGGCCAATTATTTCTTCTCCAATTTGAACCATTCGAGGTTGTCTAATTCTAGCTACAATCGGTTGCTTGGTTTGTGAGTAGCACACAATGCTCATACTATAAAAAACCGAGTTCGTCATTAACAGTGGGTCGTCACGTGATTGACTAAAGATGCCAAGACACATGAATAGCGGATAGACAGCGCTCCTATTGGTCAATCGCACGTTATTAGCACTCCTATTGGTTTATCACATATCAATTATTGACTCTGAAAATGACCAATTAAATTCACAAGGTTACCGATGACATACGAACTAGCCATCTTCTCTTGTTCGAGTCGCTACGCGTTGTTTACATCGGCGATTCTAACCTACTAACCTATTATTTAAAGTGAATAATCGGGTAGAGATGAACTTTGTCTGACTTTCCTTAGATCACAAAGTAAAAAATCATGGAAATTATAAATAACAATACCTACAAACATGGAAATAGGTAAGTAGATACTAATGCAATGTTTTGACAAAATGAAGCAAACGGTTACCTGATCAGTGGGGTAGCGATGAAAAAAAAACTTTTAAGAAATAACTGTTTGTGAAAACTGAAAAACTACCGCAGACAATGGCATGCTAAGTGGCATCAGATGGCCTTCTTCGACGAGTCCAGGTTTTGTTTGGGGGTACATGATGACGAACGCCAACGCGTAAAGGCTTAGTTCAGTTGACGCGCGTCCGACCGTGCGTTCGCTTGAAGCTCATTTTGAAATACACATATTTAGTTCATACTGTTCACATGGACGCGCGCACGACAAATTGTACGCGCATACGACGCCACTAGGCTCAGAGAATCTCAATACGCGCGTCGGTCAGCGGCGACGCGCGTATTGGAATACTAGACGTTCCCATTGCCTGTTCAGTTGGCACGCGACTTTTCTAGCGTTCAGTCGACATACCTGATGCTTCTTTGCAAAAATTTATTTCTCACGTATGCTACTGAAATGGAAACAGTAGAATTCAATACAGATGTTTTCATTGATGAAATTGAGAAGAGGCCTACGATTTGGGACATGCATTCCAAATTATATTCAAATAAGACGGCAAAAAAGAGCGCCTGGGAGGAACTGGTCCTAATGTTTTGCAAATCCGACTGATAAAAACTTATAGGTTCGTGTTTTCGCAGGCTGGAATACGGTGTAAAGTATAAACTTGTAGAAAGTCTATTCCTTAAAATTGGGTGAACCCAATGTGTCCTTTCCCTCCTACGTTGTTTCCTTCTTCTATATGCTAACTAAACACAAACAGCTTCTCTTACATCCATTCTCGTTAATAACAACAAATAAACTGACACTCGATTGCCTAGTCCTCACTCTGTATAAAAGTTGTACGAAGTCCTACACTTGGCATCTGAACACAGACGCAACAATCGTGCGCCACGTCGACGCGCGTCGTACGCGCGTCATCTGAACTAAGCCTAAGATGACGACGCCGACGGCGTGAACGACGTGCTCCCCAGTTCGCTCATGAACGACATGTACACCGTCCTGCTGGTTTGATGGTTTGGGGGTGCCATTGCCTTCAACAGCAAGTCAGTTTTACTTGCGACTCGTGCCACAATGATTGCGCAACGTTATGTGAAAGTGAATGAGGTGTTAGAACCAATTGTCGTTCCATATGTCCGAGGCCTCGAAGAGGGTTTCTTCCAGCAAGATAATGCACGTCCTCATACTGCAATGGTATCGTTGAGGTTCCTACAGGAAGATGAGGTCAGAGTACTCCCCTGGCCTCCACGATCACCCGGTTTATCACTAATTGAAAAAGTATGGGTTTGGATGGGTCGATACATAGGCGATTTACCCAATCCTCCGACCACGCTGGACGAACTGGAACGTGCTGTGACGGCAGCTTGGGAGGCTGTACGTCTAGAGTTTATCAACAACCAAATTACGAGCATGCCGCGTAGTTTAGAGGAATTCATCCATCAACATGGAAGGCCCACCCATTATTGATCGGCTATATTTGTTTATAAACTAATTATGGCAAATGAGTTGGTTTTGTTTTCTCAGTGTTCGGATTTCACTTGCGAGTACAATACAAACTGGTAGTAAAGATACCTATATGGTTACTTTTACCAAAGTTTACGGAATACAATAAGTTGGATCACTCTCCGTCGGCACTTTGAAGAACTCCCATGAAAGCGATGCCGCGGCCGCACGCGCCAGTTAGGTTTTTGCGTTGGTTTTTGCCCAAGTACGAGGGTCTTTTAGCGGGGACTTGAGTACGCCTGGGTTTTGCGTATATACGAGAATCATTGAAAGACTAGGTTTTGACGGCCTATTTAGACATACAAATAGAAATACGTTTATTTTGTTAATACACTAAGTTACATAATATTAATATCAAAAATAAAACCTGGTAAAACTATTACTAATGAATCTCAAATGATTTCACATATTGTAGCTGTTTCGTAAGATAAGTAAAAAGTGGTTTAAAGGTGCTGTAGTATTTTTACCTGAATGTTTTGTTTATTCGGTTTATTTGGCTAATTTTTGAGACCACAGCTTATAAAATTTATGGTATAGTATATACGAGCTCGTATGTACATTTTTAAAAGATAATCATGTTGAAATGCTTTTACTTGGATGTGAATAAATTATTTTTGACATTTTGCCTTTCAGTGTCGTCCCAAATGCTACTGTAGGAACTAAATTGTTAAAGTTATCAGTAAAAATACTTCCGAGCTCTAAAATATAATTTAGAATGTCCCTGGGTGGTATGGTAAGACCACCGAATGAATATTTTGTCTCACTATACGCTTTTAGCGTGATACAATCCTTTAAGTACCTGTAGATCTTGAAATAATCACTTTAGACCCCAAGTGTGCTAGTTTGTTGGAATTGTTTTATCGGGAGGAACACAGGAAGGCACAAATGTACAGGGTGTCCCATTAATAATTTTGAATCGAATGTCACGTGACCAAAAACAAATACCTCATTGGGTAGTAAGTACAATGACAAAAAAAGACACATCTGCTCTAACTTGCATCCCCAAAATTATAATTCTCTACTACTGCCCAGTTCCGACATATTATTTGTCTTAATCGTCGTGAAACACCCTGTATTTATATCCTTTACATGTCAAGGTTTTACTTTACTACAAAATAACGATGAATCTGATTGTCATTTTCCATCCGTTAATAAAATTAATTGATAAAATCAAACTTCTAAAAATATTATCCATTTCCTGCAAACAAATCCCAGATAACAAAATCCGATATTTTTGAGACACTTCGCGTTAAACACGTTCAACCTCTACTTTGCGCCGCCCTGTATCTCCCGGCTGACGTCGGTACAGTGCTACAGGTGTACCGGGGAGACGGGGCAAGGGGCAGGCCGTTTTGATATTTTTGCAGAGTGATTCAACTTATATGTATTCCGTAAACTTTCCTTTTGCAGCTCTAGTAGAAACAAACGAATTCTGGCTGGTCTCATGCATATTCAACTGCCGTGTACGTATGTATATATGCGTGGTAGGCATATGGGGGGCGATGGCGAAGCAACAAAGCACGGCAGAGCACACTGCACAGTGACAGAACGGAGAAGGAAAGACAGAAAGACAGAACGCCCGCCCAACAGCACGACTCCGTCGTCCGGCGCCCAACCAAATCGGCCCCCCCCGTTCGTGGACAGCACGCAACCTGTAATTACATCGGAAACCATCGAGTTGGCCTAGCCGGCCGCGGCCATGCCATGCCGCCACAGCCAACTCTGACGTTGCACGACATCGACAGTCGCAGGCTCGCAGTAGTCGCAGTTCGCAGTGGCCTGCTTGATTCGATGGGAGGTTGGGAGGCAGAAGACAGCAGGTGAATGTTGGCCGGCTATAGTTACTCCAATGGTGAAGGTGTGCTGTACTATTCAAATTTCCACGCCGATAGGTAGAACTAGGACTGTAGCAGCATGGCTCTAGGTCAATGTTTTCCATCCTATTTAGTGGGGTCGCGAGAGGTAGAGAGAAAAGACAATAAATTCATAGCGTTTTCGACTTATTGTCCTATCACTGAACTAATAGGAACTGAGTGTCAAAATTATGTTCGTCTTACATTTGAGTGCAAAACTAGTCTAGTTTTTTAAAAGCTTTTATTTAACTTGCAATGTATGAACGCTTGTTCGGATGAAATCTTGCAACTCAATTTTGAAGCAGATATCTTCAACCGATTGAGCTGAAATTTTGTATACGCGTTTGGTTTGGATGACAATGCACGATAAGCTATATGACGTCGATCTAAATCGAATAGTGGAATAGTTATTTAATGCTTTTCTGCAATATGGGTATCCGTATTGATATGAGAACACCCAGTAGATGCTAAGGGGAATGACAATCTAATGAGAGGAATGACATCACTAACAATAGAGTTTGGGGAAAATACTATTCAAAGCCGGCAAGTTGTTTTATCACTGCATGAACCTGATGACCTGAGAGAAGAGAGTTGTTGCATTTGGCGCTCAACTAGAGGCTTGCGGTGTGAGCAAGAATCTGGCAGCAGTCACAGGAGATTCTGGATCGAATTGTACGAGTTCCTTTATATAACCTACGCAGTGGTCATCACCAGATTGTATCGACGACGGTGACGACATCGGCATGAAGTTAGGGGGTAGCTAACGAACCGCTGGTGCACCGAGCCACCACGAAGGGTAGACCGGACAGCCGGTGTGTATGACTGTGACAGCGACGTAAGTGGTAAAGAAGATCCGCGGTAAGGATTTTCCAATAATAAGTTGTAAAGGAACATTTGGGGTACTGGACTGACTTTGGGAAAGTAATAGGGATGAACTCGTGTTGTTAGTGGACTCTTATCACCAACACAGTTTTAAGGTTATGTTTAGAGTAGGTCTATATTTTTAGTTTAGTTTAATGTTTTCATGATGTCTAATAAAAGGAAATCTACGAAAATGGGTGGATATCAGGATAGCGCAAATTCTAAGTTAGAAACTGTCGTTCAAATGATGGCAAATAATATGTATTTTTAGATATAATACGATGATGTGTTTTGTTGTAGGAGTTTGGGGAAAATATACTGTTCAAATTCGGTGACTCACCGACGGTGAGTGGTTTTATCACTGCATGAACCTTGTTTACGACTTGAGAGAAGAGAGTCTTTGCATAGTGAAAGGGCTTGATGAGAGTGTCTCGAAAAATAATATGACGTCATTCTAGATCAACTATATGGTGGACCATCCAAGATGGCGAAATAGTTCTTTTTAATGCACTTCTGCAATATGGGTATCAAATAAAAGGGCTTGCCGAGAATAAATAAAAATTTTGTTTGATATAAATGCAAGTTAATAACTAAAAAGTAAAAAATAAATTAAAATAAAAAAATGAAGTCAAGTTGATTGACTCAGTACTTCCCACACATTACGGTGATACCAGTTTATTATTTTCCCATACCGTGAAGCCTTAGTCTGAGATCCCCTTGCAACAAAATCATCGCCAGTACCCCCCCCCCCCCCAAATTGTCATATGCCGTTAGGTCTTTCCTGCACAGCTGAATGAACAGCCTATTGTCAATAATACAAACTTTTCAGTTTTACAACCTGCCACTGACACGATTTCTAACAAGCATACGCATTTTCCATCCTCACCACAGTAATAATAATAATGTGTCAAAATTTCATTAGAATCAGTTTAATAGTTTCGACGTTACAAAATACAAAACGATCTAAAGCAATAAATACTCGTATGTATACAGAAAATTCTAAGTCCCTAATTAGTTTCGGTAATAGGCAAGGCAATGTTCAGATGGACCTAAAAAGGTGATTTATGTCGCTAGGTCTTCCTTCACAGGTCAGCGGACAGCCTATTATTAATACAGCAAATTTTTCGGTTTTCAACCCTCCACCCCCTAACCACCCGAATTTCACCCCCACCCAAAAAAACTCAGTAAATGATCAGGAACCTCTAAAACACTTAAAAACGAAGTTTGAGCTGTTTTTATGTTTTTAGTTTTTTTATTGTTTCTGCGCCGCCACTGGCACGATTTATAAAAACCATACACATTTTCCATCCTCGACACGGTAGTAATACTGTGTCAAAATGTCATTAAAATCAATTGAACAGTTTCTTCGTTACATAATATAGAACGATCTAAAGCAATACTCGTATGTATACATCGGAAAAAAAGTCCTTTAGTTTCTGTAATAGGCATAAGGCAATGTTCGGATAGACCTAAAACAGTTATTTATGTCGCTAGGGCTTCCTTCACAGGTCAGTGGGTAGTCTATTATGAATACAACAAATTTTTTAATTTTACAACCCCCCAACCCCCAACCACCCCAATTTCCACCCCCACCCAAAAAAAAGTAGAAAATGATCAGGAACTCCTAAAACGCCTAAAAACGAAGTTTGGGGAATATTTGAAATTTTTCGTTTTTTGCTAATTACTCCGTCGCCAATGCACCGATTTTCAAAATTATAGCAGCATTACCTGCTACGACCCCACAGCATATCGCTGCCCAAATTTCATCACACTCCATGCAGCGGTTACTGAGATCACGAGGACAGAAGAACTCGTACAGACAGACCGACAGACAGACCAACAGACAGACCGACGGAAATGAGTGACGTGGATTTTCGTTATGTAGACATCATGAAACGCCCAAAAAGTGTATTATCTCAAAATCGAAAATTTTCGCGATCACAATACTCCCCTCACCTATCGGTGTGGGAAGTAAAATGTTTTTAAAAAAATGGAGTCAAGTTGATTGACTCAGTACTTCCCACACATTACGGTGATACCAGTTTATTATTTTCCCATAGCATAAAGATTTAGTCTGAGATCCCCTTGCAACAAAATCATCGCCAGTACCCCCCCCCCCCCCAAATTATTGTCATATGCCGCTAGGTCTTTCCTGCACAGGTCAATGAACAGCCTATTATCAATAATACAAACTTTTGTATTGAATTTCACCTCTTCAGCTGTGGCAGTTTTGGAAAAATTTAAGCGTTCCGGTACCGTTTACTGAAAAAATGGAGTCGAGTTGATTGACTCAGTACTTCCCACACATTGCTGTGATATCAGTTTATTATTTTCCCATAGCATGAAGCTTTAGTCTGAGATCTCCTTGCAACCAAATCATCGGCAGCCTTCCCTCCCCTAAAATTGTCTTATGCCGCTAAGTATTTCCTTCAGAGGTCAATGGACAGCCTAAAACATCTAAAAACGAAGTTTGAGTTGTTTTCATACTTTTAGTTTTTTTATTATTGCTATATACGCTGCCACTGACACGATATTTAACAAACACACGCGTTTTCCATCCTCACCACGGTAATAATACTGTGTCAAAATTTAATTAGATTCAATGTAATCCACGTTACAAAATACAAAAAGATCTAAAGCAATAAATACTCTATGTATGTATACAGAAAATTCTAAGTCCCTTAGTTTCCGTAATACGCTAGGCAATGTTCGGATGGACCTAAAAAGTTGATTTATGTCGCTAGGTCTTCCTTCAGAGCCCCTACCCTACACCCTATTATGAATACAAGAAATTTCTCAGTTTTTCAACCCCCCACCCCCTAACCACCCCAATTTCACCCCACCCAAAAAAAACGCAGAAAATGATCAGGAACCTCTAAAACGCTTAAAAACGAAGTTTGAGCTGTTTTTATATTTTTACTTTTTTTTATTATTTCTGCGCCGCCACTGGCACGATTTATAAAAACCATACGCGTTTTCCATCCTCGCCACGGTAGTAATACTGTGTCAAAATTTCATTAACATCAATTCAACAGTTTCCTTGTAACACAATATAGAAGGATCTAAAGCAATACTCTCGTATGTTTACACCAGAAAAAATTCTAAGTCCTTTGGTTTCTGTAATAGGCAAGGCAATGTTCGGATGGACCTAAAAAAGTTATTTATGTTGCTAGGTCTTCCTTCATGGGTCAGTGGGCAGTCTATTATGAAAGCAACAAATTTTTCAATTTTACAACCCCCCCACCCCCCAACCACCCCAATTTCACCCCCACCCAAAAAAAAGTAAAAAATGATCAGGAACCTCTAAAACGCCTAAAAACGAAGTTTGAGGAATATTTATTTTTTTTTTGTTTTTTGCTAATTACTCCGCCGCCCCTGCACCGATTTTCAAAATTATAAGAACATTACCTACTACGACCCCCCAGCATATCGCTGCCCAAATTTCATCACAATCCATGCAGCGGTTACTGAGATTACGAGGACACAAAAACGCGTACAGACAGACCGACAGACCGACAGACCGACAGACAGACAGACCGACGGAAATGAGTGACATGGATTTTCGTTATGTAGACATCATGAAACGCCCAAAAAGTGTATTATCTCAAAATCGAAAATTTTCGCGATCACAATACTCCCCTCACCTATCGGTGTGGGAAGTAAAAAGCTTTTATTTAAAGGTTCTAAAAGAGAAAAGAAAATAAAATGTTCCTTTAGAGTGTTAGCTATCAACTTATAGCCTCATTATACACAATTTACATATGTGATCATAAAAGCTTGTAGCGAGGTTTGCGTAAGTACCTATAGGAATTCAATTAAGCTGAAGTTTTAACACACCTAAACTTAGCAGACCAAGTTAGTCAGTTGCATAGGTACTAGTTAATTTACACAGGTATATCGCGCGACAAGCTTTTATGATCATATAAATTGTGTATAATGAGGCTGTAAGTTGATAGTTAACACTCTAAAGGAACATTTTATTTTCTTTTCTTGCTTAGAACCTTTAAATAAAAGCTTTTTTTAAAAACGTTTTTTTATTCTATTTTATCTGTTTTCGACTTATCCGCTTAATTGCACTTAAATGCAACTTATCGCCACAGACTCTCTGAGCTTGTGGCGATTTCAGTGCATTTTTGACATCTATAAAATATTGAATTATATTCTATTTAATTTGTCAAAGGGTATAATTTTTTTAACCAAGAACCGGGTAGTGGGGTAGTATACTATATATAGTAGTATGGATGGTAGGATAGGTTACGGGGGTATGGGAAATGTAGTTGGAAGAACTGCGAACATCGTCATCTTTGGATGATGAGGAAATTGAAGCATATCTAGTTTGCAAACAATGGCTGCGTGTGTCCCAAAAATACGAATGTTTGTTGAAGACGTTGATCATAAACTGACGGAAGAAGTGGTGTAACAAGCTATAAGTGTTTACCAATATAGCAATCTTAACATGATATTCACTCTAAGTGGGCAAATTTTAACAAAGTATTAAGTTAGTGCCATCTAGTTGATCCAACAAAGTGCTCCACCCTCTCACGAAGAAGCTCTAACAAACCGTTAAGTGAAGCGCCTCTTATCTATACCACTGCTTCCCGATGATTTCAAAATAGTGTGGTACAAAAAAAAATACGACTCTAACTCGCACCTTGACAGCGAAAATGACTTGTGGGAGTTGGTATATCAAGAATGTGAACATCCTAAACCTAAATATACTTATCCGTGTAATTAGTGTCGGAACGTGACAGGCCTAACTGAATAGTTAAACGATCTATTTTCGGCTCGACGAAAGATACCTTTAATTTGGCAACTGAGTTACGTATTTAACAGCAGATAGGTGAGATTTACATCACGAACAAAAGTTGTTTCCTGTTAGAGATGGTGAAACTCAAATCGACTTAACGGTGAGCCGATTCTTTGATTTAGGAATTGAATTGATGTGGTAGTTCCAAATCGATTCACCCAAATTGATCCGATGATTTTATTGTTAACCCCTATCCATTAGGGGCGAATGATAATTATCTTATATTGTGACACATTTTCTTTCCATCCGTTCATTAAAATGTCGGAAGAGATCACAAAAGCTAGGTACAAAATAACCAGATCTTGGAGTCATGAGCATATTATACAATATACACACACAAAAAATGAAATTCTCAATGCAAGAATTCTGATAATCTTGTAAAGATATGGTTGCGAGAAAAACATCTGTTTTTGCTCTAAGAAAATTCACCTTACGAGGAAATATTTGCTAATTTGACCAAGAAAAATACATTTTTGGTTTCAATACTCATTCTAAAGGAATATTCTGTGAGGAAAAATTTCCTTGGCAAGTAAAATTTCGATACTCTTGGACCAAGTGTTTCATACAGTTTTAGTAAGGATATCATATTTTCCAACTGAGCTCATATTACTTTGATCAAGAATACAAACAGCTTGAGAATTGTGGAGTGGCTCCATTGATAATACTATAATCTTGGTTCAGGCACACCGACAAATCCACACAGGCCACATACTGTATTAACCTATGTTTGTGCCCTCATGAAAGGCTTAGTATGTCGTTAGGACTGTATGTGTGTGTACCTCATACAGATGTTCATATGTAAGTACAAAGTATATGCAATACATTTATGTAATTAATTGTGAATGGAATATAAACAATAGAGGGCTGGTGGGCGTAAGATATTCTTCTAGTTCAAAAATATGGGTGCATAGTTTTTATAATATGCTGTGTTAATCGGCGTTTTTCAACATGAATTTGGAAAAACACTACACAAAGTGAAATTGCCGAATGCTTCTTCCAAGAAAATCAAAATCTCGAGCAGTTTGCCGCAAGATCACGCAATGCCTCAGTCAATATGTCCCTGAATTTTCCTCATACGTGATATTATCGTAAGAAAAAATAGTTCAAAACAAAACTAAGTGGATTTTTTTAAATCACTGCAGGGTCTAGCGTACCTTCCTTTCAAATTATTTTTCTTGTCCTTTAACCTTTAAAACTCACCCCAAACTTTTATTTTTCAAATAGCACCCAATAGTTTTTCCCACACAAATTAAGTGCTTATTGCATTTAAAAGCTTCATTTAATACAAAAACGTATCTTTTACATTAAATTATGAGCATAAAGTAAATAAAATAAGGGTTTGTTTGAGGCGTAATATTTTCGCAAGAACAAACAGATAAAAAAGAAAACTGAGTGGATCCTTCGAGGGTACCTACTGAATGACCAATCATACTATGCTTTCGAAACACTTATTTTACTCCAAGCCCTAAAACTCACCCCCTACTTTTCTTCCAAATAGCACCCCACAGCTCTTCTTACATCAATGAGGTCACTATTTTATTTAAAGTCTTGTAGTGACTTTGGCTTCATACACAAACAAATTTTTTCCTAAAGTCATTAACATAAGTTAAATAAAATGGGGATTTGTTTTAGGCGTAATTTTTTTGTAATAAAAAAGGTTAAAAAACACATTTGTCTTCAAAAGCATACAGTAAACCTAAAAACCCTCTCAGTTTTATTTTTATCCATTTTTTTGCGTCAAACTAATTCTTATTTTATTTGTGTTATGCTTATAATTGTACGAATAAAATAAGTTTGAATATAAATTCAAAAGCTCTACAAGATTTTAAATAAATGAGGATTTAATTTTTGCAGGAAAATTCAGGGACACCATCCTTATGGGTGATATATTTATTCATTGGTTTGTTTTCAAAACTATCATATGCTTGATTTAGGAATTTGGTATTCTAATTTTTAAGATTTTCTGTTTTGATTTGAACATATTTACTTAATATATCCTTATATGATCAAAACTATCACATTATCATAACATTTTTACACCAAGTAGTAAGTTTTGGAGCAATTCTACGAGTATTACCCTATTTTTTGCCAATTGTTTACTACGTATAATCAACATCTTCTACATGTTTGCTAAACTTAGCTATTGGCCAATTTTAACCCTTAAATATTTAGTTATTTTGATCTACCACGCTAATTTTAATATTATCTATTTTAACAGATAAATTACCAACAGGTTGACAGTTATGCCTTGCCAACGGGACTAGCCTACCTTGACATGATAGTATAAGAAATAATAATTAATATAAGACTGATACATTTTTTGTTTTACAGCTTCAAGGCCCCGATCACCGTATAGAGGGATACGCACGGCAGGGGAGTGTAGCCAAGAATCGCTGCAAGGGATACAACAAAGGCATAAAAACTCGACTCTCTCTGGTGACGTGAGATGGATCATTTTTCAAATCGCTTGCGGCTCAGCTAGGATGTTTTGATGCGGGCCGCAGCTTCAGACAGGCGAAACGTCTCAGGACGTCCTGGAAACGCGACTGGAGCGGGAGAGGCGGACATCCAGGCAACACTAGGGGGTTTCAAATGATATTGTCACGACGAACTTTTTGTCCTTTTACCTCCTAACAGAACTTTTTTTTTTAACTTCTTTTATTTCGCATAATCATTACCTTACAAACAACAAATTCTCTAAACAGTGCAAAAAGCCCTGGCCTCGAGAATACTTAGAATTTCATATCTGTGTTGGAGAGATGGAAAGATTCACATATATATACATAAATTTACTTACTAACTATACCCAAATACATTTTCACCTGTTTGACAAACATTATATAATTTTTTACGTTTCTAATGGTCTCTGGAATTTCGTTGTATGCCTTACTGGCTTGTAGAAATGGATTATTTAGACCCACATTTGTTCTTGAACTTATTTGATAAATATTATTTTGGAATCGAGTACTGTAACTGTGTACATAATTTGTCATAACAATACTAATGACTCAAAACCACTTTGCCTTATTTCAGTCTCGACTACGATCACATCGGCCTCAATGGCGCCTCGTATTGATACCATTTCCAGCAGTAGTTTCAAAAGCATCAAATTAAATTTCTAGAGCGTCAATTGAAAATTCAAACTGACAGGTATAAATTACACCTGACATCGTTCGCGATTTACTGTCTGTCAGTTCAGTGAAGATCTTGATACTCATATCCAGCAACTGTTTCGTCGTATCCACCCAGCGTGTAGGCGAATGGCCACGCCGCCGCCCACTAGGGCATGACCCTGAACTACAAGTTTCTCCATATTACCGTTTCTATGAATATGTCCGAAGAATGTAAGCATTTTCGTCGACACAATGGAGGATAGTCTTTTTGGATTACCGAGCTTATCCAACATGAAAACTGTAGTTCGATGGGCGGTATACGGAGCTCTCCGCATTCTCCTCCACGTCCACATTTCAAAAGCATCTCCGCAAGCTCGATCTACCTTTTTCAGTCCAAGTTTCCAAGGCGTACAAAAATATCGAGAACACAAGAGACTGAACCAGCGACATTTTGATAGCTTTAGTGATGTTATAGTCACGCCATATTTTAGTAAGCTTTGTCATGGCCACACTTGCCTGTTGAATGCGCCGTCGAATCTCATTTTCACAGCTTCCCGAATTGTCGATCAAAGAACCGAGGTATACAAAACTTTGAACTACTTCACAACGGCCTATTGACTTTATTCCTCGATGATTGTCGTGCTCTCTATCTACGATCATAACCTTGGTCTTGTTGCAGTTAATACCAAGACCATGTGCTGCATGTGTTGTTCTAAGATGTTTAATAGAGCTACTAGTTCTTCCTGAGAAGCAACAACAAGGGTTGTATCGTCAGCAAATCCTAAGTTGGATTTTTGCTTCCGCCAATAGTTATACCGCAGTTCCAATTGTCCAATACTTGCCTCATCACAAATGCAGAGTAAATATTAAATAACATCGAAGATAATACATATCCTTGTCGAACTGCTTTTCTGGTTTCAGCTTGACCAGTCACGTTACCTTCAACTCGTACACAAGCCGAATTAGACTCACAGCGCTGCTGTATAGAAACACTAGGTGGTAAGGAACTCCCATAGAGATAAGGATGTCCCACAGTTTAGGCCACTTTACATTATCAAACGCCTTAAAATAGTCCACAGAGCAGATAAAAACTGGAAAATAATGCTCTCTGGCTTTCCCAATAATTTGTCTTGGTGAGGGTGGAAACAGGATGTTACACAACAAACCAATGTTCATATGAGGGTAGTAGATGGGTGCTTTTATTTCGATTTCCTGCAAATTTATGTTGAGTTGGCTTGTTACTAGATGGGTTCTTACTAGACTTACCCCAGACTCTCGGAAAATAACGTCAAGACTGGTCCTGGAATGCAGGAGGGCTTTTGACGACATCTCAGCTAAACACAAGGTATCACTCATGTGGGTACCTGGGCACGCTGGGGTAAAGGGTAACGACAAGGCGGATCATCTGGCTAGGATGGGATACGGCAACAGTTTTGTGGGCCCGGAACAAGCCTTAGGACTATCTGCAAACTTGATTAGGAAAACAACTGGACAGTGGATCCAGAATCAAGACTCAGATGGAGCAACATCTCTGGTCATCTCCGTCAAGCTCGGGAACTATTAGCAGGGCTTGCAGAGATAATAGGATGATTTTGTCTCTCTTTGGATAGGAGTAACTTGAGATTGCTAGTAGGCCTATTAACGGGTCACAAAACCTTCAGGCGTCACCTGTTCGTGATGAGGGTGGTAAACGCCCAACGTGCACGTGGTGTGGTGAAGAGGAAGAATCCTCGGCGCACATCTTGTGTCGCTGTGAAACCCTGGGTTATCACAGGCAGACTATGCTGGGCTCAAGAACCTTAGAACCGATAGAGATAAAATGGATAGAACCTAAGAATGTACCTGCCTTTGCTAAAAGGGCAGGTCTTAGGAACTAGCGCGAATAGAGGCGCAAAAGGGCCCATCGTGTGGCCTATGCACCAGCCACATTCCGTGCTGGATAGCCTCTGGTCCTTATTCATTCACACGCACACGTGACTTCATATCCTTTCGTCTCTTGCTATCCTTGTCTATTTCATATTTCTCACGACTCTTGTTACACTTGTCAGACTTGTAACATTGATCACGGAGCTTTAGCTGCAGACATACAAATTTTAGCAAAACAAGCACTGGCAAAAATGAAGTTATTTGCTATATGAATGCTTCAGAATGATTCGTTAATATTACCAAAATTATTTCATATTTAGTTTCTGTTCCTGCCACTTCGGCATTCATAGTAAGGGTATGTCCTACGATGAATGCGAAGTGGCGAGATGATAGGAACCGAGCCTCACTTAGTTTAATGAAAAATGAGCTACTCATATATTTGCTTTGCGAAAACCTCCAAAAAGTATGTGTTTAAAACATGAAAAAAATTGAATACTTTTTTTTCTCCAAAATACTGTTTTTTCCTCCTTTAATCATAATATACTTTTACTTCCCACACCGATAGGTGAGGGGAGTATTGTGATCGCGAAAATTTTTGATTTTGAGATAATCCACTTTTTGGGCGTTTCATGATGTCTACATAACGAAAATCCACGTCACTCATTTCCGTCGGTCTGTCTGTCGGTCTGTCGGTCTGTCGGTCTGTCGGTCTGTCGGTCTGTCGGTCTGTCGGTCTGTCGGTCTGCCGGTCTGTCGGTCTGTCGGTCTGTCGGTCTGTCGGTCTGTCGGTCTGTCGGTCTGTCGGTCTGTCGGTCTGTCGGTCTGTCGGTCTGTCGGTCTGTCGGTCTGTCGGTCTGTCGGTCTGTCGGTCTGTCGGTCTGTCGGTCTGTCGGTCTGTCGGTCTGTCGGTCTGTCGGTCTGTCGGTCTGTCGGTCTGTCGGTCTGTCGGTCTGTCGGTCTGTCGGTCTGTCGGTCTGTCGGTCTGTCGGTCTGTCGGTCTGTCGGTCTGTCGGTCTGTCGGTCTGTCGGTCTGTCGGTCTGTCGGTCTGTCGGTCTGTCGGTCTGTCGGTCTGTCGGTCTGTCGGTCTGTCGGTCTGTCGGTCTGTCGGTCTGTCGGTCTGTCGGTCTGTCGGTCTGTCGGTCTGTCGGTCTGTCGGTCTGTCGGTCTGTCGGTCTGTCGGTCTGTCGGTCTGTCGGTCTGTCGGTCTGTCGGTCTGTCGGTCTGTCGGTCTGTCGGTCTGTCGGTCTGTCGGTCTGTCGGTCTGTCGGTCTGTCGGTCTGTCGGTCTGTCGGTCTGTCGGTCTGTCGGTCTGTCGGTCTGTCGGTCTGTCTGTCTGTCTGTCGCGTTTTTCTACCCTCGTAATCTCAGTAACCGCTGCATGGATTGTGATGAAATTTGGGTAGCGATATGCCGTGGGGTCCTAGTAGGTAATGCTGCTAAAATTTTGAAAGTCGGTGCATTGGCGGCGGAGTAATTAGCAAAAAACAAAAAAAATTAGATATTCCTCAAATTTCATTTTTAGGCGTTTCAGGAGTTCCTGATCATTTTCTACTTTTTTTTGGGTGGGGGTGAATTTGGGGTGGTTGGAGGGTGGGAGATTGTAAAACTGAAAAATTTTTTGTATTCATAATGGGCTGTCCAATGACCTGTGAATGAAAGACCTAGCGGCATAATTCACCTTTTTAGGTCCATCCAAACATTGCCTCGCTTATAATAGAAGCCAAGGGAATTTGTGATGTATACATAAGAGTATTGTTTTAGATCGTTGTATATTGCTTAACGCGAAAATGACTGAATGGATTTTAATGAAATTTTGACACAGTATTACTACCGCGGCGAGGATGGAAAGCGCGTATGTTTTGGAAAAATCGTGCCAGTGGCGGCGCAGCAATACTAAAAAAACCAAAAATATAAAAACAGCTCAAACTTTGTTTTTAGGCGTTTTCGGGGTTTCTGATCATTTTCTCCTTTTTTTGGGTAGGGGTGCATTTGGGGTGGTTGGGGGGTGGGGGGTTGTAAAGCTGCAAAATTTATTGTATTCATAATAGTGTGTCCATTGACCTATGGAAAAAATACCTAGCGGCATATTCTTTTTTTTCTAAGTTCATCTGAACATTTCCTTGCCTATTACAGAAACCATGGGACATAGAATTTTATGATGTTTACATATACGAGTCTTGCTTAATTTCGTTCTATGTATATTGGGTATAGCGAAAATGATTGAACTGATTTCAATGAAATTTCAACACAGGAATTACTATCGCGGCGAGAATGGAAAACGCGTCAGTTTCTGGAAAATCGTGTCAGTGGCGGCGCAACAATAATCAAAAAGCTAAAAATACAGAAACACTTCGTTTTTTGACGGTTTTTAGGCTCCTGAGCGTTTCGCATCGCATGCAAAACTGTGGCGTCCTAGTTCCTAAGGAGGGAGATGCAAGAAACTATTTACCAGAGTTTTTGTGTTGGGTGTTTTTTTGCGGGCAAATGGGCGATGATTTGGTTGCAAGGGGGGATTTCAGACTATAGCCTTATGCTATGGGAAAATAATAAACTGGTATCGTAATGTGTGGGAAGTACTGAGTCAATCAATTTGACTCCATTTTTTTCTTACAAAAAACAGTTGGCAACCCTACCTCCAGTCCAGTTGATAGGTTCTTGCGGGAATTTTTGCTAGACTTACCCTCTGACTCATCCTGCGCCACTGCGTTGTCAGATAAGGACACTAGCGCGACGCTCGCGTCGTCCGCCATACGTCCTCCCATCCAGCACTCACCCTCTCCCCCTCCCGGAACCCGCTGGAAAAGTGGAAACAGGGTCGCCGAACAAAAACCGCCAAGAAAAATCGCCTTTATAAAGATGATAAAAGCCCGTCTTTGCATGTTGTGTGACAAACGCGCGACGACAGAGACGACATCTTGCCAAGGGGCGGGGGGGGGGAGGGGGTAGAGTGACTGACTGAGATATTCGCGTTCACTTTGTTCGAAAAACGTACCACGCCGAGATTATAAATGGAGTAGCTATTGTATGCCGAGAAAACAGAATATGTATATATACATTTTTAACATTTGGATCATGCATGTTTCATAGACTTTTCTTAGGGAGCACTTGAAATGGTTGAAGTTAAAGTGTTTCTACTTCAGTTGACGTGGCTGCTTTGTGAGTGACAATCTGAGTAACTTATCGTAAGATACATTTCAAACTCACCTTGGTCTGATATGTTGTCAAGTTGATTGACTCAGTACTTCTCGCACATTGGTGTGATTGAGGAGATCCCCTTGTAAACTAATCATCACCCGCCCCTCCACAAAAACACATGCAACACAAAAACTTTCGTAAGCTGTTTCTTTCATCTCTCTCCGTAGGAACTACAACGACATATTTTTGTTACGCAATCTTCAACTGGTATCCCAATCCCATGGCATGCCGATTTTCTGATACTTAAAAACATATTTAATACCAGTATCAATGTTTAAAGGGCTATAAAAAGTGATCTACAGATACAAAATATTTCAGGGTTTGCCAAGAGACCCCTATTTTATTTTTGCTATTATAATGACTCTGGTCAGAGACCAACAGGCCAGATCATTTTGGAGGAGGAGATATTTTAAACTCTATTAGATATAGGACTTCTTCTTCTTTCAGTACCATCTCCTCAGCGGAGGTTGACGATCATCATTTGGAACTCTTCTCTGTCTTGGGCTAAAGGGAATGATTGTGCAGACCTCTCTTATATTAAACCACTGGTGTAAGTTCCGAAGCCAGGAGAACTTTTTTCGCCCGATCCCTTGTCGTCCTTCAATCTTTCCCTCAATGATCAGTTGTAACAACTCGTACTTAGTATTTTTAAAAATATGGCCAAAATATGCTGCTTTTCTTCGTTTTATTGTGGTTAAAAGTTCCTGTTCTTTATTCATTCTCTCTAGCACCCTAGTGTTTGTTACCCGCTCGGTCCATGATATCCTTAATATGCGTCTGTATAGCCACAACTCAAAAGAGTCCAAACGTGACATGGTCCGAGCTTTTAATGTCCATCCCTCAACTCCGTATAATAATGTGGACAGTACATAGCATTTTGTTGCTCACCATCGAGTAGTCAAACTCAAATCTCGGTTGCAGAGTATCGTTTTCATTTTGAAAAAAGTATTTCTGGCTATTTCGATTCTGCTTCTAATCTCTTCATCAGGATCCCGTTTATCATTTATCCAGCATCCCAAATATTTGAATCGGTTTACTCTTTCTACATCCTGATTGTCTATTTCTATTCTTACATTATTAATATTTAATCTACATAGTGATGACCATGAATTTTGTTTTCTTTATGTTTATTTTGAGACCATAAGATTGACTAACATTGTTGACTCTGTTCACTATGGTACTGTAATTCCTTCTCATCGCTTGCTAGGAGTACCGTATCGTCAGCATATCGGATATTGTTAATGTATTTGCCATTCACTTTTATTCCCATTTCCACATCTTCCAAAGATTTTCGGAATATGGACTCAGAGTATAAGTTGAATAGCAATGGCGACAATATGCATCCCTGTGTGACGCCTTTGAGAATTTGTATATCCGATGTTGACATATTTCCGATTTTTATATGAGTTGACTGATTCCAGTCATTCAGTCAGATATAGGACAGTGGAATATAAATCATAGCTATGGAATAGCAGTTAGTATTACATTTTTTATGTTTTCTTTTACGTTTTCTTTTTTTGTAATTAATTTTGTTTTTGTTTAGCTATTATTACTTTTTTTATTTAGTTTTTAATCTTTTCCTGCCCCTTAATATACTACAATTGTTGAGTCGGCTCATGTTGACCACTCCAGAAAAAAAAGTACAAAATGGTCAGAGATCTGTAAAGTACCTAAAAACAGTATTCGAACCGTTTTTGTGTTGTACTGTGTCTTTTTGAATTTAGTTTGACCACCCCTATCACAGTTTTCAAAAACCCATAGTCTTTAACCATCTTTACGCCAACAGACAGACAGACAGGCCGACGGAAATGAGTGACGTGAATTTTCGTTGTGCGGGTCTTTGTGTCGATTTGTCCAAGCTTATCCACGGTCCAGTGGATGGCACTAAAGGTGTAGAATAACAACGACACTACAAGCATGTTTGTGACAGCGACTTTGTTCTAACCGGACAGTTTTGGTCACCAGACTTGCCGGAGTCGGTGCAAATACTTAGGCCGGAGACAAGACCCTTTTAGCCTCCTGGACATGACGCTGCACTACTACAAGCTAGATATAAGTGTCTCAGGTATTCAGTTCATGCAAGATGCTCTCATCTGCGAGCTGCTCCTGTTCTTCACTATCTCCGCATCGTCT
Source organism: Callosobruchus maculatus (assembly GCA_951848785.1). Classification (NCBI taxonomy): domain Eukaryota; kingdom Metazoa; phylum Arthropoda; class Insecta; order Coleoptera; family Chrysomelidae; genus Callosobruchus; species Callosobruchus maculatus. Next base: position 25,190 of record CATOUR010000307.1, read on the forward strand.
TTTCTTGATATGAGCCATGGCACATTTGTCTGTTTGGAACTTTATTCCAACGCCATAACTGTACTACTGCTCTACCCATGGGCATAACGTTTCAGGTCACCTATAAAAAACTGGTAGGTGATCTTGTGCCTATGTCGAACAACGGGATGCAAAACAGCTAGTGACTCAAAAGGAGCCTCCTTGGAAGATACCTTTAAATGACATGAACTCTGTTCCAACCTATTATTATAAACCTATTTACCTATTATTTTTATCCTGATTTTCTAGGTTCATCTCGCTTGATTGCGGTATGAACAAATATTGACAAAATCTGCCAACTGTTATTGATATGAATTTGGGAAGCATCGTATAATATTACAGGCCTTCAGGATTACAGATTTTTGGAATATTTGGTGCAACCTTTCATCCAGGCCTAACTGGAGGGTGTTTTGGATATTCATATAATTGAGAAAAGCAATCTATCAGATAGGTAACTTTGTCTACCTTTGACTGAAACGCTATATCTGCCCTACTTGCTGGGACGATTTTGTCTGTATGCATTTCAACGGCCCAGTATAGTTTGTATTGGTCGTTTTCGAGTACTGATGTCAGTGTGTTGTTGTAATATAGATCAGGGCTTTTATTAACATTTTTGTTGTAGCTAGTGCTTGGAGTATGACTTTGGCTGCAAATTCATGTCTAGCTGTGTTCTCGGTTTCAACGAGAGTTTTGCATACGCTTGTTATGGGGTTTATTGTTTCTTTCTGTTGGTGACATTTCCTGCAAATATCATCGGTTATGGGTGGGTATTTTATTATATATCTCATGTAGTTTTGTGTCGCAATCACTTGATCCTAGATAGCAATCATAAGGCCATCAGTTTCTGGAAAAGTTGGCCATCCTGCAGCCAGGTGTATGACTGTCTTCCATTAATTTGGTCTCGTATAATGTATTTGCAATGCTTGGAGTGCGACCAGGTGTTTATTTTTTCTTGTTGTAGATTGTATGGGGTTGTGTGCGTCTGCTGCGTGGTCTGGGCAGGATAGGGTGAGTGGTGGATAGTTTTTGTCTGCTTTTACTATTGATCTATGTATGTTTGTCTGTGTGCCTCGGAAAAAATCTCTGAGCGTTTTTATTTGTCTTATGTGTAGTAATATGTCTATAATTCCTCTGCCACTTTGTTTTCTATCTATTTGTATTATATTATTAGTATCATATGCTGCGCCTGGGGTAAGGATGCTTTGTAAAGCGCTTCTGGCCGAACTAAGAGTAGCTAGTGTCCAGCCGATATGAATGAATGCGATATGCAATAAAAACGGCAAAACGAATAAAAAATAGAGTAGAAGGAAATAAAGTAGACCGCGAGGCAATGCAGCTATAAATAAAACTGTTCGTCGGGCTATAAAATGCAGCCGCTGTTTTAAAAGTCGGCCGTCGTCGCTCTGTTTCAGCGATTCAATCCAATTAAACGACTGGAAAAACTTTGGAATCGTTAATTTTTTCCCACCCGTCTTTGTTAGCATGCTAACAATAAATTTTTAAGTCAAAAACATGTAGTGGGAATAATTTATGGAAGTTTTTGTAGCGGTAGGCACTAGTCAAACAGCGTGTAATGCGCCCTTCAAAGCATGCTGGAAGTTCTGTTGTGTGGAAGTTGACTACTTCTCTGAAGAGTACCCCTATCATAACAAAAGTATATACAATGTACATACACTTATTAACATATAAAAAACACTACAACTTCCTTTGCAAAATATAAGTTCTCTCAAATATTTAGCAATATTATTACTTATTATTAAAATATTCCCCAAATAGAATAACAACTATCAGCATAACTGTGCTAGTGAATTGATAGGAGGGTAGGTGCTATAAAAAAATGTGTCTACCCATAAAAGCAAAATGAAGTATGCCTCAAGGTCTATTAATTTTGTAGATGGAATTCTAGATTTTTGTTTGTGAAAGGGTTTTTTTTTGATGAGTTTAACTTTTCCCATTATTGCTAGCAGTACCCAAGTTTTTTAGACAGTAATGATTCATTTACATGCTTTAAGCTAAATGGTTCATGATCACTATAGAAGCCACTCTGTTCTGTGAACTAAGAAAGATTATGCTGTATATAGGCATTTATAAATTTGATTATTTCAACACGATAATAAAACTTAAAGATAAAAGACATATGAGAAATGAAAAATACTAGCAATATAATAATATCAAGAGGACCAGAAAGTAATTTTGTTTATAAACTTCACTTTACTAATACACACAATTTTAAAGCTCACTTTTTAACCAATAACAACTGATCGTGTTATCAGCAACCTTTTGCAAATTTTCAAAGCTCGCAATGTATATATGAATGTCCAATGGATGTCAAATAGACACCAAAAAAATATACATTTCATGTACGCGAACTTTCACATCCATGGCATATCCATAGAATGTGCATACGTACGTCTAATGTACATGCATAGTGTGTGTAACATAGACCAGGTATGAACATGTATATTCATAACATATACCATGTACATGCTTACATACCAAAATATATACAGTGTACATACAGTGGATATGTATATCCACAAATGGAGCATGAACGTCTAATGGATATAAAATAGACATAAAAAAATTACAGTTCATATACGTTTGTCGCAAATGTACACATGCATGGTATACCCATTAAATGTACATTCATGTACTTTTAATGCACATGCACATTGTATGAAAGTTCCATGTAGAGGCCGAAAGATAAACTTTATACTTTCATCGTGTATTGTTATTAATTCAATTTCTAGTTACAATGATAATACTTGGCAAAATCGATTACTGTGATTGTCATCTCTTTCCTGTTGAATGGCATGTCTAAAATCACAAAGAAATCAAGGCATTAAAATTTTGTAGGTGGTTTGTTTCGCTTACGACTTACCGTCAAACGCTGGATGCGAGTGTTATCAGTAGTCAGAAGATAAGTAACATTGCACAATATTTCACTTGATCAGGTAATCAGGCACAACCAGCACCAGCACACACACGCTAACTACGACTAAGGACGCGAACGACGGAATGGCTAGAAATCAGCAATGGCGGCACTAGTCGTCCTTCGCGCAGGCGTAAACTACTAGATGTATATATGATACATGGACCAACACCTTAAGTATATTCACATATGGATATTCCTACGTGAATATACATAGTATATTACACTAGAGTATATCATTTTTCATATGTACATTTAACGTCCTATGAATATTTAAAATATACATGTTCAAACTGGAATATCAAATGTACATTCTTTGGATATACATATCCATAATAATAGTGTTATGTGGGTATGACCTGCATACAATGAAGAGAAAATCGAATTTTACGTACTTTACTCTGTACACGGTTGGGAGAGACCCTCACCTCACCTAAATATCTAATGTTTTCATTTGTCTTTATGTTAAACAAAATAAAGTGACCTGCATAATTTCAATCAAAATTTGATGGCGCTTATTACAATACCGAGCACCATTTGGAGTGCGGTTATCGTTTGGCGAAAGTCAAAAACTTTAGACCACTGCATTTACAACTATCAAAAATATTTGCCCAACTCTCCATCAGGAATGACAGTGCCACTTTATGTTATTTGTCAGGGGTTATTATTTGTAAAAATAAATTCATCGTAGATACCTTCACAAATTCTTTCAAATTTTGAAAAGTGCCATATATAGTCAGTGGACGGAAGATTGTGGGTTTACTAAAACATATTTTAGAAATCGGTCATTTGATCATGGTAGGGACCCTGGAAGGCTACAACATTGAAATATTTTAACTTAAATTTTGACGTTTTACAGGGTAATTCATATCAAACTTACTTTTTTTTTAATTGAACCCCCTATATATTATTGCATATTTGAATTCCTTGGTGAATTCTAGTGTGACTTTATGTCTCATACATACATGGAACTTCAGTTTACTTCAATTTCGCAGTCAAAATGGTGTATTTCAATTTTCCTGCGTGTAAGCAACCTAGTGGGCCATGAAAAATAAACAAAAAGCATAGAAGAAATCAACTAACTTAGCAGAAAGATGCAAACGGACCTAAGGTGATGCATTTCATGATTAATCGTACCGCAAAGCCACGGCCTTCTAAGTTTTATAATCACTGCGATATTATTTTTTTTCTGATACCTGCTTATAGTAAAAATGGTGGTTTGCGCCTAAACGGTTCGTTTAAACTTCCGTATACTCGTATGATACATAAAGTCACAGTAGAATTCACTAAGTAATCCAAATATATAGGGGCTTCCATTCAAAAAAATGTAAGTTTGATATGAATCACCCTGTGTAGACGTCAAAATTGAAGTGAAAATATTTATACGCTATAGCTCCCAAGGTTCCCTATCATGATCAAGTGTTTTCTGAAATATTCTTTAGTATGCCCACAATATTTTTATTATGTTTGAAAGAAATTCGTTGCTTGTAGCCTTCTAAATATTAGGTATTTTCATTTTTAGTTTATTTTTGCTTCCCACACCAATAGGTGAGGGGAATATTGAGATCGCGAAGATTTTCGACTTTTAGAAATACACTTTTCCGGCATTTTATGATAACGAAACAACGAAAATCCACGTTCCCCATTTCCGTTGGTCTTTTCTAGCCTCGTAATCTCAGTAACCGCTGCATGGGCAGTAGAGTTATATAAAGTCCTATTGAATATTTATACGTATGCATCCAAGTAACAAGAACCTCCATTTTCCAACAGCTGATTATAGACTCACTTGGCCACGTAGGATAACCATACTAAATTATGCATTGTGAAGCCGTAAGCAAATTATAGATAGAAAATAACCGGCCATGCTAGCACGAAGTCGACAGTTAATGGAACGTGAAACGTATACTTTGTTTAGAAAATGCACTCTGGTAATGTCTGTATTTTGTCTTTTTCCACGACTTTCTTCCATCTGTATTACTTACAAAGGAAAGCTGCGGGCATGATTATATAAAATGGATGCAATGCCGTGTATTTTCAATGTTATACTAGACTAGCACTTAAGGAATGATGGGTCATTCGTATACTATACTTTTAGAGCAGATTGCAGTCACTCTAGCTTGCATATATGACAGAAAATTATAGACAATCAGATTGTCGTATTTGCATAAGACCTATAGAATATCTAACAAGCTGTATAAGTACGCATAGAGTACCTAGCTTTTTAGTCCCGTAAGCAGCACAATGCTATAGTTAGTAGTTACGAATGATAGTGAATGTTCACAAAACTACTAACGGGATGTTGTTTTAAATTTGCACACAAGGTAGCTGTTTCGAAAGATCCCTTCTGGACATTTTTAAAAATTTTTGTTTTAGTTGTTATTCTCAAAAAATTCAGCTCAAAAAAAATTCTTCAGATACACTCCTAATTAGAATAATTATTCTACATAATCAACCGCACCAGGAAAACAAACAAATTATCTTTATTTGGTGCCCAGGACATACCGGAATACGTAGGAATGAAATAGCAAATCAAGCGGCTCGCCAAGCAATTGCGTCCGATATCACAGATGTACCCCTTTATCTTCAAGATGCGAAAACAACCCTAAAGCAAAATGTCTTCCAACTATGGCAGAAAGAATGGAATATGTGTGATCAGAGCTTGAATAAGCTTTTAAAGCCCACTATTAAAAAATAGGGTCACGAATGAGGATGTCTTGAGAAGAATGGGAAAGGATAGAGAAATCCTCCTAAGCATAAAAAAGAGAAAAGTGGCTTATTTTGGCCACATAATGAGAAACCCAAAGTACCGTCTTCTACAGTTGATCCTTGAAGGAAAAATAGAAGGTAGACGTGGTGTCGGAAGAAAGCAGATGTCCTGGCTCATAAAGTTGAGGAATTGGACATGCCTAAGAACAATTGGGGACCTTGTACACACGGCAACAAACAGGGAAGCGTTTGGAAATGTGATCGCCAACATCCAGTAAGAGTGGATAGGCAGCTGAAGAAGAAAATGAAAAAATGAAACTTACCATCGCTCACACGTAGAGAAGAGGTATCACTCACCAGAATCAGAATAGGTCACAAGTTCCTTACACCACTCACATCTCTGTTTAAGAAACCCTCCACCAATATGTGAAAGGTGCAATCTCATACTTACCTTGAAACATATATTACTCGATTGTCCCTTATATTCAGCTGCCAGACGTGTCCATAACATGGCAAATGATTTAAAGGTTTGGTTACTCACTATTAGCAACATTAAGGCTACCCAAGAATTCCTTAAATCTACTAAAATCTTCCGTAAAATATAAATCTATCATTGAAGTCCAATTCGAATAGTTTTTCCAATTCCTTTTGAAGCACATTTGATCGTATGGATAAGCAGCGGCTAATAACCAAAGTAATTGATGCCGCTATGTAAAGAATAATAAAAAAAAACAACGTTTCGACTGGTTTGGTATTTTCAATCGTCTTCAGGTGACGTATCGTTCATGTTTCTAGTGACTTGATGTTATGATGAGTTCCATATCTGCTTTTCTGATGTATAATAGAGTTATATTATACGAGTATTGCTTCAGATTGTTCGGTATTATGTAACGTGGAAATTATTGAATTGATTTCAATGAAATTTTGACACATTATTATTATTATGGAGGTAATGGAAAACGCGTTTGATTTTTAGAAATCGTGTCAGTGACGGCGCAACAATAATCAAAAACTAATAATATAAGAAACAGCTGAAACCTCGTTTTTAGGCGTAGTAGGGGTTCATGGTAGTTTTCTACTTTTTTTTTGGGTGAGAATGAAATTTGGGTAGTGAAGGATAGGGATTTCAAAAATAAAAAAATTGGTTCTAGTCATACCAGGCTGTCTATTAGCCTGGCACAGAAAGACCTAGCGGCATAAAACATCTTTTTAGGTCCATGCGAACATTGCCTTGTCTATTATAGAGAGGTACTTTCTGATGTATACAACGAGTATCGCTTTAGATAGTTTTCTATTGGGTAACATAAGAAATTATTGAATTAATTTTGATTAAATTTTGTCACATTATTATTACCGTAGCGAGGATGGACAATGGTTTTTAACAAATCGCGTCAGTGGTGGCGCATCAATGATAAAAAACTAGTAATATGTGATTTACAGGTACCTGGTCATTATCCACATTTTACTTTCCACAACGATAGGGGATAGGGGCCTAATGTGATCATTAAAATTTTCGATTGTGACATAATACACTTTTTGGTTGTTTAATATCTACATAACGATAACGAAATAAAATTTTGTCCGAATTTGTCCGAACTCTGAACAATTATGTCCTTATTCCTTCAAAGCTGAAGACCATCTCGTCGTCCCGGTGACATTTATATATTGAAAAAAGGCGAGTAGAGAAGGTAACCTCTCATCAAACTTATCCTGTGGCTCGTAATTAACTCAAGTTGAGCAGCGATACAAATTACAAGTTGTGCGAGGCGAGGAGAGCGGTGGTTTTTCTGTCGGCAAGGAAACACATTCGTTCCTTCGTCTGGTGGATACTTATTAGCGGCTGACGTTCGATTTGTCTTGTCGCTGGGTCCGAGTCCTGCCCGGACGCTCTGACCGATTGCACGAAGGAAAGCCTACGCGAACAGAGGCGTCGCATTTGAAAACAACAGCGTTTATAGTAACAACACTTGAGACATACCCGGCAGTAAATTTTATGGTAGTCTAATCTAGGGATGGGGTGGGGATGGTTTCGGATGATTTTTATATTTTATTTATTGGTGATTGTTAGGTTGCTACGAATGAGTGTGCTTCCGAGACAAAGTGCAAGTAATTTGTTTGTGATCAAACGATAGTTAATGACACCATGAGCTCTTTGATTAATAGTTTGTCGATGAGAACCAAAGTCTGTCCAGTTTAGAATTTTTTCCCAGTGATTGACCAGACAAACACAAAGTATAACATTTGTGCATTACAAATGTCGTACAAATTTTCGATAGTGAACTTAAAGAAACATATATGTTGAGCGAAAGCATCCAGGGGTGAATATTTCCCAAAGATCTGATGTTTTAATGCATGGAATTGAAAATACGGGGGACAGTTAAAATTAGGTGCTTGTCTTTAGTACCTCAATTCTGAATGTATAGGCAGTATCTGTGCACAATTATGACGTAGTTATTATTAATATAAAGCGAAAACAAAAAAATTGTTCCATTGCCCAACGACCACTCCTCACGCCAGCCGAGGGGTAAACAATCACTGAGCCCTCTAATCTTGAGTTCTAAAATAGACCTAGGAAATAAAGAACGATTATCTCTGGGTTCTCAACGCCAAGACGTTCGCCGTTGTACGGCACACCGGTATTACTCGCAGTGCAGAGGGATCGTGTTCGGCCAAAGCCAGCGAGGTTGTCCTATGAGATCCTGATGTTTGATCTGTTTGCCTTTCTCTTTCTGTGTTTTGTTTGTAGCCGATGTCGGATTTATATGTTTGCGCAGGATCGAGCGTGGGGAATGATTAGCTTCAGTAAATCCCGCATTTCTCATCATAACATATTCTATAACCCTTGGTGTCATCAATATGTATGAGTGCCTTGAGTGATAGTACAATATACTTACTTGTCCTTGATGACTAAATGACAGCAGGACCGAAAACTATCTTTTTTTCTAATGATAACCTTTTTATAGTAACCAAGTTTGAAGAAAATCGGAAAACTTTGGTTTTGTTGATGACCGTCTGTGTGCGTGTGTGTCTGCCTGTACGTCCACGATTACGTCCTCCAAAGATTACTCAAAAACGCCTCAAGCGATTGCTCCCAAATTTGGCCAACTTGAATTAATAAAGGTCCTTTCGAGTTGAAAAGGTGTTGGTGCCGATCGAGCAATGGGGGGTGGAAAAGGTGGGGATGCGCAAAAAATGTAATATAACATACAAAATTTGATATCACTAGTTGAAAGAGAATGTGTCTTTATGGCTGAAACGATATATCACATGTAATTTTTTGCTGAAACTTAAATATTTCTACCTCAAAATAATATTATTATTCGACTGGACTCTTAAGGGTTAAACGGAGTCGAGGAAGTTCCTAGAACGAGGTCTACCTCGTTCATCGTCCACATTTTTTTCTAAATCATTACATACAATCTGTGTACAATTTTTATCTACTAAGATTTAAAATGTGAAACCAAAATCTCGACCTATTTCGTATTGATGAGCAGCGTGAAACAACGTGCGGTTGGAACAGGAACAGAAAGAGGAACGGACGATGACTGGCGCGGATCATCATTACTGCACTCTTGTTCTGTTTCTTGGTACTAAGCTGTTTTGTTGAAACAGGAAAACGCATCGAGCAACACCTGTTCCAGCCTGTTCCAAACAGAAACCTGCTTCAAAAAGGACAGATCCTGTCCCATGCCTGCCCTAATCTCTCTAAAGTTCATCTCCCAAAACCAGGTATACGTGGTTATAAATCAAACAACTCTTATTGCAGATCGTTCTCTGTCCAGGGTAGTACTGAATTAATTTTTATATTAATAGTAAAATTTACAAGTGAGATTATGATTTTCGTACAATGTGGAATTTTCTAAATGTTGGAATGTTCACTTGTTCTGTTGTCGGTCTATAGAAGAAGGCATTTTCTTAAAACGGTGGACTAGCTTATCTTCGACTCGATGTGTGCAAAATGTTTGTGATACAAAAGAGAATTGTCCGCACGACATTCAAAATGCGGTCTAGATCATCTTGTCGTGACGTTTATAAAATACAAGATACTTACTGTGACGTGTCTTTATCTGTATAAGATCTCAACTTATATTTTTGAGCAAAAAATAATTATACCAATCATTAAGATCTTCATAGCTATAACATTATTAGGCCTAAACATATCTTTTTTTCCAATAGGTAATTGCTAACCAAATGTGTAAGAAAATTCTGTACTGGAAGAGATGAACACTTGAATATTTTCTTTTTTGGTCCAACACCACACATTTCCAATGAAACCAAGTGTGGCAGTGCAGGCACTGAATCATTTCAACTTGGTCTTCAGTCTTGTGTTCAGTACAGAATCACGAAAGTTCAGGTTCAGTAGCGTTAGAAATTTAGAATGTCCTTAATTGAACCGTGGTTCAATTAGAGATTTCTTAAGCGGTTCAATATGAGCATCTAGCTCCAAAACCAAAACTAACCCCATATTGAAATTAAATAAAAAAATAAAAGCTTTTGACAGTGCTATTGTTAGCGCTAGGTAGCGCTATAAAACACTGTTATCTAATAAACAAATTATAAAATTGAAAGAACGAACCTACATTGCTTTGATTGATTTGAAGCCTTCGCCAAGTTCATAAAATATTACATTGCGCATGGACGAAATCTTCAACACTTCACAGATCTGTATTCCGTTGTCCTAATCTAAGTATCAACTGAGTCGCAAGAAAATTCAAAGGTGTCGTGTCGAATACCCGATGGCAGCATTGCCAAGTTTCACGGGAAGTAACAAAAACGGAAAAAGTTGAATTTGGAAGACTGTTCAATATGGGCCACAGCACCGTATTCCACATTTTCATATACATAAAAACAATGAAGCGGTCAATAAACACAAGAATTTCAGAACATAAGGCTAGCTGTCGACTAGGTTATACGGACAAATCAGCGGTAGCCGAACATGCGATTAAGGAAGGAGGCCATAGGATCAAGTTTGAAGAAACTCAGATTCTTGCCGCAACGTCTTCATACCAGTGGCGGCTGGTGAGGTAGTGCCACAGTGCCATGGCACTACCTTAATTTTCGACAAAAACGTATTTATCTATCTCTTAAAACTTTTATTATTCTATTTTAGTTTCCAACGACCTCTTCTGTTTATATGAAATGGCAATGGCGGCTCAGCGCATAAATGCTTACATCAGGCAACACGTGGCATCGTCGTAACTCACATGATGAGAGCTGACAATGCGACGAAACGGCGAGTTGACAACAGCCTGCCGCGTCATTTCTTATAAGGCACAAACATAGTGAGAGAAGTCTTATCACAAACGCTTTGGAGTGACAGAGAGAACGCTATGCTGGACGTTTGGATGCATTTTAAATACGAAAATCAGAAGTAGATTGTGCCAGGCACATTACCCATAATTATTTCCATGCATGGTTCACTATTTTTTGTTTTGTTTCAGCAGTTTCGATTTGTTTATGTTTGATGCTGATGTCGACTTTTCTCGTTAAAGGTTTGACATTTAGATCTTATTAGTTTGAGTGAGTTGTGCGCTGTTTTCGGATCGGTATCTCTTTTGTGTTTAATTAAAATATATCATTGGAGCAAAAATGAATAAAATTGGCGAATTAATAAACTCATTTAGTAATCTTCCGCTGAAAGAAAAATTGAAAAGCTTATTGGTAGTAGAGAGAAATCGCGTTGTCATAAATTTACCTACGATGAAAACAATTGGATAAGTGACTGTGAAGAAGTTAACAAACTGTTTTGTTTTGTATGTGTTCTATTTGGAGGCGATGACAGTTGGGCGAAAAAAGGCACGGATGATCTTATTCATATATGGGAGAAAATGAAGACCCATGAGAAATCTAAAGTGCATATGAATAATGTTTTCAGTTTATCGATGCTTGGTAAGTCGAACATAAAGACTCAGTTAAATTCGGCTTATCGGCTAGATATAAGTATTTTTTTCAATTTTAAATCAGTTTGAAATGTTGGCTGTCATTCTGGCCTACCCCTCTAAGTTGGCACGAGCCGCCACTGCTTCATACTATGTCAGGCTTCACAGAGAAGCCATCAAAATACAAAAATACCACAATAATTTCAATAGAAAAGATGAAATACAGAAAGTCAACCGGAGATGTACCCGTCCTCAAGGACTTGAAGACACTGGTATATCGCAAAGGGGCGGGGCTACCAACGCTAGCGGGTTGGGCGACGCCACGGTTAACTGGTATAAATACAGGTGCAGCTCCACCAGCCGTCAGTATGTTGGAAGGTGCCGAAATGAAATAGCTTCTGAAGATGCCATCCACTCGTGATGGCGAAACGTCAAGCTTCAACGCTAAACGACGCCGGCCTAAAAATCCAAGAACCACAGTCATTCACCTTGTATATTCGTCCTCATCCATGTTCCGCGTAATTTTGTCTTGGAAAAAATGAATCATCACCTCAAGCAAAGCACGCCACTGCCTTCTCATCCGCCACCGTCCTTCCATCACAACGTCTCCAACTCTTCAACGTCGATTCGAAATGGGCCGGGGGCGGATTTTAATTTGGCAACTACATGAATATTCGATTATTATTAATTTGATGCTATTAGTTTGATGTATAACTCTAGCGAAGAGGAAAAATCGTTTTCGACGAGCTTCAGGCGTATGTGCGCCTACAGTCTGTTTGGTTTTGTTTCTGGTGCCGTCTTGCTGCTGTACGAGAAGAATCCTTCTTCCATTAATTAAAATTGGCAGGCTCTTCAGGTAAGTACGCGTAATGAACTCCAGTGCAACGTTTTACGCCAACAGAGTTGATTTTTTACAATGGATACAATTATTGGAAAAAATACAATGCTTCAACTCAAAAAACACAAGGTTTTTTAATTTAATTTACGACAAAAGAATGGATGTACAGGGTGTTGATTTGAAAACTTCTCACCCCAGATTTCTGGAAAAGTGCTGATTAAAAGAAGGGATCATCCCCTTAAACATTTTAAATGACAAGGGGTATCGAGTAATATTTTGTTTCAAAGGTAGGTCGAAGTTTTTTATTTTGACGTTTGATTTCTTAAATCCACCGATTCGTTTGGGTATTTTTGTCAAACTTATTCAGGAAAGTCGACAGCTTTAATTATCCTGTATGCAGTAATGGTAATGATTATGCTATGAATATTGATTAAAACCAACAATTATTGTTTACCTGCATTGCACAGATTAATAAACCATATAATAAATACAGTCCAAAAATGAAGTCAATCTGATTGACTCAGTACTTCCCACACATAACGGTGGTATCATTTTATTATCTTCCCTTTGCATGAAGTTGTAGTTTGAGCCCCTTGCAACCAAATAATCGCCCACCTGCCCTTAAAAGACATCCAACACAAAGACTGTGGTAAATAGTTTCTCAAGTCTCTCCGTAGGAACTAGAATGACACAATTTTTGTTCTGCGAGCTTCAACTGCATGGAACAAAAGATCACGAACCCCCGAAACACCTCAAAATGAAGTTTGAGGTGTTTTTATACTATTAGTTCTTTCATTGTTGCTGCGCCACTACTGACACGATTTTTAAAAACTATATGCGTTTTCCATCCTAATAATACTGTGTCGAAATTTCATTAAAATCAATTTCAGGCTACACAATACAGAAATATGTAAATCAATACTCGTATGTAACATACATCAGAAAAAAGTTCCTTAGCTCCTGTAACAAGCAAGGCAACGTTCTGATGGACCTAGGATGAATTTTCGTTATGTAGACATCATAAAAGCTCCAAAAAGCGTATTATCTCAACATCGAAAAGTTTCGCGATCACAAATCTTTCTTATCTATCAGTGTGGGAAGTAAAAGATAAAAAAACAAGCTTTAATGATAAAGTTGACTGAAAAATAAATGTACTTTAAAAAAATTAGGAAACACGGTCTTAAAGAATGTCGGACTAAAAAGTTAAATATAATTTTCAATTTAGATGACCCAGATTTTCTCATCTAAATTGAGTTTTTTGGCCATAAGCTTCCTTCGTTTATAATTTTTAAGATAAGCTTGAAACCGCTCATTGAGAGTTCCTTATATCGCCCATCGAAGTAACGTTTCCATACTGGATGAGCTCGGTAATCCAAAGAGACTTTCCTCCATTGTGTCGACGAGAATGCTTACATTCTTCGGACATATACACAGAAGCCATATGGAGAAACTTGTAGTTCAGGGCCATGCCCCCAGTGGGCGGCGCCGTGGCCGTTCCCCTACACGCTGGGTGGATACGACGAAACAGTTGCTGGATATGAGTATCAAGAGCGCCACTAAACTGACAGTAAATCGCGAACGATAGCGAGCTACAGTTCTCAAAACTACTGACAATATTCGTGTCGGCAATACTCTAGCTCCGACTTAATGCATTTTACGAGTTCATGCACAACATGTATGTTAAGATATTGCGACTATGATGATGATGTCCAGAGTGGGCTCGCCATCGCTGGTGATGTAGGTACCTCTTTGGACCATTGGTTGAAAACCTGGTGTTAGCTCTGCTTGTGCCTCAGCTTGGTTCTGACCACCAATAGCTTAAGAGCCTGCTGCCCAACAGAGATGTACATGATGTGCATGAAGCTACTAAGCTGAGAGTGTCGAAACAGCCCTATGCCAGTTTTGTTGCAATTTCCTCGGTGTCCAAGGCCTTTAAAGCTACCCGGGAGTTCGAAAGGACCAGAGCAATACTTACACGATACAAGACCCAAACTGAGTTGCCACATATTAAAGCTTAGCGACACTCACTATAGGTCCTTCCCAGGACCATTTGACCATTGGTTCCAAAATCAAAATATGCCAAATTAACATTGAAGGCATGAGCCGCAGCAAGGGTGAATACCTTAGCAAGGTGGCATGCAAGCTTAAATTTGACGTTATCACAGTCCAGGAAACCCATACTGCCGACGACTACCAAATTCAATCACGGGGTCATATACCAGGATATAACCTCACCGCAGCAATAAATAATCCGAAATATGGAATTGCTACCTACACCAGAATAGGCATCGACAACGTCTCTGTAATACAATCATCCTGCTCACAAGACCTCTTTATACTTGCCGGGAAAGTGGAGGACACCACAATCGTCAACATATATAAACCTCCTAACTTACCATGGCCCAGTTCCGTCTTTCCCATTTTCACTCATCCCTGTGTTTACACAGGAGATTTTAATTCGCACCACCAACTGTGGGGATACAAAGACTACAACACACATGGCACTGTATTAGCTGACTGGGCAGAGCGAAATAAATTACAACTTCTTTTTGACGCCCAGCAGAAACCCACCTTCGAATCTGCAAGATGGAGGAAAGGATTATATCCCGGGATTATTCCCGACTTGACTTTTATAACGACAGGCAACCAACCAAGCCAAGCTATTAGAGAAGTACAGGACAGCTTTCCCAAATCTCAACACCGACCAGCTGTCACTACTCTAGGCACAACCATCCCCATCACCTGTTCACTCCCTCTACCGAGATGGAACTTCAGAAAGGCAAACTGGGCCAAATTCAGAGAACAGTTGGAAAATGACATCAGATGGATTCCACCGAAAATAGAACACTACGAAAGATTCGCTGCCCTTGTAATAAGCTCCGCCAAAAAACCTATTCCCCGAGGAGTAACAAAGTCCTATATCCCCTGTTGGAACGAGGAGTGCCAAGAACTATATGACTCTTACGACCGCACAAGAGATCAAGAACTAGGCGAGCAGCTACTCGAAGCCCTTAGTAACGCAAGAACAGCTAGATGGAGAGAAACAATCGAGAGTCTCAACTTCAAACACAGCAGCAGTAGAACCGCATGGAGTTTATTGCATAAACTTGAAACTGGTCAAAAACTACCCACCGTCCCTACTAACTCTCCTGGACCAGAAGCCATAGCTAAGAGAATTAAGCACCTATCCAAGACCATCATTGATAAGACACAGAAGAAAGAAGTGAGGTATGCAATAAATGACATTCGTAAAAGCCACCAACAGCTCCATCCCATCATGGACCTAGCCACAATGGATGAACTCCATACTGCAATCAACGTCTCCAAATGTAGAAAAGCTGCAGGTCTAGACAACATTTACCCAGAGTTCGTTAAAAGCATGGGTCCAAACATGCAACAATGGCTCCTAAATCTATACAACGGCATCCTGCAAAGAGGCAAACTGCCCAAATATTTCAAGAGAAGTAAAGTCATTGTCATCTCAAAGCCTGGTAAAAACACCTCCTTGCCAGAAAGTTACAGACCAGTTGCACTCCTAAGCGTATGTTTCAAGATCTTTGAAAGAATACTTTATGCTCGCCTTACCCCTCTAGTAAACAACAAGATACCAATAGAGCAGGCGGGGTTCATGCCGGGAAGAAGCTGCTGTGATCAAGTCCTCTCACTCACGACCTACATAGAGAGGGGATTTCAAAAAAACTGAAAACATCTGCTGCGTTTATTGATTTAAGTTCAGCTTACGATACGGTTTGGAAAGAAGGGTTACTACTCAAGGTATACCAGCTCATTCCCTGCAAATATCTCATTAATCTGCTCAATGAAATGCTAAGTGACAGACTCCTTCAAGTTCACCTCAGTGGAAAATCGAGCACATTTCATAACCTTCAAAACGGCCTTCCGCAGGGATCCGTACTTGCTCCTTTGTTGTTTAACATATACATCTCGGATATTCCACCAACAACATCTCGGAAGTTCATGTATGCGGACGACATTGCCATCGGTACCCAAAGTTCGAACTTAGGCCAAACCGAGGATGTGCTCACAGAAGATCTTGCCATAATCAGTGAATACTTTAAGAGATGGGGACTCCAGCCAAACCCAAACAAAACTGAGGTCTCTTCATTCCACCTTAACAACAGAGAAGCGCAGCGAAACCTTGTCGTACAATATGATGGAGCCATCTTGAAGCACAATCTACACCCGAAATGCCTCGGTGTCACTCTGGACAGAACACTCTCCTTCAAACCACACCTGGAGAAACTATCCGCAAAAGTCAAAACCAGAGTTAACCTGATCCAGAAGTTGGCGAACACGTCATGGGGTGCCACTGCTGAGACTTTGCGAATCAGCACAATAGCCCTAGTACACTCAACAGCAGAATATTGTGCTCCTGTCTGGATAAACAGCTGGATAAAGAGCAGACGAACAATCTATCACTCATTTGGTGCTGGTCTGCCCCGACATATCGTTCAGAGGTACGCTACAGGACATCCATGAACTCAACACCGAAGCCCTGGAATGGCTAGTACATAGTGACCTGCGGCTGTGATACAAATAGTGCAATATACAATGATGAAATAACTGTTTTAGTTTTAAGTTTTTTAACGATTAGTGTATTTTTTTTTCTTTCTCTTCTTCTCATGTATCGCAATATGTAAGTTCATTCGAATATATATATAAAGCTTGGAAAACTGTACAGTATTGAAATCTGGAGACGGTGAGATGTCCTAAAAACCTCCACGTAACCGCAAAATTTCGTATTCCGTCGTCACGCGGCGGAAACATTTGAATCAGTTGCTTGGGTTGGGAGGCCGGAGGACGGTGAGCGATGATTGGCATTCAGCAGCGTCGCCTTCCGAAATAAAAACGACGCTCGGCGTCGGCTGTCGGGTGACGCGGCGTTGCATTTTTTACATCGACTGCATATGAATGAGATTTTTTCAATTAAATGGCGATTTGGACGACAGCGTCCGCTAGGAGGCGTCAGCTGCTCTCGGGTCTGCGACGCGACGCGACGCGACAGAACGCTCGCTCGCTGTGTGTTCTGTGACGAGCCGTGGAATAAATCTGCATTTCATCTGTTTCTGTCTCTACGCGGATTACGTGATTTCGGCGATGAAGGGATGAGATCGTCGCCTCCCAGGAGGGCCGCATTGGTTGCGTTTTTGTGGCTGATTAGCATTAGCACCGACATAGACACAACAAGAAGGATCAATCACTTGGCTTCGGTCCTTTTCCTACACAGCACTGGAGAATATTCTACTTCCATTCACTCCAAATATTACGAATAGTCTGAGAAAATTCCATGAATAATAAGAATATTTATAGAATGTTCTTTAAACTTTTGAAATGAGAAAAGCATGCCATATTCTTAGAATAATCCACCGGGTATTCCGCACGAATATTACATGAACGATCGAGGTAGAATGTTTTTTAATATACTAGGAATCATTTGTCTGAATTATTTAATACATGTAAAATGTATATAGAGCAGTGGCGCCTACTGATAACAGATGGTCATAAAAGGGAAGCGACTTAGAAACATCAGTCTAGTATTAACTGAAAATGTATTGGATTGAACGATTGATCCTGAAACTTCTGCTCACATTATACAGGGTGTCCCAGAAATAACACGCCAGAGTGACATGGAACGTAGATTGGCTTTAGATCTATCAGATAACATCGACATGACCTTAGTAAAAGTTTTCTAGTTTTCGAGATATTGCCACTTTTAAGGTTTTTCAAAAAATTCCTACTTTTGCTCCTTTTGTTGCCTGGTATGGCTATAAGGATTTGCGGACTTACGATTTTTTTTGTCGGACTACTATTAATAGTTGGTTGAGACGACAGAGTATTGATTTCATTGAGAGTTATCACGGTGTGTTAAAAAACAACCGAATTATTAGATTTTGTGTCAATGCGAAAACCTTAGCCAAGGTTTAGCTGATTACTGTGACAACGAATGAACCAGACTGAATCAGCAAATGCTCTTAAAAAAACCTACTTAATGCTTTTTCAAAAATAGTATAACATTTATAGGTTCTTTCTACTAAAAACTGAATAGCCCCAAGTTTTGACATAATACTTCTACGTCTAAAACGCCTAGATAAATTGTCCTTTTTAATTCGTTATAGGCATCGAAATAATGGATAGAACATAAAGCTGTCTTTTTATTTCCATTGATTTTTAGTCACTATAGAAGATTTTCAAAATGTTTACCACCCACTCTTATACACAACCTGCATCTTCTTAAAAATTGTTTCCAATAAAATCAACACTCTGTTGTCTCAACCAAATATTAATAGTAGCCCAAGAAAAAAAAGATAATAAGTTCGCAAATCTTTATAGTCATAACAGGCAACAAAAGGAGTAAAAGTAGGAATTTAAAAAAAACCTCAAAAGTGGCAATATCTCGAAAACCAGAAAACTTTTACTAAGGTCATGTCGATCGTTATCTGATTGATCTAAAGCCAATCTACCTTCCATGTCGCTCTGGCGTGTTATTTCTGGAACACCCTGTATAATGTAACACACACTATTGTAGGTGACCACGATTTGGAACAGCCTCACACACTTTATAGCAACCAACAACTTTATTGCACAAAATTGAGTATAAATGTACTTTCTTGGCCGTTAAGGTGGTTGGTCGAATGATATCGAATAAATATTAGCATGTCGGGGATGCACATAGCAGGTAACGGCTAAGTACGTAACGAGGTAAGGTCTAATGAACTTGTAGAAATTACATATAGTATGATATTTAACAGGATATTCAGAACAGGTTCTGTTACGTACTAACCACCCCAATTTCAACCTCATCCAAAAAAAAAAATGAAAATGATCAGGGACCCCTAAACACCTAAAAACGAAGTTTGAGCTGTTTTTAAAATTTTTTTTGTTATTGCCAATAAAAAGTATGTACACGTTTTGCGTCCTCGCCACGGTGATAATACTGTGTCAAAATTATTGTTTTCATCAGAAAATTCTAAGGCCCTCCTTTTCTGTACTGAGTAAGGCAATGTTCGGATGGACCTGAAAAAGTATATTATGTCGCTAGGCCTTTTTTCATTTCTTTCACTTGTCAATGGAGAACCCATTATGAATACTCAAATTTTTCAGTTTTACAACTCCCCACCCTCCATTCACGCCAATTTCACCGTACAGAAAAAAAGTGGAAAATGATCAGGAACACCTAAAATGTCTAAAATTAAAGCTTGGGGAATATGTGAAATTTTTTGTTTTCTGATAATTACTCCACCGAGCTTGCACCGATTTTCAAAATTATATCAGCATTACCTACTACGACCCTACAGCATATCGCTGCCCAAATGTCATCACAATCGGTCACTGAGATTACGGAACTAGTAAAGACCGACAGACTTCCGTCACCTATCGGTGTGGGAAGTAAAATCTTTCAAAAAAGATGAGAAACATGCAAAACGTCAACATACGACGAAGAATCATAAATTTGATAAAGAAAGTCAAGGCTTTAGCTATTAGAGAGGTTTCCGCCCGCTACCCTCAATCGGTGTTCAAAGTTGTAGGTACACTCTAAAAATAGTTTTGTAAAATTACTAACAAAATCGTAGGCTATTTAGTGCCACCGATTTTGTTAGTAATATTACAAATCAGATCTGTAATTTTATTTAGCAATTTTCTAATACTGTAAATTCGCAAAAACGCATTTTTGTAATATCACAACATTTTTCTGTGATATAACATGATAATTTGTAAAATTATTATGCGATTTTACATAATCTTAAGGATATCATACTGGTTTTTTAAATATATATTTTGTAAAACTATTTTGTAAAATATGCAATTTCACGTAATTTACTTGTAGTATCACTAGATTATATTGTAAAACCATTATACGTTTTATAACAAATTTTTTAATGACTTATTTTGTAATTTTACCTCATTTTATAAAATTACTTTGTATTCTTACAAAAAACCTATTATAATAGGTTTTAAGAAAAGGCTGTCAATATAAACATATTTTTATTTTATGTATGAAAATAAGGTAACATAACATTAAAATTCTATACAAACACAAAATACAAAACCAACTGTTCCAGTCTTATCGACTGACAAAAAGGCATATTATATCAGCTTGGCCAGGCAAACAGTTAGTTAACGTGCCAGTTTATTAATAAAAGAAATTACTGTTTTCCACTGGGAGTGTGACTTGACTTTCTCCCAAAGTCAAGATGCACTTTAATAAAATATGTTTGAGTCATTTCCAAAGTTACTGAAACATTTTTTGGATTCATTCGGTTAGAATTAAAATATATGGCAAATAGTAATTTTATTGCTTCTTCAAAGGAACTTGCATTGATGAGCTGGATCTTTTCATTGTAAATGGAAATTCTATTTTTTCCTTCTTCATATGAAATTAAAGAAAATATTGTTCTTAAAGTATTATGACTCGAAAACTTTTTCATTAGTTAACCATATCATGTCGAAAATAATAAATAAATAAAATAATAAATTTACAAAAGAAGATTGTAAAAAAACAAACATTTTGTATAATGGCAATTATCTTGTAATTTGTCTTACAAAAATGCAACACAGTTTTGTAATTTTACAAATATTTTGTGAAAAAATGAATTATTTGTATTTTTTCTGTAAAATGCTCAACCATTTTTACAAAATTTGGTAAATCTACAAAACTATTGTACTTTTGTTAAACTTTACTGTGGTTTTACAACATGACATAGTAAAAGCACTCCAATAGTGCTTGTAATTGTTTTGTAAAAATACCCACGTTTTTTTTTCAGTGTAAAATTTCTGCTACCCTGTGCAGAGTTACTCGGAAACATCACACCCACTCTAGCAGGGAGACTCGACGGAAGTACCTCCCAACTCCAAGAATACTGTAAAGATCCTGCTGTGTTGATAAAAAACCCAATCGACAACTTTCCGAAATAAACGAACTCCGCGTCGCAGCCTATTATCTGTATTTATTAGAGCCTTAACAGCAGCAGAAGCGATAAAATACTTTAGTGCCATCGCGCCAAAAATCATCGGCCGCTAAACTGGGAAGCGCGGCGATAACGAGGCGACGACAGCGCCACGGCGGCCGTCGCCGCATTATAAACTGTGTTTAGTTATTGAGGTTAGGTGTAATATAATCGGAGTAGATAAGCGTCGTGGCGCTCTCTAAATAGTGGGCGCGAGGGGGGGGTGAGTAATAAGCGAGCCGAGCGTCGATTTTGGAGGACAGGTTCGGAAGCACAGGGCGGGCATCAGTATCTCTTTTTCATTAACACGCTTTTGCTAATTTAATATTCGTACCAGAAAATGTCGGCGACCGGCGGGACTCGAACCCATGGCCTCCAGATTGGTACTCCGGCGCTCTCACCAGTTGAGCTACGGTCGCCCTGTCAGCTCAACTTCGAAAGCGTCGACTGGTACTACGCGGGACGTGTGACATCTAGATCGACCCAATCATGGCCGACTCTACACTAGGCCGAAGCCTTAGATATGGCAACGTGGCTTAGCTGTCAAATAGTTGGCCTATAGTTTCAGAATAATTATTACATTTTATATGTATTAGAGTTCATCTGGGTTAATAAATTAAGAAAAATACTTTTTAGAACTACTACTACTAATACCACTTACATCTGATGTCTGGTTCATCACAGTCAGACACTACAAAATAAAAATAAACGCAACCTGTTTCCTGCTGCCACTTCCACTTCCACTTAAATGAACACTCTATTTACTTTGTAAATTGTCACTTGAGCTAGAAAAATTCACTATTAGGTCACTGCGAAGCCATTCTTGCTGGTCTTGATTCCATTTCACTATCAAATCTTTTCGTAGGTATGCCCAGATGCATGCCCTCGTTGACATGCCCAGATGAGTTCTCTTAACTGTCTTTTTCTGTGATATTTGGGAGGTCCAGAAAACAATGTAGGTACCACATTGTGGTTTAAAATAGGTCTTATCCTTTGAAATGTTTGTAAATTATTGTCTTTATTCTTATAAATATAACCAGCCCTTATGAGGAATACATTTCACCCACTTCTGTTTATGTCCTTCATTGGAAGCACTAATTGCTAGTGCAACCTGGTACTACACACTTTTTAGGCATCTTTTTATCTTTACAGTTTCGTTTGTGCAGGTAAATAATTAGAAACACATTAAAAATCACCTTCCACTCTTCGTTGTTACTCTGGAAGGTTATGTTGGTATGTCCTTGTTTGGAAGCCCCAATTGCTATTGCAATCTGGTAATACACACTTTGCAGGCATCTTTTTATCCTTATAGTTTCGTTTGTGCAGGTAAATAATTAGAAGCACATTAAAAATCACCTTCCACTCTTCGTTGTTACTCTGGAAGGTTATGTTGTGATATCCTTGTTTGGAAGCCCCAATTGCTATTGCAACCTGATAATACACACTTTGCAGGCATCTTTTTGTCTTTATAGTTTCGTTTGTGCAGGTAAATAATTAGAAACACATTAAAAATCACCTTCTAATCTTATTTTTCACTCTGGAAGATTACACTAATGACTTAACAACAAACAAAAGCTCGGCCCGAATCCAGTGTTGCCATATTTCAATGCTCCGGCCTAGTGAGTAAAGTCGGCCATGACCCAACCGGAGATCCAATACCTGTCCGACAGATCACTTGATGTCACAGATGCGGGCCGCTGGTGGTACCAGGAGATGGCGCGAGAGGATCGTCGGGGAGCGCTGGCCTGTTCCCGCGTAGTACCAGTCGGCGCTTTCGAAGGCTCAACTGGTGAGAGCGCCAGAGTACAAATCTGGAGATCGTGGGTTCGAGCCCCGCCGGCCGCCGACATTTTCTGGTAAGAATTTAAATTGAGAAGTCCGCATGCGGATGTAAGCATGATAGTAAAAACAATTCGACGCTTTTATTAGCTTCACCTGTATGTAGTGGTGGTAGATATTTCACGAACCTGTGACTCAGTCACTGATATCTCAAAATCACCACTCACGACTGCTACCGAATGCAACGGAAAAGCGGGACGTGGTCATGGTTCACGGGATCATCTGAGTCCTCCGTTTCTCGGCCGCGGGCAACCTCTTTTTTGTTTTTTTTTTGTCAAGAATATGTTGTTTATGTTATTGTATCAGACTTGAATTACCTTGCTATGATGTATCATTAGTGTTTTACGTATTTCATTTTGTAGTCAAGAATTATGCCTATGTTTGTGTTAAAAGTTTACGTATGACAAACCTCCAACAAATATTTATTTAAAAAATTTAAATCATTTTCGAAAGTTGCATAGCTTGAAATGAAACTTTATTTGAGCTTAAAAGTGTCTCCACAATTCCACTTTCTGTGACAAGTTCGCGAAATCTGCTTTTCACGATACCGCTAACGCTAACCTATAACAGTACCTATAACTTAGCACTAGCAATACCATCTTGAAGTCGTGATCACGTCACGCATTTAAATCACTGATACTAAAAAGTAACGCCAGCAAATATCATATATATTGAGAAATCACGATATGGCTAATGCCTACCTGTATGTGAGTTTGTGGCTTTGTGAGCTTGTAACTCTTCTTTGGATTATTAGTGTTACTGTTATTCCGTCTCTATTCACCAACAACACTTCCGACGACACATAAGTATCCTCTGCCTGCTGCTAGGTACGTGTGATAGTAACTGCAACACATGTATCGCAGGCGCCATCAGTTGTCCCAAACTGTAATGTGTCAGCTGTCGAGATACTTACAACCAACGGTGACTATACGGATACAGCCACCTTGCTGAATTTTTAGGTAATATACGTAATATATAAGAAACAATTGGTAAGTTATTATGAGTAAGAGCATATACTTATTCATATTTTATTTAAATACAAAAAAAAACTCTAGCAAAACCAGTAATTTTCTAGTTGTACCCCGCTAAAATTCTCCAATATCCGCGTACCAAATCCATTTATATGGACAGCTCAGCAAAACTCTGGTATCGGTAGATTAGCATGGTAGTCAAACGTATGCCTCACGTGTAACAGGTTGCAAGTTCTCGAGACTGAGTTAATTTTTTTGTTTCATTCATTTTTTTAAATAAAATAAAAAATGATCTTGAACTCGGTTTTGATGATTTTTAAGTTTTAGCAGATACCTATATGTTGATCTGAAATGGTTTTCAACAATAACAATTTTTCTTGTAATGTTTTTAATATGTGTACCCTGCATGTGTGTTTTTACGGTCAAAAAAGGATTTTGGTACTTGTTTGAAAAAATCATTAATAGAATACTGAGTAAAGTGCGTAGCCACTAATAGAATGAGCCATTGGAATAGAAAAAACAAAAAAATATAGTTTCAAAAAACTAAAAAAACGCGCTTTCCAAGAACATCGAACCCGGGACCTAGGGTAAGAAGAGGTGCATATGGACCCGCTGCACTGGTCGTTCTGGTCACCATAAAGCCTCTCTCCTTCATTCATTTATCAGACATATTGACTCGTCCTGTTAAAATTGTACCTTTTTTCTTCGCTGAGTGAGGTTGCTTCTGCTTCAAAAATCTGTCAAATCTGACCAACAGGTGTGAGTACCATTAACCGGTGATTTTGTTGCCGATATGAATCGTGAATCTCACAAAACTGTGGCCATGACTTTACTGGTCCAGAGAAATTTCTTGACCTTCTTCAGTGCACTAGGTGGAACCTGAAGATGTAAGACGAGCAGGACCCAATTACCCAGGGCCATCCTCACCCTTGCGATGAGGGCTGGACTTGGTAACTATATAGAGTAAAGGCCCGGTCAAACAGAGGACGTTCTAGAACGCGGCGTAAGGCGTTCTCTAACAATACAGTGGAACGCTGTAACGCAGCGACGAACTATACAAACCGAGATACAAACAGTCCCTTCTACACCTCTTCTTAAGGCCCGGTCAAACAGAGGGCGTTCTAGAACGCGGCGTATGGCGTACAATGGAACGCCGTACGCCGCGTTATAGAACGCCCTCTGTTTGACCGGGCCTTAAGAAGACGTGTAGAAGGGACTGTTTGTATAGTTCTATGCACAGGTGGTTCCGGCCACCAGAAAGCTTCTCTCCTTCTTTTATTCATTCAAGGCTCTGTCACAACTTAAGGGTCTAGGGTATAGTGCGAAAATTGAGAATTCAAGAAAAGGCGTATTCCCGTGTTAGAGAGTAGGCGTGGCCGCCTGTTCCCTTTCTCCAGTGTGTGTGTGTCTAACATGAGGGGAGATAAGTCCAAAAATCCAAAGGTAAGGTCCAAATGTCCAAAGGTAACCATAAAAATGAATTTCGCATTTTATAACTCCTGACGTTACCTTTAAACTTACACTAATGGCTCAAAGAGCAAATTGAAGAAGAAAGCTTGCGCTTGTGCACCTATTTAGCCTTTTTTGATATCGTGTTTGATTGTTAAATTACAGGCATTTATAGAATATATGATTTTGCATTGCTAGTTTTTTGCACATTAAAAAACTTTTTTGAGAAAATCGAAAATAGTTGTCATTCATTAAGGTGTTAACTATCGCCTTCTGAAATATTATATATGTAGTTTGAAAATAGAGTGTGTTATGCGAGAAATTGTGAGTCCGTGTTTTACATGGCAAATACGTATGTATAAATGTGTGTATCCAGGCCCCTTAACGTTAGGCTATGGTGGCTTTGCTTTGCTTGTGATTGGAAATATGTGTACTGAGTCCGGCCCTGTGTACGCCATTCCGAAAATCCCGTTTCGCCGGTAATGAGCGAGTGGCTGGTAGCGCGAGAGAGTCGTCGGGGCCGTCTCTATCTCCACAGTGCTTCGAATCGGGATCAATGACAAGTGCAGGCGAAGTGGCGAAGAGCAGTTAATAGGTGTTTGTGATAACGGCTCCGGGAGGCGCGATAAAGGCGGGAACGGTGGAGCACCGGAGCCGATGCCGGAGCCGGAGCGTTCGCCCGTCTCTAAATATACCCTCCAAACGGAAAATGCATGATCAATGAGAAACTCCGGAATGCCTCCCCCGCCGCTGCCGGTTGCATATACATTTCCAAGGAAATTATGAAGGACACCACCGTTCCTGCGTCACTCAGTACTAACACTGACTGAATAGTGTTCATAATAAAAAAAAAATACTCAAATCTTAGTATCCGTTATTTTAAGAATAAGACATTTGAGGAGCCATCAAACAAAACCCAATACATCCATTGTCGACATTTTTTGGCTTCATTCGTCTTCGTCTGTTAAATTCATCGGTGACATCAGAATCGCTCAATACGCAATGAATCTTATTAAAATTAAACACTGAAAGAAACCAATTCAATCAACACGTAATGAATCCATAGTGTTTTGAAAATTATTCATAATTCATTCACCATCACAGAACCTAAACCATTACAGGCCGTCGATACTAGAGAGGATAGTTTAGTTTTTTTATATAACTAAGCTGACCGCGCAGGCAGAGCCTAAATACCAGAGTACCGCGACTGCTGTGAAAGAGTTA
Organism: Callosobruchus maculatus; assembly: GCA_951848785.1. NCBI lineage: Eukaryota > Metazoa > Arthropoda > Insecta > Coleoptera > Chrysomelidae > Callosobruchus > Callosobruchus maculatus. The sequence goes on from CATOUR010000307.1 coordinate 52,009, forward strand.
TGTTAGGGGAAGTTTCTTAACGCGGGATTTGAATGGGCCAATACCCGCAGGCCCAATAAATACATCTCCTGGCAGTCCATTCCAAGCCTTGGACACCCTGGGAATAAATGTGCGGTTGTACTCGGTTCTTGATGAATGAAGAACTACCACCTTAGGATGAGATGCAGCGGTCGCACGGGTACATCTGATAGGAGCGGTGAGCGGCGAAACGATAGAGGATAGCAGATTCCGTTGGAAAATCGATAGAAGAGTGAGTATCGAAGATAATACCCCCTACTGATGGTATCGAGTTACGCAGCTCATAATATTGCAAGGTTATTACACTCAACTTCCAAGTGAAAGGAAGCTTGGTACACTTGTCTATATTGAAAAATGGTTCATTGATTTGACACCAGTTCTCCAGCGCCTTCAAGTCTGATTGTAATATTTCGCAATCGCTCATGTTAGGTATCGTTAACGCTAGCGATATAACAACTTTAAATCATCCGTAAATACAAGAGCGTTGCTTGTCAAGCTTGATGTTATGTAGTCAACGAATATGCTAAATATTGTCTAACAAACAAACTGCGGAGTCCTTCCACAACCTCATTAGGTTTCTAAAAGCGACACGTCTTTTTAAAAAATTGTAAGCTCTATCACAGAACAGAGACAAAATGTGTCTATCTATATACATATACCTATGTAAAATACTGAAACTATAAGTCTTATAAGATGAAATGTTTCTAACTTCTAAATTTCTATAACTTTGCCATGAGAGATAGTGGCTAATGACCACAGCAGTCCAAACCGTAATAAAAAAAGAAAACAAAGAAGAAGAGAAGAGAGAAAGAGAAGAAAGAAAAGAAGAGGAGCAGACTTGCATTCTAATATTCTCAATAATGATTTCTACTGTGACAGCTATTCCCATATGCATCGTGTTAAATACAAAATAACTGACACAGCTGGATTTACTTTCTGTATCTGGTAAAGATTAGATGACAAAGATAGAGTATGACATTGGCCCTATTGAATGTGATAACCGTAATTTGCGAATAAACGTTCTTTTCTTTGTTGTTTTCAATATACATTCAAGTTTTTATCGTGCATTATCTCATAAATTACAGCATTTTCAGTGCCAAAAAAGGTTTTTTGGAAAACACCACTCAACAACAGTTATGGCTAACATTTCCAAAAAAAAACTGTAAAAAACACAAATCAAAGTCCTCAACTTTACATGGCCGTATACGGAAAACTAGCAATGTTTGTCCAAAATCAGCTGATCAAGATGATTGAAGTTATGGTCGTGGAATTGCTGTATATTATACGCTAATATTTGCACAGAGATGTTATGCGCATAGAAACATCTGTCGTTTTGTCTAAGACTTACGCTTTGATTCAATGGGACGTTACACTCAGCATTCTTCACACACAGCGAGGTTTTATCCAATGGGAAGTGTATAGTTGGTAACGAATTACATCGTATTGTCGATTCAACTACAAGATGTCATTGGATTCCAATGGATGATTCAATCGCAACCTGTCGTTGAATCGAACTTGTGTTTTATAATTGATTCTAAACTACTTCCTCTTCCTTGGACCAATAGATTTTATTGCGAGGAAGAAGAACATAAGCCTGCACCAGTTGTTGCATTTTTACTGAAATACAACTGTCTGACTAATCTAAATACCTACATTCAAGTGTGGGTATTAGCTCTTTTAAGCCCCAATTTCTCAGCAGGTCCTCCATTTAATATATTACTGGTCACTTTTAAATCACACAATTGCTGGTGCAATACTCAAAACCACGAGATCACATAATACGATACAGCAAACAATGAAACAACACAACGAAACACGAAACAACCTCATCCATGTTGGCGCCGATAATAACACTAAGATGATCCCCCTCTTCTTTCTTTTTACGTTCATTGAATCGGGACATCAGTCCCGCCGGATACTGATTATACTTCAGTGAACAACAAGGGACATTGAATTATATATATGGTGTTGTTGGTACGAATACTACTTACCAATTTCTCTAACAACGTAGACAATGTTTCTTTTAAAAGCATGGGTTATTGTTCGTGTAGTAGTTACATTTTGAAACAAACAAAATTAATTATTATCCGATGAATTATCACGGACTGCTGTTGCTGGAATATTTTTGTACATCGAATAGATTGTATGCTTTGCTTAAATGAAACATAGGGTAAATTTCGAAAACAAAAGGATGCTTTGATTGCATTATATGTCAATACTAGTATTAGAAGGATTATACATATCATTAGAACGAATATACAACTATTTTGAATTTATTGGCGTACCTGTGATTACTTCAAATATAAGGATTAAACTCTTCCAATGACATGGATTTGAAACAACTGTAAATATACTTAAAGCGATGGAAAAATATCCAAATACTAACAATTGATTGAAAACGCAACAGTATTTTTTCTGTGTGGTACTATGCTATGTGCGGTGCGAGGTACAGTGCGCCGTTGGACATACCCTAGAGTAGCCCTTAGAGGAGTCGTGATTTGAATGCACTACAAAGTCCGACTAGATCGTCTGCCTTCAACCTTATCAGTGATGAGATTAAGGAGCGAGAGAAAGCAATCAGCGGCGTGTCACTTGGTCGGCGAGCGACGTTATGGCAGTGGTGACGTCACGACGCCGACGTCGGGTGATGGATGGCCTTTGCGTCCCGACGCCGTTGCCGACGCCGCTCAACCGCCACGGCCAACTTGTTGGTCGCCGTCACGGGGTGCGCGCTTTAAGCAGGGTATTACGTTACGTTTTAATTTGACCGGTTTGCTTTGAGCCGATACCCAGAGGGTAGAATTCACCCTACGCAGAGTTAGTTTGGTGTATTCGGTTTTGGAGCACAGAAGAAGCTTCGGGCTCAATCTGATCGGCTCAGTACTTCCGACATCTTTTCATACAGGATTATTTCAGGATGACAGAAAATTATAGAGCTCCTGAGATCATTGCTGTACAACAGGAGATCCTTTGTGGATTTACAGGGACAGAGGAATCGGTGGTGGAACTAGGAGCATAGTCTCCCCAGGGTAGCGTGCTGGCCCCTCTTCTATTCAATTTGTACACGAATGATCTACCTGGCGGCCCGTCTACAGGTAGTTTTATACACGCCGATGACGGAGCCATTAGAAATCGAAAAAAAGAAGCAATAATGGTCGAATACTACAGGTTAAACCAGCTACGCGCAAACCCAGACAAAATTCAAACCTGCCCACTCCATTTTGATAACCAGCAAGCGAACAGGAAATTGCAAATAGAATGGAATTCGCCTAGGCTAGAGGATTGCCCAAATCCAGTTTATCTGGGTGTTACCTTAGACAATACTCTGTCCTATAAAAAAAACTTAGAGAAGACTAGCAAAAGTAAATACCAGGAACAGTGTTATTCTCAAGCTGCTCAACTCCCACTGTGGGGCCCACCCTGGCGTATTGCAGATGACATCCCTTGCGATTTGCCCCAGCAAAGTACGCATACCTGTATGGTCCAGATCGACTAATGCTGACAAACTGGACCCTACCTTAAACCACACCAGCAGGATAATCACGGACTGTCTAAAACGTATCAACCTCGACCACCTATACATGTTAGCGGGAACAGACCCCACAAATCAGGCGAGAGGTCTCAGAATCCAGACTTAGATCCAGCAAAACAATTATTATGTCAACAAACCCACTGACAGACTCCAAATCAATAACCAAAGAGGTACTGTGGAAGCGACGGCTAACAGAGAACCACATACCAACTTCGAACCCAACTGAAAGTCTCCCTGCCGAATTACAACTGGAATGGTGGACCTGGAAGAGCCTCAACAGGATTAGGTACCAAATGGGCAGGTCTGGGGATAATCTAGTGTGATGGTAATTTGCTAAGGATGATTTATGTGCTTGCGGGGAGAGCCGGATGATGGAACATCCTATCCTACCCATCCTTGAAGGTTCCTTGCACAATTCAGGACCCATGAGAAGCGAACGAGTGTGCAGTGTGCCAGAGACTGGAAAGAGATATGAGCAAATACAGGCAATCATCTCTGACTTGTAACGTCTGTGATCGTCAAATATATTGTGTGTATTTTGCCTTGCTCTAATGACTAATTAACTAACAGTAATATACATATATTGAACAAATAGAAAAATAAAACTGAAAAAAATATATAAAACTAACCAAATTATTCAGCACCTCAGTGTCATTTTTGCTTTGCTGTAAGGCTTTGTCCTATAGTACGAAATGATACTATGAGATCCCCTAGTAGCTAGGCCATGCTGCACAACAAATAGCTATATAACAGAAGATTCACTGATATACTATATTTTTGAGATCTGATGTCAACAAATATGTATTTAGGTGACTAATGAAGTACAGATATTTGTTTCTAAGAAATAAGTTACCTAGAAACTTTATGGGGAGTTTTGAAATAGGGGGATTATGTAGATCTCGAATTCTTGAGACAAACAGCATTATCTGAGGTTTACCATAGATTTTTGTAGATGAAATCATATGAGAAATAACAGGAACGACATTATAAGTTACTGGTAGTGTGTTTGAAGAAAAGAGGAGAAGAGGTTCAAGATTCTACGGATAGGGCATACGCTGGCGAAAAAGACCTAAATGAAATTGATGCATTAGATAGATAGATAGATAGATACATAATTCCTACAAGTTCTGTTTTTGTCGTAGATGAATCACCTAAACGGTCAAGTCACGTTCTGCCTTCTATCAAAACTAGAGCCAAAACTTGATAGCTCATCTACCTAGATCAAAGTGTGTAGTAAAAAGAGAAGTATTTGTCAACACTTCTACTATTTGTTGTTTTTCTTAGAGTAAGATTTCAGTTTTTTATTGTTAAATAGCATCTACAATGAATGAGTATAATTTAAAACACACTCTCATTGTTTCTCCATAATTAGCAACGAACATTTAGAAAAAAAATCATGACTAATTGATTAAAACAGCGACCAATCTCAAAAACAGAGCGCCAGTCCTGGAAGGTTAAGGACATCGTCGCCAATTCAGTTCCCCAAAACGGTATAAATAAAAGCCTGCATAAATTAGGGTAAAATTTAATTGAAACTTAAGTAAATTGTTCTCTGCATATAGAGACACTTTAATACGGGCAGATCATACTTCACGCGAATGTCATTCATGAGCATAACCTTAAACTGTGACATCCTATCAGATACATAAAACGAATATTAGCATGGAACGGAGCCTAAAAATATAATTTTCCCCAGAATTGGCAGCGAGAAAGAGCGGAAAGAGCTCGGCAATAACACTTCATTCCAGCAAATAAAATTTATAGATCACGTATTATACACAAACAGCCCTTCGTCGATTCCCGAAGTCGCGCGTACTCTGCGAAGAATTTTAATATGTCTCCGATTTTACAAACTCTTAAAACAAGTGGCAGCTGTTTCTGATGTCGGGAGATGAATTTTATTTCAATATTTGATAGTTTTCATGGCGATCCGGCCCTCGCTTCCCGGCTCTATCTCCCATTCGTTTCTCTCTCTATATGCAAAGCATTCCCGGGCTATAACTTTACTAAAACACATTGAAAACACCTCGAAGTTTTCCGAAGACTCGAGCAGTGACGTACCGTTGCACAGGGAGCTTTAGTAGACAGTTTCGAGACGTCGCAAATATTGTCAGAAATTTAAAATGTTTGTTTCAAGTGATATCTTGCAGAAATTTAAATAAAATAAAAGCTGAATCACCGTTTTTACTTGTTTTGTCACACATAACTGAGTTCAGTTAAAAAGTTCTATATACAAAATTGGTTGTATGTGTGGAAAATGGTTTGTCTTGAACGCCTCTTCTATGAAGAATCAATGAATATAACAATTACATGACAAAACAGGAAATATCAAAATCAGACCCTATCAGCACGTAGTGTAAAATGAGACTAAGGGCCTGTTGTACAAATGCCGGTTAACACAAGCTTTGTTAAAGCTAAGATTAGCTAAGCTAAGGCTTAAGTCGATACCCGTTGTACAATCGTCGGCTTAGTTAAACCTGGTTGATAATGAATTCACTACAGGTGGCATCAATGAAGCAATACGTACTGACATAATGATCTGAAAGATCACCTTTTTTGCTTAGGCACTTATGACAGTTTGTGTCAAATTTCGGCAGCGACCGTTTCTGTCTCTGTTCTTTCATTTGCTCTCTTTGTTAAACTAGACACAAATCTTCCCAAAAATATGACCTAATAAAGTGACAAGCAATTTTAATGTTCATCCTTGACATATCATGTCACTTGTATCAGGTTAGGTTTAAACCTCAGCTAAGCTCGCGTTAAGCTTCGGCTTACGTAAGCTCGTGTTAAGCTTACAGTGGGGGGCTAGGCCAGCATTGTACAACGGATGTTTTGCAACTGACGTGGTTTAACGTCGGCTTACCTTAAGCTGAAGCTTAAGCTTGCATTGTACAACCGGCCTTAGGTCTCTATACTAAATAAAAGAAAAATATTGAAATCTGCCTATATCAAGTCGAATCAAAATTGAATTTCTGATCCATCGGTTGATCATAACTAAGGGCCGGTTGTTCAAACACGGGTTTAGCACGAGCTTCGTTAAGCCTAAACTTAGCTAAGCTCAGGCTTAAAGTCGACACCCGTTGCTTAGTTAAACCTGGTTAATAATGAAATTCACTACAGCTGGCATCAATGAAGCAATACGTACTGACATAATCGTCTGAAAAGCTACCCTTTTTAGTTAGGCACTTATGACAGTTTGTGTAAAATTTTGGCAACGACCGTTTCTGACTCTGTTCTCTCATTTGCTCTCTTTATTAAATTAGACACAAATCTTTCAAAAAATATGACCTAATAAAGAGACAAGCAATCTGAAGGTTTCTTCTTGAGATATCATGTCTCTTGTATCAGGTTAGGTTTAAACCTCGGCTAAGCTCGCGTTAAGCTTCGGCTTACGTAAACTCGTGTTAAGCTTGGAGTGGGGGGCTAAGCCAGCATTGTACAACGGACGTTTTGCAATTGACGTGGTTTAACGTCGGTTTACCTTAAGCCGAAGCTCAAGCTTGCATTGTACAACCGGCCCTAAAGTGTGGTTGGTTATGGTTTATGAAACTTAGTCAAGTATTCTTCAAACCAAAGCATGAGCCATAAGTTATTTCCAGGCTTCTTTATGATCTTTTATCTGATCCTGCAATACTGTGTGTGTTTCTTCTTTGGTGTCATCGGTATCAACTGCTGTGGCGATTAGCCTCGTGTTTTTTGTGTAGGCTATGTTACTGATTCCCGGTGCCACTCTAGAAACAGCACTGTTAATAAGAAGCCAACAGTGAATCCCCAGATGGAGATTTTCGTTTCTGATCTCTGACCATTATCGAACCCAAGAACTAATGGTCACGAGCCTTTGACTCTGGATTCAAGGAACGACGAAAAGTACTGTAAAATACCTCATAACCTGCCAAAGAGAGAGTTTTGCGAAGGACCTGTTACACGTATAGGACACAGATTCTGGTGATAATTCAAAACGGGCAAGTTAATTTGCCAACTCGCCACTTGTAAATTCAAATTGATAGGAATAACTAATACCTGTCAGTTTGAATTTACCATTGACGAGTTGGAAAATTGACTTGACTCTTTTGAATTATCACTTGACGCTTTAGAAACTACAGCTGGAAAAAATGTGGACTAAATTCCTCAATGGGCAAGGTGTAATAATCAGAAACTGATACTTGCTTACACATATAAAAATAAATTATATAATTTCATTCAAGTATTTCATATCTTCTGATATGCGCAAAGCTGTAATGGGCGGATACAAATTGCAGCCGCGGTTAGGGTATAATCCTATAAATCTCAAAGGTGACCATAAAAGATGTTGAAAGTTGCAGCCAGGGTCCCTTATCGGCGTAGTCTACCTGTTTGGAGGTATTCTAAAAATTAATTTGGATTTGTATAGCAAAATATTATATAAAAATAATATTATGTGACTGGTCAAATTAATTTTTATCTAAAGCAACAATTTGGTGGCATTTACTTACCTACTTCTGTTAGCGATATTGAAAACTATATGACATCACAATGACTTTTTTAAATTACAAACCCAAAATTTTATTCGCACTTATTGTTATAGAGATTTTGCAATTCTCTACTTAACTAACTAGAACTTGACTAGAAAAGTTGATTTCTTGATACATATTTCCATTATTTTAGGCAATTTCGACAATATCAACAATTATTGTAACAATTTTGATACTCCTTTGCAATTTTCGGAAGGTGATAATATACCCAATGCGCGGTTTTTTTATACTGAAACTAATAAATCTTTCTTTTCTTAGAGCAGTTAATAATAAAACAAAAACTATTGACATTGAAAGAAAATTATACTTTTCTAAATTGTTAAATGTTAATAATACATAACATTATGTACAAACATGTTCGTAAATCGTCTTAGATCAATATATACATAAAAAACCATAATTACTAACTAAAGTTCTCACCATAAAAATGACATACACTTTTTATATATTCTAATCCACTTATCCTATTTTCATTGAGTAATAAACCTAGGTATTCTAAGATTCAAAAAACCTTGCTTCTTTTTAGTTGTTGCATTTGGAGTGTGCTTTATTCTGACACTATTCATTTTAATGTATGTGTCTGTTTGAGTATTGATCAAAGACTCTCAAAAATAAACAGTGATGGATGGCTGTTATAAAAACTCCTATCCCTAACAGAGGGTCGTCCGCTGCAATTTACATGTTTACCTGAAATGGAAAAATAACCAGCCGCTGCAATTTTCATATACTGGATTAAGAATACTTGACCATCGCTGCAATTTACAATCGCCAGCTGTAATATAGCCTTAACGCTAGAATGTGATACATTTGATAATATATAGTAGATAACATAGTAAAATAAATAGTTTCAATTCAAAACTGGATTGAAAGCTGAAGTTTTGAAAGTAAGAATAACGAAATTTAAATTAAGCATATGACAATCTTGAAAACAAAACAATCAATGTATCACCCATAAGAATACTATACAGGGTGTTTCCTAATTGAACGTTTGGGTCCATTTTAAGAAGAAAACTTCATATAAACGTATGTCCTAAACGTCTTACCTTTTGAGATACAGGGTGGTAAAATTTTTAAAAATAAATAATTTATTATTAATATCTACAATACCACTTCAGGTACTTCAATACAAATTCATCACACATGCACTATGAATCTAGAGGCATTTTTCTATTGTATCACTTTTTCTTAAACTTCCACCAGTGGCGTTGCGTACGTAGTTTGACCTGCCTATTTTGGCCGACATTGATGGTACTCCACTGATTTCTCCTAAAATAAAAATTATTTTTCAAATCCCCACTCATTTCTAACCAAAGTTGAACACTTGATTTTAAACCAATAAGGAGATCAAATCTGCTCATAATTGAATACAGATTTCATTTTTTTTCTGTTTTAAGAAAAGTCAGTGATGTAGACATTTTTATCAAGGTATCAAGGTAAATTATTTAAAGACAATATTCGAAAAATTTTAAGATTTCTTGTAGGTACTAAAAATACACGTGATGTTGCATGGGGAGGCAGGGGGTAGTCTTAAGTCACACCACATGTCACCAAAAGGGAGGAGAGTTAAAAAATGCTAAACAAAGGATCGCGTCATTAATGAATATAGGAATACTTTATTAAAAGTGGAATAATGAGAATCTCCTTTGTTTTTGTCACAGGTCGCCTTGGCGAGACGCCACTGGTCCTCCCCCAATCGCAGATTTCCGCAGGCAGGCGAGGAATAAGAAGGCGCCGAAGAGAGAAAAAGATCGCTATACACTGCCAGCTGTTGAAAATTATTGTGATTATGCTAATTCTTTTTCTTTCGCTCGTTCGGTATATATATGCCATACGTCCGCACCACATCTTTGGACGATTTATGCTCCGAGAGTTTGGAGTCGGTTATTTGCTGAAAAATGGCGATCCGACTCCAGAAAACTTTTCATTTCCGAGGTAAACAGTTCTCAGGGCCAGAGAATCATATTTTTATCTGAGTTGACTAATGAAGAAATCCAGTTCATATTTGTTGGCATAGTATTAGGTCTGTTCGCAGAGAGAATCACAAAGCACTCAGAGTCAATCAGTATTCGCCATTGCAGTTGGCAAACTATTTCTGACTAGTACTGGCCAATCAAATTGACGCTGACTAGTTTGTGATTGCTCTGCGAACAGCCCTATTATATGTACTGAGTAAGGCCTTCGCGGCCATCGTCCAATGAATTTGTGGTTCTTGGGTTTTTAGGCCGGCGTCGTTTAGCGTTAAGGCTTGACGTTTCGCCACCACGAGTGGATGGCATCTTCAGAAGCTATTTCACTTCAGCCATCCACTCGTGGTGGCGAAACGTCAAGCTAAACGACGCTGGCCTAAAAACCCAAGAACCACAAATTCAGTCAGCCCTATTATAGTGCTATAGTAGATGAGTTGTCATCTTTAATCTTGTGAACTGTATTCCTAAGAATGGATGATAGTCAAAATGATTTCTGATTGTATATTGTTAGCGAAATATATTGAAGTAGTAAAAAATCAACATTAACTGTGCACGCAAAACTTGAGTAAATTACTATGTTCTACACCAATGTAATGTAAAATGCAAAATCTCCTTCGGAGTTCCTCAGGGATCTAATTTAGGCCCAATTCTTTTGTGGCCATTTATCGATGATTTGTGTGGGAACTTATGTTTTGCATCCTAACCGGACACTGCGGCCTAAGAAAACATCTACACACATTAGGGATCTTCAAAGAAAACCCAATATGCAGACTATGAGGACGACGAAACAGCCTCTCACATAATCTTTGAATGTGAGGCTCTACGCTGGTGGAGATTCAGACTGATAGGGCCAAACAACCCCAAATCACTCCCCAATCGAGATATCGTGAAGAGACTCTCGGATCTTATCAAGGTCACAAAACTCTTCACGGATTAACAAGCGCACAGGACAATACAATAAGCCAATGGCTGCAGTGTTGGGGCTACCTAACCCGGCCTGTACGTTTGACCCCCCTAACCTAACCTAACCTATGTTTTGCAGACGACTTGAAACTGTGCTCCCTCATTAAAAGGATTCAAGATTGCTACTACCTCCAACTTCAGTTAAATTACGTCAATCAGTGGTGTATAAAAAACAAGCTCCAGCTTAAGGTAAAGAAATCCAAAGCTGTTAGCTATACCAGTAAGAAGATAGACTATGAATTTTCTTATTGCGTTTTCTCACGTAACTTAGAGGGATGCATCACAATCAATGATTTAGAAATTACCTTTGATCAGAATCTTCGCTTCACGGACCATCTCTTTCAAGGCCTCGGGAGCCTTAAGATCATATAGTTTATAGTTAGGAATTTTAGAATTTTTTATAACATTATATCTATGAAATTACTGTATTTTAATTACGCACGTTCTAGCTTAGATTATGCCAGTATGATATGAAGTCTTTATTATACATGAGATAACAGATAGCAATGGCTGAAAAGGTCCAAAGAAAATTCTTAAATTTCTATACTTCAAGTCTACAACAGTAAGTGATGATGAGCTATGTGGTCGATTCGATGTTACTAGTTTATATAGTCGAAGGCAAATCTCATCTGTTATAATATCATTATATAGGATAGTTAATAGCATTATAAACTGTTCTAAAATTTTAGAGCCACTCAATTTTGGTGTACCACCACAAGAGCTAGAACGTTTTATCGAAATCACATGTTTACGTTATGTCTAAGAATTTTTTTAACAGATTTGATAATTAAGGTAGAAAATCTGTATTTGTAGTTATAAGCTATGATTAGAATTTCGGTTACCGTTTTTATGTATTTGTAATTATCCTATAAATGGATGACTGTTGGACGTTAAAGGCTATTATTACTGCTATTATTAGCTGTTCTTATAACAATGATTTTACAAGCATACAAAATTATAAATGATATATTTTGTTGGATAGTTCAAGGTGCTTGGACTCATGCTTTAAAGAAAAGTTACCTTTTCTTAATTGAGTGTTATGCAGTAGCGTGCCAAGGTCTTCGGGGCCACCCCGCAATTTTTTTCACGGGGCCCCCTCTGCATAAAAAAATATACTGCCTACACTGAGTGAAAAAGAAACTACTGTCTACGGTGATATTTCATATCGGTGTATAGATAGAAAAAAATTGGTGTGACCTCAGCTTTATATTTTGTTTTTTTTTTTTTTTCGTTAGAGGTTATGAAGAATAAGAATTCATAGACCTTCAGTAAGACTTAAGTGCAATATGATTATACATCGTTTAATGGCACAGATAAGCCTCGCGTCAGTGTAACCTTGCCACTTGTTCTAGCCGTTTTGGAGTCTACCTTCGACCACGTTGTCGTGTTGTCAAATTTTGTCACAAAATAGGTACTGATAAGGCAAAATATACTTATATAGTTTTATTATAACAAATTATGAGGTATAGACATATTCCTCCGGTATAAAAAAGTACAAGTATTATAGTTATTATTATGTAAAAAGCTTGCTCGAGGTAGTTGAGGCTGAGCGGGGCCCCCAAATGCCCCCCCCCCTGCACCACGGGCCCTCGGGCTCTTTCGGCACGCCACTGGACTGTTATGTACACATTAGCAGTTGTCTAGAGAAATGATTTCTCGGATGGCAAAGACAAAAAACCTTTTCGGTTACCCAGGAAACTGGTTTATATCAAAAATTTGGTGAATTTTGGGCCTAATAAACTAAAAGTTTTCTAAAAAAATAAACAAATTTATAGCGTTTTCGACTTATTGCCCTATCACTGCACTCATAGGAACTGAGTGTCAAAATTATGTTCGTCTTAGATTTGAGTGCAAAACTAGTGTGGTTTTTTGTTTTCGACTTATCCGCTTAATTGCACTCGAGTGCAAATTATCGCCACGGACTCTCTGAGCTCGTGGAGATTTCAGTGCATTTTTGACGTCTGTAAAATATTAATTATAACCTATTTTATTTGTCAGAGAAAATTAATTTTCTGAATTCAGAACTGGGTAGTGGGGTAGTATATACATAGTAGCATGGATGCTACGATAGGTTACGAAAGGTGCGGAGAGTGTAGTTGGAAGAACTGCGAATATCATCTTCGGATAATGAGGAAATTGAAGTAAATCTAGTTAAATTATTGCAAACAACGGCTGCGGGTGTCCCAAAAATACGAATACTTGTTGAAGATGTTATTCATAAACTAACGGAAGAAGAGATACAACAAGATATACATAAGTATTTACTAATATAGCTAGATATTCCTTTTTAGTGCAAAAGCCATACTGCACAAGATGCTGTTAGTGTCGATAAATAGAATAAATTATTGAATAAGGCGGATTCAAACGATTCAAATTCCAAAACCACCACAGAATGAAATTGAGCTCTCGGGATGCAAAATGACATCAAACTGCCATCAGTTGGCTGACGGAACAGTTACTTGAATTGCACTGAAATTTGGTGTATGTTCGACTTACCAGTTCAGATTTATTGCACTTCTGGGCACCAGGCGAATGTGCACTGTAGTGCAATCGTGGTTAAACTCAGTGCAGTAAGTCGAAAATGCTATTAGAATTACACTTTCGATGGTGAGCTTTAACGAAACAGAAATTCCTTAAATGGTTCTCCTGCAAAATATCATATTTTAAGACGTGCTATTTTTCACGCTACGCTTTAAGCTTAGACAATGACCGCCTCAATCCACCGCAATTCCACTTCCGCAAAATGGTAGTTGGCGAACGAAAGGCACTTCGGGGTCGGCCGTCTAACGTGACACATGACGAGGGGCGATTCCAGCACCCGTCTGTCAACGCTCATCAACTGTCAGCCAGCCGGGCAACATGGCCGACTCCCCTAGCCTCCCTCACCCCCCTCGACCGTCGATGAGTGACATGTCTGAGAGTTACATGCTGCTGCCAATGGGATTCTTTTTACGCAGAGGTCTACTTATGTGCCATGGAACCGTCACTGCTAACGAGGGACGTTTCCACGAATTTCGATTTGAGTTTGGAATTTAAAGAAGTTTGGGTTGTGGATTTGAATATTGGAGTTCTACACCTTTTTCAGTAGTTTATGAAGCGTCAAGTGATAATTCAAAACGGCCAAGTTAATTTTCCAACTCGTCAGTTATAAATTCAGGTATAAATGACACCTGACAATTTGGCATTACAAGTGAAAAGTTGGAAAATTAACTTGACCCTTTTGAGTTATAACTTGACGCTTTAGAAACTACAGTTGGAAAAGGCGAAAAGGTGTAGTATGGCTGTTACAGACACAATACTATAATAGATGGATAATTATACTTTGTTGTCTAAGAAATTACAAAATTTTCATTGACAACGCTATATAGTAAACAAAATTAGTGAAATATTCACTACTCATCATAGAACTCATCTAGCGTGTAATAAGGCTCTTGTAACAGAGTTTTTCAGGAAAAACTTTTAAATCTTCTTCAATTTTAAAAGAATGAGACAGTTTCTTATAAATCTTCACTCCATTCTATATAATTGAATCTCTAATTAGTGTGATTTGGGGTTGATTAATCTAAAATCATTCATTTGCCTTATATTATATTCTATTTTCATGGTCTCAAATTTTGTTTTAATTTTGAATATTAGTAAGGTCGTTTCTAAAATATTTAGTGCAATTACGGTCATAATTTTGTATTCTAAAAATAGTGGCTTGCATGAAGTTCTAGGTCTACTCTTGGCGATGCATCTAACTGCTCGCTTCTGTAAGACTAACAATTTATTTAAGTAGGTATGAGAACAGACACAACAACATGGGATGCCGTAACTCAACCTATTTTGGAGTAATGCAAAATAACAACTTTTGGTGATGTTTCTCTCAAGGGTTGTGTCTGTAATTGTCATACTACTATTATCCAAATATCAAAGTACTATAATATAATTTTATAATAGAGGAGGTTTGGCCTGTGGTGATATTACTATTTATTGTTGGAGTGTGGCATGAGGGACTTCTGGTCAAGCTTGCTACTCCTGGACTACCACCTAGCCTGCGCTAGTGACCAATGTTATGATCGTAGATAGAGAGCGCGATAATCATCTAGAAGTGAAGTCAGTAAGCCGTTTTGAAGTAGTTCAAAGCTTTGTGTACTTGGGTTCTTTGATCGACAATTCGGGTAGCTATGAAAGTGAAATTCGATGGCGCATTCAACAGGCACGTGTGGCCATGACAAAGCTTACTAAAATGTCGCGTGGCCATAACATAACATCACTAAAGCTTCTAAAGTATTGCTGGTTCAGTCTCTTGTGTTCTCCGTATTTTTGTATGCCTCGAAAACTTGGACTGTTAAGAAGGCAGATCGAGCCCGCATAGATGCTTTTGAAATGTAGACGTGGAGGAGAACGCTGAAAGTCCCGTATACCGCCCATCGAACTAACGTTTCCATACTGGATGAGCTGGGTAATCCAAAGAGACCATCCTCCATTGTATCGACGAGAATGCTTAAATTCACAGAGGCGATAATATGGAGAAACTTGTAGTTCAGGGTCATGCCCCGAGTGAGCGGCGCCGTGGCCGTTTCCCTACACGCTGGGTGGACACAACGAAACAGTTGCTGGATGTGAGTATCAAGGGCGCCACTGAACTGACAGTAAGTCGCGAACGACGCTGAGCTACAGTTTTCAAAACTATTGATAAAATTCATGTCGGCAATACCCTAGCTCCGACTTAAAGCATTTTAGTTCACAACATGTCTGTTAAGATATCGTGACTATGAGGATGATGATGATAGACTCTATAGTACTTTCAAAAATTTCTCTCAAATTTCGTTTATTTTTTTTTGTTACGAGAAAACCACGTGTCAAGGAAATTCAAGGACACTCTGTACATATGTACTGTATCTTGATGTGACTGGTTAATACTGGATAAAATATTTTCTGAGAGCTTCTAGTCCATAGTACTTCAGTTACTGCTTGCAAACCCTAAATACTGTATGTTTTGAATCCACCTCAGAGTAACTACTGAACATAGAGGTAGTAAACAACTAATTCTAATAGGCCGACATCTTTTCTTACATTCTTAATTGTTAACTATCGTCTTAATTGTATAATATCCAGAAATATTCCAGTCTACGTTAAAAAAGACGGTATTTTGATGGTTCAGGAATGATTACAGCAAAATCATTAGATATGTTGATCTCTACTGCGTTACTATTGATATATTTTGAGGAACTGGCAACGCCGCATGCGCTCGACTGTCCAACGTTTGCATTGTTTATTGTTTGTGCGACTTTTATGCTTGGTCAGTAAAATTGAATTTGCTATTTGTTGGTAACTCTAGTGAAGCTTTACGGACTTGCTGTGCTACATTTGAGTGTAGTTCAACAGTTTTTCGAGATGGAACTCAAAAAGTGCAGTGTTTGTAACAAGGGTTGCATTGGAAGAATTTTCAGGTTGGTTGGCGTTACGCAGCGTTGTTTACAATTTGAACTGTCACTGCGAGGTCATAGCTGATCAATGTTTGGTGGCTGAAGTGTCAAAGATGATGGCTTTGAGCACGCCATGCTGAAATGGTTTGTTTACTACCTCTATGTTCAGTTGTTACTCTGAGGAATTCACTCTAATACATCTGATATCGCTTATTCTTCCTACTGCCCTGACTTCACAGAGTCATTCATTAGCCTCCTTATCCAACCCCCTGGAGAGCATTCAAAGAAGCGACTATCGATAGCGAAGAAAGAACGGTTGCATCCGGACTGTTCGAATCCTCCTTTAAAACTTTTGTTTTATTCATAAGTCTCCTATCGTGTGTCGATTCCACCCCTGAAATTTTTCCCTTATTGACTGATCCGAGTCCCGGCGTATTTATATGCCGCCGTTTACAATGGGGATGCTTTGAAATTTAAACGCGCTACCGACTGATGAAAGAAATACTGGATATATGCCGGATCCTTTATATACAACATGTATATTGTGACGGTTTATTGGATACGCATCATACTTTCATGATGGTGGGAGTATTATTTGGAGCTTCGTATAAAATAGCAGTAGAATATATACAACATTCTTGGGAGCTTCAGGTCAACTCGGTGATTGAATTTTACTTTGAACTTTAACATAAAGCAGTATCACTAGTTGTACTCTTGTTATGTGACAAAACTATAGTCTGTTTCAGAAATGGAAAAACCAATAAAAGCTGATTATGTAGGCAAAGTCGATAATTTCTGGTTTTTTCCAAGATGAAGTTGGAGTGTTCTTTATGTGTCGTGAATGATAGCTGCGTTATCCATAACTACCACGGAATCATCTGAAGAATATTTTATCATTTCACCAAAATAGTCTTCAAGAACATCCGAATTTGCACGCACTTGTGGTAATACTGGTAATCTCCCGTATGAGATGCCTGAAACGTTAACAAACCTTTTTTAAGAAATCCCTCTATGCTTCCAATATTGGTGGTTATTAGCCCCTTTCCTTTTCCTGAAGGTAGATACCTTAATCCCCGTTGACAGGCCTTCTTTGGCGAGGATTACTTATATTTTTGTACTGCCCTATTTTTGGTATTATATAACCTTCATCAAAATAAAATATCTTTACCCCTTTTTACTATAAAACAAAGATATATTGCATGCATTTGTAATTATTATCGACAGTAAATTATTGTTTTATCCAAATAATGCAGTAATTTGAATTTCTTGTCATCCCTGTCATTTGATAGACGAAAAATCCAGTGATCAAATGTACCGCTTGTGGCATCTGATTGGTTGAGATTAGCAATTGCTAAACTACCTGTTAAACATGAAAATGCAATTTTTCACCCAATTAGGATGGAAAATCATACTGGCAAAGGTACTAGATGGTTCACAATAGTCGACTGTGTACAAAGTATGCCATTTTTGACCTTTTAGAAGTAAACTTACCTTAGGGTCTCGCACTACGTTCACACCTACCTAAATCTCGAACTATGGATGTTTGATTTCCGATAAGGTAAAATAGCAATCCTTCTATACAAAATCCAAGCTTCTGCGCTTCAAGCATTGACACCGCCTTTCAGCGCCGTGGATTTCGAAGTTCCAGGAACGTTCGTGTCGAACATTATTAAACTTTTATGGGATTTTACCACACCACCAGCCACAATTACGCTAATGCACCCTCCCCGCGATACCATTTCATTCGGTCGAAACGTATCATTATTTGCATATTCTTTCCTTCGAGACAGAAGTAAAAATTTTTGTCGGGCCAACCGCGGTCGTGTAATTTCGTGAATAATGGCCGACAACCTGCCATGTTATTTTTGACACGAGACGTCAGCCGTGTCACGCACTCGATACTATCGGCGCTTTGCTTTTATTTTTAACTCCATTTACGGAATCGCAGCCAACTAGATGCCGGTGTCGATAATAACGGAAAGGTTTGAAACAGACGTCACGTAACGAATTTGAATAAAATAGAGAGACTTATCTAAAGCCGCAGTTACACATTCGCACGAACTACGAGCCGAATTATCATCATCATAATCACATAGCTCTACAACCTCGGGTGGGTCTTGGCTGACTGCACAACTTGCATCCATGTCCTTCGGTCTTCTATTAGGTAGTGTGATCGAGCGGTACATTCATTGTTGAGGGGTCCACCCTGATATTATCCTTCCAGCGCATTCGCGGGCGTCCTGGTGGTCTCTTTCCAGCTGGTACCTCCTCCCATACGAGTTTCGCCAGTCTTTCGTTGTTCATTCTGTGGACATGTCTGAACCATCTAAGGCGTTGGGACTTGATTTCCTGGACGATGTTTCCTCCGCCATACAGTGCTTTAATCTCGGCATTATTTCTAATGCGATGTTGGTTGGTGTCGGGGTGGTAGCGCGGGCCGAAAATCCTTCTAAGCACTTTTCTTTCAAAGCATCTGAGCTTACCCTCGTTTGCTTTTGTCATGGTCCAGGTTTCGCATCCATAGATGATTATGGGTCCAATCACAGCCTTGTAGATTTTAATTTTTGAGGTTCTTGATATGGCCTTTGACCTAAATATATTACTCAGTGAAAAAAGGCATCGGTCTGCGGCTTGGATCCTTCCGAATCGCGCCGAATCGCGTAGCGAGAATATGTAATCACCTCGCTCGTCATTCGCCTCGCCTCTCGCCTTGTGGTTCGTGAGCTGGTGTCGGAAGCGGTCTTTTGGGGACGAGTCAAAGGGCTGTAGTGACGAACCGACGAGGCAGACTTATCATTTACACACTCGCCGGTCAGTAAATGATAATTCCGTCTTCAATACGTGTGCGTTTCAATTTTTGGAACTCTAACACGGAAAAAGTGCTATTTGGAATCCCAAGAATGAATTACACACAAACCAGAAAAACGTTCACGATGCGATATCGTTGGGTTTGATGGCAGGCTACCATCCACCATCATCTATCGCGTCGTCTTTTTTTCAACTTCTTTACGAAAAGCCTGTAGATACTTGTCAATACTTAGCAAATGCAGAGTAGATGCTACTACAACTTCCAGCAAGGCGAAACGCGAGTGCCAATGTGTAAATGCAGTGTAACAAGACCAAGACAACGTATTGCAGGAACTATCACAAGCAATATTTTTATAGTATTTGGTATAACGAAATATATCATCATTATCCAAATTCGATTCCTTGTCGATTTATCAATTATTGATACTCTTTAAGACATCTTTAGTTGGTGGAATGACGCCGTACAACAGAATGCTCCTGTAAATAAATGAGACGACACGACGTCGTCCGATCGATCATTTTATTTCTTCCCGAAATTTACTATTTTATCGACAACTTTCAGAATACCGTATTAACGTTTTTATAGTTGTCCGTTACTGATAATTCATGAGCTTTTGCTTAAAAAGTAAGCTTCCCAGTTTTTTGACATCTAAATATTTTATTTTGTAGGCAAATGAAATGTTTTTATCACCACGATTAAAGTAATATTATTATTTTACTCTGTCAGCAGAATTAAATTTCTAATACAGCTACTGCTACTCATCATCAGCTGTCATCTAAAATCGTTATCTGGTTTCCTATCGGGACGAAAACTCGTGCCACGTGTAGTTTGAGGGCGCTTATTACATCTGGCCGTTGTACTGAGTAAATATGAGGTAACAAATATAAAAAATTTTCAGACCCTCAGATTTTCAAGTTTACCTTAAAAGTCAAAAATTGTAATCTGGCTTCCTATCAGGACCAAAACTCGTATCATGTATTATTTGAAGACGCTAATTCTAAATCCGGACGTTGTTTTGAGTTTGAGCTTCAGATAACGAACATCTAAAATTTTCAAGCCCTCATATTTTCAAGTTCACTCTGAAAATCTAAAATCGTTATCTGTCCTCCTACCAGAACAAAGATCATGTATCGTTTGAGAATGCTAATCACATATCCGGCCGTTGTTTTGAGTTTCAGCTTCAGGTAGCTAACATCAAAAGTTTTTAGATCCTCGGATCTTCCAGTTCACCATAAAAATCTAAAATCGTTCTCTGGCTTTCTATCAGGACAAAAACTCGTATCATGTATAGTTTGAGGGTGCTCATCACAAATGTGGCCGTTGTTTTGAGTTTCAGCTTCAGGTAACGAAAATCGCAAATTCTCAGTCCCACAGATCCTCAGGTGCAGCCTAAAAATCTTAAATCGTTATTTGGCTTTTCGTCTCGGGACAAAAACTCGTATGATGATAGTTTGAGACTGCTAATCACAAATCCGGACGATGTTTTAAGTTTTAGCTCGAAGTGTCAAACACCGAAAATTTTTAGGCCCTCAGACCTTCAAGTTCTCTCTAAAAATCTAAAATCGTTATCTTTCTTCCTATCAGAACAAAGATCATATATCGTTTGAGAATGCTTATCACATATCCGGCCGTTGTTTTGAGTTTCAGCTTCAGGTAACTAACATCAAAAATTTTCAGATCCTCGGATCTTCACGTTCACCATAAAAATCTAAAATCGCTATCTGTCTTTCTATCAGAACAAAAACTAGTATCATGCATCGTTCGAGGGTGTTAATCACAAATCCGGCCGTTGTTTTGAGTTTCAGCCCCAGGTAACGAACATCAAAAATTTTCAGATCCTCGGATCTTCAAGTTCAAGTGTATGGTTTGGGAGAGCAAATAATAAATCCGGTCGTTCTTTTGAGTTTCAGTTACAGGTAAATTTTGAGACTCCAACTCGACCATGTAGTGCACGAGTCATGCAGCAAAGGGTTGTTATGGGATTCCATTTGCCTATGCGTCTAACCTCTCGTATAGTCCCTTAAGAAATGAATATCGAGATCTATTCAGGGATTCATATCCATTACATTCACACCTAATAATTTGTCAGTTTATTTGGAAGGCGTAAGCAACAGGCACCCAGATGCATCATTCCTCATTCCCCACCATATTCTCACGACCCAGTCTCCCAGTGATGCCGACCTGTTGTAGCTGTAATCCCTCGGGAGCTTTAACGTTTTCACTTTGCGCTCTGCGAGTGTATTTACAAACCATCGCGGTCTGAACCCTTGTCGCGCCACAGCCGACTGTCTTTTGTTAGACGGGGTGGTCAGGATACGCCGGGATTGTTTTAATCTGTTTTGGTCTGAAGAGCGCTGTAATGGTCGGGAAACACCTACTAGGCATAGTTACCGAAGAAAGGGTTTAATCCACTGCTCCAGTTTTCAAACTGCGTAAAGTTATAGACGCATAAAGCCAATATTGTTATGACAATAATCTGTTGATACTAGAAATTAGATACATGAAATTGTTTGCAAGTCAGACAAATTGAAAAAAATCAGCAGACCATGAAATATAAACAAAAATCTGTTCAGCTAGAAGTAAACAACTAACTTAGCTGAAAAATACACACTGACTAGACTAAAGGGACAAGATTATAAAAATTATTTACAACAAATCAACTCTCCCAGAAACAACTGCGATAACATCTCTAAGGTCAAAGAGAAGCTGGAGTATGGCAGTAATAGATATTTTTACTGTCTACTGGCTACCGCAATTTACTAGAGGTTAAAAATTTCCAAGGCAATCAAAAACCCTCATATGAAACAGAAACAACCAGCGACTGTTGCTCCAGCAAGCAACTATCAATCATATGTAATGGTGTAAAAAAGTACTAATTTGTGTCAAAGTCGATACCTCTGACTGGAGCCCTTCTATTTTTCAATATCTATTAGCAATATTGCAAAAAAGGAATACTGACAAATCAGATTTAAATTTTCTGCCATTTATGTTTTATAATTTGAACAAATTTTAATTCATTCTTCATTTTTTGCGACCTTGCTAATAGGTACTGAAGAATTTTCAGAACTCTAGTCAGAGGTACTTTTGACTTGAGTTTTGACATAATTGCATACTTTTTTATACCATTAAATGTGAAATTTTATTATGAAAATAATAAACTTCTTACAACATTCTCTAGTAGTTTGTACTTTATTTCAAAATTTTTAATGATTTTGGAAATTGCCAATCTCTAGTACATTGCAGTAGCTAGTAGGCCGTGAAAAAATCCATTTCTGCCATACTCCAGCTTCTCTTTGGCCAAAGATATGTTACCGCCGTTGTTTCTGGTTAGACTTTGTTTGTTGTGAGTAATTTTTATAATGTTGTCCTTTTAGTCTGGTTCGTGTCCATTTTTCAGCTAAGTTAGTTGTTTTCTTCTACCTGAACAGGTTTTTGTTTATATTTCATGGCCTGCTACGTTGGCTATAGGCAGGCAAATTGAAAAACGCCGATTTGTTTGAAAATTTAAAATTAAATGAAAACTACCAGAGATTGATATGCACAACCTTATATCATTAGAAATGTTATCAAATTCTACCTTTAACCGTGTAAAAAAAAATTAGGCATTCCCATTTGAATAAATCAAGTTATCGCTGATCGAAGTTTTCTTAATTCATCGACCGATTTCTCCAAGCATAAACGTAATTTAAATTTGACAGTCCCATCAAAGCTGACGCATTTTATGCTTAGTGATACGGCAAAGTCACAGCCTTCCAAATTTTATAGTCTCTGCGATATTCAATTTTTTCCTGATATCTACTTATACCGAAAATGGTGATTTACACCTAAACGGTTCGCTTTAAGTCCCATGTATGATGAATAAAGTCACAATAGAACTCATCAAGGAATCTGAATATGCAATAATATACGGGGCGTTCCATTTAAAAAAACATAACTTTGATACATTTCGTGCTTTTGGGACACCCTGTATAACATGAAAATATTTTTAAAATGTAGGCCTTATGGGTCTCTATCCATCCCAAATTATTATTTCCTTTTTTATCAAATACTTTAGCCATAATGCTCCGTGTCGAATAACGTGAATAACCCTGTATAGTGGTAATCAAAGAAATGTAGATAGGATAATTTTGCTGTATAAGGAACTGTCGACTGATGCTCACGAAAGACTGGAGTTAGAAAGTCGACCATTTTAAAATCATTACAGGAGAGAAAGACTGCAGGTGAAGTGAAACCGCCCAAGGAAAGTCCAGGCAGACCAGTAGAAGTCCTTGATGAAAACACCAAAAGTGTAGTTCGAAGAGCAGTTCACTCTTTTTATTTCAGAAAAGGAATCCACACCCCTCTAGGGTGGGTATTGAGGGGTGGGTATTTCTTTTAAATTTAAAATTTTAATGGAGCTTGGCCAGGATTGACAGTATTCGGTTGATAACCAGGAAACTTTTATGGCCCAGTTTAAAAAATATGCGTTTTGCCTAGGAAAAGCATAATGGTAAAGTAGTTCTACTAGAACGCGATGAAATTGTTTGCTGGAGACGAAGATACTTGAGAAATATAATGCAGTACCGAAGAGAGCAGAAGATAATAGCATTTTGTTGCATTTCAAAAGCTAAACACACGACTTAACCAAGCCAAGCTATTTATCAAGCATGCATGTGCGTTACTGGTTGCCTATTCTGAACGGCGAAGCTCGCCAGCTGGCGTATAACCTTATTTTATGTACCTAAACAAGAAAGCTGTCGTATAACTTGCATAGTCAAACGTGAATCAGGTGCTTGATATACTTTTGAGAAAAAGGGAGCAACTAGCAGGAGGTATTTTTATTCCTATGTATGCCTTATAATGTGTACGCTGCACCTTTACATTCTCTGTGAATATTTTTCTGTAAGAAGGTCATACATGCATCCAGTAAATGGAAGATTATTCATAAAAGTATGTATTTGTCTATAAGCCATCTGACTGACGGAGGTGGGATTTATTATAATTATTAAATAAGGTAGTTGCTGTGATTGATACTACTTTTATCATTCTGTCACAAATTATCGCAGTTTGCAGTTAGTAGTTATACAATAATATAATGTAAACATGAAAAATATGGCATTCATTTGAAAATCAGTAGCTTTGCTCTGATATCCTGCTATGATTTTGATCGATGAATCACCATGAATTTCTAAAATATTTTTGACAAAAGTGTCATCCAGCTTTGACGTTTAGATATAGAATAGAAAGCTTTTGCTAAACAAGATCCAATAGAAAAGCTTCGCAATATGCATGTTGATAAAATTCATGTTACATTCTTTTATAGCTGAGCAGATCGCAAAGGAAAACCTAAATTCCTGCGTTGATCAAGTCATGGAACTCAACGTATTCCATAAACTCTTAATTGATGAACTTTGCTGATCACTTTGTAAAAAAGAAGATTAACCATATAATATTACCGAATTACTTAAACAGAACATCAATAATGATTTTTTTAAATGAGACTTTCTGCAGAATTCAAAAATGGTAACAGTAACGTTGCCAGATTTACCATTTTTACGTTACACGTCATAATTTTGTTATTTTAAATGGAAAGCCCTATTTTTTGTTGTTGCAATGAATTGCGCATATCCAAGTTAGTAAGGTCTCATAACATCAACAGATTTTTCAATTATTTACTGAGATACGGCAACAACGCGTTATAGCTAAAAAGTACCGGACCAAAACTGTCACAGCTGGAGCGATAAAATTCAATACTTGCAGGTTTTTGAGCCTACAGAATTCAAAAATGCTAACAGCCATGTTATGTGACGTCATCATTTTATTTGAAATGTAATGCCCCATTTATGGCGTGTAACGTAAAAGTGGTGAATCTATCAATATGGCTATTAGCATTTTTGGATTTTGCATGTCAAAAAACGCGAGGTATTTAATGTCGTGATTCCAACTTTGACAGTTTTGGAGATATTTAAGCGTTCCGAGACTCTTCATTAACCCCCGGTATATGAATAAATGGTGAAGGTGCCACTAAATCTTTAAGTACGTGAATATCTGATGGATGATTTTGGTCATGCGTAACTTTGAAGCAAGTCTTACGTCCCAAATAGTTCGTGTGGGAGCGTTTTAATACCTTTTTTTTTGTAATAGTTAGCTATTTGGACCACTTACAGTGTCTCTGGTAGGAGAAAGAAGGTTGATAAATTCACAGAGATATTACTTCAAGACTAGTTTTTTAGAGATAGTCCTACTATAGGGATTCATCGAGCCAAGTAGCTTGAATTTTTTCTTGAATACTTGACTTGACTTGAAAGCCCAAGCTTTTGAAAATTTGATATTTGTCTTGCCTTGATCTGAACTACTTGACTTGATATCAAGTAAAATCAAACTACTTGATATTACTTGATATCGATCTGTAAAATGCGAATCGAAGAGTTAAAATAGGGGAATCAGTGAGGTTATGACAGCAAGCAGTCATCCGATGACTTTGAAACTTTAAAGCCAACCGATACAGAATGGTCGTTAATTGAACGAATTTGCCAGTACCTTAATATTTTGGAGAGTATTTCCATCATTTTTGAAGGTGAATCATATGCTGCCCTACCCATGGTAATAATCGTCATTAATATGCTGCTGATAGAGTAGATTCATGGCTGTGGAACTTAACAATAAGCCCGATCGAGATGAAATCGATGAACAGATTATAAATAGGATTCAAGCGGCAAGGGATAGTACTAAAGATATTTTAGAATGGTGGAAGAGACACGAATATATTTTTCCAAACCTTGCCTTTCCAAAGACTTTTTGGCAACGCCAGCTTCTTCAGCTCTAGTTTTCTAGAGCTGCCTTAACTCTTACAAAACAAGAAATCGGTTAGGTGATAACTCCGTTAGAAGTCTTATGTGTCTCAAATCATGGATGGCAAAATAAATGAGGATATATTTTTTTTTATTTCTGTGTTATCGGCATCGACTGCTCTGGTCATTAGCTCCGTGTTCTGTGTAGGCTTTGTTATCGTTTCCCGGCTCCAATCTAGGAACAGCACTGTTAATTAGAAGCCAGCAGTGAAGGCTCAGGTGGGGATTCTTCGGCGAGCTTTTTTTATGGATATTTATTTTTGATTGAAGAAACCATTCCGCCTCCAACGAGAATCGAATCCAGGATCTTCCGGTGACGAGCCCTCGACTCTATCCACCCAGCCAACCCACCCCCATTTGAGTTTGATGTTTTTCTATGTATTATTGTCAGAATTCAGAATATTTCTTATCTTTATTTCATATTATTGCATTCATTATTTAACTAAGTTTGTTGGAGTTTTCGTTTTTGGATATTTTTTTTTTAAATAAAAGATTACATCTTTATATACACAGATTCTTATTGTTATTGAGTTTTTGCAGTTAATCAGATTAAAATCAAAATAGAACTATTTTTTCAAGAAAAATCAAGTAGTTAGCTTGAAGAGCGTGATATTCAAGTTGCTTAATGTGTAACTTCTTGACTTGACTTGAATATCGAAAACAAATACTTGATGTCAAGTCAAGTCAAGTAGCTTGAAAATCAAGTCAAGCCGTGAATCTCTGACTCAGGAGGCACAAAGCAGTCGACTCGTGCCATAATTCCAGTACATCATATTTTTTCATACCAAAGCTCGATACTTAGCATCCTGAATATGATTTTATGTAAATTGGCAAAGGACGGCAAAAAGATATCGTCGAAAGGAAAGCGAAGGTTGTTGAAACGCTGAAATGCCTCCACCCCTAAATGTTATCATCTCGTGAACGGAAATGAAAAGACTACAATTTAATTTAGATAAAATCATGTATAAACCGAGGAATTTTCAAACTCAAATAACTTACATTTATAGGTTTTTAATGAAACTTTCGGGTTAAAGGGACAGAAGAGAAAGTTGTAACATCTGTTATCGCTTTTGTAATTAAATACTATATTATTTGCCCTTCTGGGTTTAATGGGTCAATATGTATATGCGTTGATTTGTTACACAAAGGAGTATCTATGAGATATGAGTATCCGCAAAACCATGGAAAATACAGGACCGTAACTAAAATGGAGGGTTCTTCTCATTATGAAAAACATGCAAAGCTTAATGATTTACATACTAACTACGCTTCATAAATTCATAAATAGGTCCTTTGACTATGTGCGAAAATGCCAGCGAAAAGTAATGGAACAAGACATCAGAGGCTTTTTAAGTGCGTTTCTAGTTGCACGGATTATATAGAAAATCGCACGCTATAGGCGAAGAAATTATGATAGTAATAATACACTTTATGCGCGTCTCATGATATAATAATAATTAAAATTTATTGTTCTTTTTTGACATACGTTATAAATACGTATAGAACTCGTCACACAAGAGAGACAGAGTCAAATTAAACACAAACAAAACAACACTAAATAAAAATATGTATAAAACTCTCACACAGCTTTTATAAGATTGTACTAAAAAAATAACAGACAAACAAAGTCACATATATAAATACAAACAAAACAGCCCTAAATTCGACAAAACTCGGAAGTGGAGTAATAACATTTTTCAATAAAATATTGCTTCAGCTTTTGCTTGAACATTTGTAAATTTTTCGTATTTCTAATATCTCCTGGTAAATTATCAAAAACCTTCAGTCCTGAATTATTAAGCGATTTTCTAGAAATATCGTATTTCGTGAAAGGTACATGTAACTGATCACATTGCTTTGTATTTCGTCCATGAACGTCTTTGTTCTTCATACATTTTTCTAAACCTGTATATGTATATGTCACTACAGACAGTTCATACAAATACAGGCTAGGCAAAGTAAGTATTTTATATTTCCTAAACAGTTCTCTACAACTATGCATCCTATTCACGTTAGCCATACTTCTAGTAACCCTTTTCTGACATAAAAAGGCATCAACCATAGCAGTAGATGAACCCCAGAAACAAAGGCCGTACCTCAATCTCGATTCAACCTGACCATAGTAAAGACCGATTATCTGAGTCTCACTAAGAACTCTTCGGAGATTTCTATACATATACGAATGTGAATTTGACATTGATATTATATGCTCGCAATGTTTTTTGAAATTTAAGTGTTCATTTAGATACATCTCCAAAAATTTTGTGTTTTCGGAGAATTCCAGCGGTTTCGCGTTCACTTTTGTATTCATGTCACCAAACTTCTTCTGCACATAATAAAATCTCACCACGGCGGTATTTTCAGCATTTAGAAATAATTGCTTTTGTGCAAACCATTCATTCAACTTTTCCAAATTGTCATTAAATTTAGATAGCAGTAAATCGTTACTAATATAGTAAACTAGAAATTATCAATGAGGCATCTGCATATAATGTAAAATGTACTTGATCATCCAGTAATTCATCTAGATCATTTATATACAATATAAACAAAATGGGCCCCAGAATAGATCCTTGAGGAACTCCCATGTCAGTCATGATGGATGACGATTTGACTTCCTTAATTTCAGTACCATAATTGTGACTTAAAGAAACATACTGTAACCTGTTTCCCAAATATTTTTTGACCCATTAAAGAGATCTACCAGTAATTCCATAATTAAATAGTTTTCTCAACAAGATATCATGATTTACACAATCGAATGCCCTGCTGAGATCACAAAAGATTCCCATTGGGCACGCGCCTGTCTCAATCAGATCAATCAATTTTACATAAAATGAATATATAGCTGTAGCCTTCATCACAAAAAATCATATCACTCATTTCCTCCTGACTATCTGTCATATTTCTGTTCGACATTTCTTCGCAGGGCTGGAAAAAGACAGCTTAGTTAAACATGTGTTTTGAGCTGTTTAAAATCGTTTTATGCGTACTATAAGCGTGCTATGTCGATCTAATCGATTTTCAAGAAACTGTCCCCCATTCCAACAATATATCTACGTCATTCAACTAACAGAAAATGCTGCTATAATTTTGAAAATCGGTGTATGGGTGACGGAGTAATTAGCAAAAAACAAAACGTTTAAAACATGCCCCAAACTTAGCTTTTAAGCGTTTTCGAGGTTCCTGATCATTATTTATTTTTTTGGGTGGGGTTGAAATTTGGGGTCGTTGGAGAGAGGGGGGGTTGTAAGATTGAAAGATTTATTATATTTATAATATGGTATCCACTGACCTGCGAAAGAAAACAGATCACAAAAAGCTTTGCCTTGCCTATTACAGAAACCAAGATATCCTTATGTTTACTTGTATGTATATTGTAATGTCAACTTTATATTATGTAGTTTTCGTTGTTCTTAATTAATCCTACCGCTTCGGTTAACAAATACGTTGTCAGAACCGCTATTTGACAGACAAATAAATCATTTTCGGAGCAAGACACCACTGTAAGATGCCCCCTAACCTTATTTTGAGTTACAACTTTGATACCGTAAGGTCAAAATAGCAGATGAGTATTGTAAAGGTTGTTGTTTGAAAGAAAATCATAATTCAATAGTGTTCGTTGTAGTTTGCCCTAAAATGATGGACGAGTTGATTTTATTCTTATTTCTGTTAATAAAATTTGGTCGTCTTCCTCGGTAAAACGAACTCTGACTCTTTTTATTATTTGTAGCACACTCTTTGAGCTTGACGAATTTGGAAGCATTTTTGTAAAACGATGGATACTAATTGTTGCAGATCTACTTAAAAGTCAAAACTCAAAACCAGCGTCACTATCAAAACTAAAACAGGTTATGATCTAATTTTTATTCGTGCTGCGCATGCGGGTCGCTTCGTTAATCGCTATGGCTATCGTCCGTACAATACCGGCATTTAGCGGTTACGGTATACGTAAAACGAAGTGCAAATCTCAAAGTTGTCAAATAGCGTTAAACGGAACATCACTTTGTAAGTAACGAAAACTGCCTATTATATCAATACCTCACAAAAGGTGTAACCTTCGAAGCGGTATTATTTGTATCTAAGCTAGTACAAATGAATGATAAATGATACGTATGAGTATTGCCTTAGATCGTTCAATATTGAGTGACGTAGAAACTATTGAATTGATTTCAACGATATTTTGACATAGTGCTGAAGTACCGTGGTGAAGATGGAAAACGCGGTTGATTTTTAGAAATCGCATCAGTCGCGGCGCATAAGTAATCAAAAAAATAAATATATGAAAACAGCTCAAACTTCGATCTTAGGTGTTTTAGGGGTTCTTGATAATTTTCTACTTTTTTCTTTTTTTTATTGTATTCATAAAAAAGCTTTTCATTGGCCTGTGAAAGAAAGACCTGGCGGCATGACACATTTCTTTACGTGGGGGTGGGCGATGATTTGGTTGCAAGGGGTTCTCAGACTATAGCGTCATACCACAGCATAGCAAACAACCAGCATAATATGTCTGAGGATTTGCTACATAAAAATGGTTCCCACAAAATTTGACCTTGGGAGGGTATTTGGATGATTTTACGGCTGTCAGGTTTGGGTAGAGATGCGAAAATGAAAATATCGATACCGGTACCAATTCCATATTTTTTAGCCAAATAGGCGCGATTGTTTCGTACAGAGCATTTTGTGCAACTGAGTACAGCCCTCAATAATTATATAATTATTTTCGATACCGATACAAAAGTATCGATACCAGCTTGGAATGTCTCAAAAAGTATCGATGACAAAAATACTCGATATTAGTGCAGAAGTATCGTTACCATCCCTATAAAAAACCCTCCAAAAGTGGGGATGCGCGTGTAATTTCCGCCTTCTTGGGTTATTGTGCTGGTTGTTCTCTATGCTGTGGTCATACTAATGGTAAATTATTAAACGGGTATCACCGTAGTGTATGGAAAACAGTGAGTCAATCAGCTCGACTTCTTTTTTGTTCTCGATAATGAGTTCATTTCTAGTCAACGTGTTCAAATTTGCCTAGATCTTGATACAAACACCCATCCGGATTGAAACCTCTAATCTACTTTCGACTGCTCACTCCAGCTCCTTCCAAGGCCACCCCTAATCCTTTCCGCGGAGCCCTCTCGACCCCTCACACTCTCCCACAACCTTCCTCCCTCCTTGCCTCCCTGCCTCCCCCTTTCGCCACCCCCTCGTTCCGATGCACTCACCCTTTCGAACGCTCGGCGTCGGGGAGAACTTCCGCCGCTTGATTTCCATTCGGCGGCCATCCATCTTGTTTGAGATGGTTTAAACTGACAGACAGCAAGATCCGAGAGTGGTTCTATTCGGATGACATGGCATATATCTATTCCGCTACTTATGCGCCACTGACGACGCTGACGCCGCGACGCGACGCCCACCGCGTTACGGCGCGGCGTTGGAGTTATGCCAATATCTAGGATGCGGGGCGTAGGGGGACACATATTGTTTAAAGACTCGTGTCCACTTGCAAGTAACTTGCGATAGTTTTTGCAGCAAGTACTTGCTTGTTTGTCTACACTATCTTTTAATTGTTCGCAAATTTAATCTAGGAAGTTGCTCTGGCAAGTTCACTTGGGCTTGATTGTTCTGATTTCATGTACACTATAGATGATAAGATGTCGTACGCAACATCTGAAGCTGCGGCGGTAGTTGTGGTATATTTAATTTAAAAAAAAAGAAAACAAGAGAAAGATAGTAAGAGGCAGAGAAAATGTTAGGTGAGAAAGTAGATTCAACGTAGAACTACTCTAGGAATACACGAAAAGTTGCTTACTGAATTAAGAAATGAAGATCCGATGGCGCTTTAACAGTTTTTGCGGATGTGTATGTATGACGGGTTTCCTGCCTACGAAGAGTTGTAAGAACGAGAGACAATAAAGAATAGTGTTGAACCGGACCTAGCCTAATTAATTACTTTCCGACCACTGCTACAATTACTGCTAGAAATACAGCATAACATTTTTTTTTCTAAAAATCGACTTTCAGCTTACCAGATTATCTTCCGTAATATTCTGTATATTTGAGTCAATTATAAACTTTAATGAGTCAAAGAACTCCTAAGTACTCTTATATATTTCATTAGTCCCTTGTCCACTTTTCTTTTTTTGAATTTTTCTCCACTCTTGGCTAGGTTGCGTTCGCAAATTATGTAGCTTCCTTTGAATTTCTGCTGTAGAAGTATTAAATAAGGAGACCAATTTTGTAATGTATTCTGCTTTTTGATTCTGTCCTTAAATTCTGGAGTATATACATTCCACAATTCAGGATATAATTCAAAATTTTCAGTCAAAAGGCACGTGTCTTCTCTCGTCCAGTTGAACTTCTCCATATTTGCTCGATTTACAACACTACTTGCTGCAAGACTTTCGAAACAGGCTATAAATTTTTGCGGCAAACTAATTTCCTGAGAGTAACCGTCTACACTACAAGCTCTCAGCAAGTCGCAAGTTCTTTAAGTGCAAGTAATTTTGCTGCAATATTTGTTTAATGACGTCGTGTATACGCTACGCAAGTGACTTGTGAGAGCAACTCTAGCAATTTTATTTGCTAGTGGCCACGAGGCTTAAGAGTGGGCTATACGTACCGAATATAGGTTCGATCTCAAGGAGGTTATGAATCAAAAACTAAGAGAATGATGTCTGTTCTCTTCACAAAATGTACACTACTGTGTAACTATATGTTTATTCTTCTAGTGACCGCGTCTCTAGATTATGGTTGTTTTCCATGGATTTCGGTCAAATATTGAAACTATAATTTTTCTTCGCTACGTTTCGGTTTGGTCTGTATATAATTAAAATCAGAATAAAAATACAAAAAACAACAAAAAACGATTAAATAAAAGAATTATAAATTGTATGTGTAAAGTAGGAATGTAATTAACTATAAATGTATATATAAAATTTTTAAACATTAAATTAGTGATTTTATTTTCGTGTATTGAAAATGAGTATGCATGAATTAATTAATGATGCCGTGCAGGTCATTCAACTCTCTCAACCCGTAGAGGCTTTTACAGAAATGTAACCGACATCTGATATTAATGTAAGCAGATTTGTTAGTATTATTTACCTTGTCTCAGTAAATTTAATTCGTGTATATTCATTTTCAATACACGAAAATATAATCACTAAGTTTATGTTTAAAAGTTTTATATATACATTGGTAGTTATATGTATTTCTACTTTGCACATACAATTTATAATTCTTTTATTTAATAGTTTTTTTGTACTCTTGTTTTTATTTTTATTATATACAGACAATTTCCTATTCATTATAGACACCTGAAGATGGCTTAGAATAAGATAAACTGAAACGTAGTGAAGAAAAATTATATAGTTTCAATCGTTGACCGAAACCCATGAAAAACAACCATAAACTACTGTGTAACGATTCACCTGTTTTCAAAATTCTTTCTATATTATTTACTCGACTGTCAAACATAAATAGCTTCTACAAGGTATTCATTTGAAAACCTTCCACCACGGATTTATCAAAAACCACTGGTTAAAAGGAAAACGCCGAGAAACGTCAAAATATTTGTCAAAGGGACATCTTTTCAATCAAAAGCTTGGTTGCTGCCAATCATGTATAGTTATGTTGATATACCCATTTGAGCTTCTGGAGTCAACCATCGTTTTTATTTTTTCTGTTTTTATGTTTAGCTCGAAATCATCCCCCCTCCTTTGTTATAACATTCAGAAGGTTGTGAAGCCCTTCTTGGCTGTTAGCTATTATGACTGCACTATCTGCATACCTTATGTTATTTATAAGCCTTCCGATTACTTTTATAACATCCTGCCTATTTTCTAGGGCTGTCTTGAAAATGTATTCTGAATAAATGTTGAAGAAGACTGGGGAGTACCCTCAGAGTAACAACTGAATACAGAGGTAGTAGTAAACAAACCACTTCAGCATGGCGTGCTCAAAGCCATCATCTTTGACACTTCAGCTTCCAAACATTGATGAGCTGTGACCTCGCAGTGACATTTCAGATTGTAAACAATGCTGTGTAACGCCAACTAACCTGAAAATTCTTCCAATGCAACCCATGTCACAAGCACTGCACTTTTTGAGTTCCATCTCGAAAAACTGTTAAACTACACTCGAATATAGCACAGCAAGTCCGTAAAGCTTCACTACAGTTGCCAACAAATAGCAAATTCGATTTTACGGGCCAAGCATAAAAGACACACAAACAAAATAAACGTTTGACAGTCGAGCTTCTACCGTAAGTAAGTTGCACGAAAATTATGTCAGCGTTGCGAACTCCTCAAAATTTATGTAAGACTTAAGAATTTGCGTTTATGATGAAGAAATATGCAACATATCTATTGATTTTGCTGTAATCATTCCTGAACCATCAAAATACCGTCTTTTTGGCGTAAAATGGAATATTTCTGAAAACTATGCTATAGTAAACAATTATTATTAGAATTAGTTGTTTACTACCTCTATGTTCAGTTGTTACTGTGAGGGAGTACCCAATCCTGCTTTACAGCTCTATAATATACTCAACATCGTGATAAACTGACATCAGTCATTTTAAAAGTTTCAGTTAGTTTTTTTTATGATATTTTAATCATTCATTTTTAACAAACGCAAAAGGTTTAGTCAAAGCCTACTTGAGTGAAAGTACATCAAATATATGGTTTTCATGTAACATTTTGTGGGCAGTTTGAATCAAAAAGCTTCTACATATCTCTACCCTACGATCCATATCCAAACAATTGGAAGTTGTTCTTTTGTTTACAATCGTCGCTATTAATGAAACAATGGAGACCTTAAAGTAGATAAATATTTAATAATTTCGTGCACGAACACGTTATGTTCTGTTAACTTCCCCCAGCTACAAAAAAATATCCGATGAAGAATAGCAGGCATCGAGAACGTTCAGGGTATCGATGTCCGTCATTATCATAATGGTTTCGTCTGGGAAAACACCTTATGTTGAGTGGGAGCTACCGGGATACATTTTTAATCATCTTCCTAGAACAGTGGTTCTTAACCTTTTAGTGAATAGGTGCCATTTGACAAAATGTAAGTCGTTCCATGAGAGGTACATTTTAGCTCTCACTGACTCACTGAAGTCACTGAAGAGGGCTTATGCAGAGCCTCTATCTGTCCGTCCGTTCATCCGTTTGTCCGTATACAAAAGATAACCAAAACTACAGGTGTAAGAGAAACACTGAGTACAGATTTGGAATCAACATAAAAAAACTAGTCCGAGAAAAATCCGGTTTTGTCAATATCGCTTCCGGTTTAAAAAAATTGAATCAAATTACGACAGATAACTGACGACGTATTATGTACGGCGTAATGATATTCCTGAAGCTCAGGCAGTGTGGTCGAGCGGTTAAGACGCTAGGCACCAGTCCGAAAGGGCGTGGGTTCGAATCTTTCCGCGGTCAACAACTTTTTTTCTTCTTCTTTAGACCAAATGTTAATTTGTTGAATACTAAAATCCGGTTTTGCCAATACAATAAAAAAATCAAATTTTTGTACCAACAAATTCCATAGTGAGGGCGCTGTTTAAATGTAGTGAAGTAAATTCTTTCCTACTTTTTTTTATGGATACAGCGTTTCAAGCGATTGTTATGGATGGTTTTGTAGAAACTTGAGTGAACTATAGATATTTTTGTAAAATAGTAGAATTACCAAAGCTTTAGCATCAAGTATGTTAAGATTAAGGCTGTTTTTGCCCTTTCTACTTCACTATATAAAAGTTTGAACTACGGCCGTTTTTGTAAGAAACACCTCAGTTTTAAATAGATCATGCGTACAATCGTTCGGAGCCAACAGTATTTTAATTTTTTACAAAAAATAGTACAGAGATATCATTATAAAAACTGTTACAATGCGATTTTTCTGACCGCATTCTTTTTAATAGCTTTTGAGTCCTTAGTTCAGTGCTACACAAAGCCAAACACATATCGGCATTGGCACTCAAGCTACTTCGGTGCATATTTTTATTATCAGTAGCGCCGAGAATACCTATTTTCATATTTAAATATGTTGAACAGTTACGTGACATATAGCGATTTTGTCGTAATTCCAGCTTTTTTGAGGCTCTCCTATTTGTTTTTGTATACTGCACTATTTTCTCAGTTTTTTTTATTTGGGGTGTAAAACACAAAGTTCTTTCTATTTGAATAAAAGAAACAAACACAGGTCACTGCATAGAAGAGACTTTGGTGTTAACTGCCAAGCTTTCGTCTATATTTATAGCTTTCGTCTATAAGTTAGCATATCTTGAGTCTTCATTTCTTTCTACAATAGTTAAATAGAAAATACGAGTTTAAACAAATACTAAAATCAATTTTATATAAATATATTCACAACGTTGACGCAAAAAACAGCAATGTGCGTTGAGTCAAAGTATTAAAATACAATTCTCAAAAAAACGTCAAAAAAATTATTGATTTTAAATCGGTGTCTTCCACAACATAAGTCATACAAACGACCAAAACATAGGTGTAAAATACAAACTTATAAAAATGACTTTGACGAGTTAAATCGACCGAAATTATTAAATTCGTGGTTTCATTGCATACATTTTTCGATTTAAAATTTTAAAGGATATTGACATGAATCAGTATAGTGACAGTCAAGATGTCAACAATGC
This sequence comes from Callosobruchus maculatus, assembly GCA_951848785.1. NCBI lineage: Eukaryota > Metazoa > Arthropoda > Insecta > Coleoptera > Chrysomelidae > Callosobruchus > Callosobruchus maculatus. The sequence goes on from CATOUR010000307.1 coordinate 88,710, forward strand.
CAACTATAGAAATCTAAAGACTAAAAAAATACCTAACAGATTACCAGCTGTGAAACGTGAATATAGGGAGGATAAAAAAACTGACGATGATCATAAGCAAACTGGAAAAATAAAGCATTTGTCAATGAGTCCAAAGCAGCCATTAAGGTTGCACCGGAAAACTGCCCAACTTCTCCCTTTCCATGCTTAAAATGTAAGAACAGATGCAGCTCAAGCTGTCAATGTCCAACTTCCGAGTTGTTAGGGGTGTTTTTGATGTGTACCATTTCCAAAGAATTATTTTGAAGTAGTTTGTTTGAACATCCATGACCTTAGCACTACTCCAGGACACTGATGTGTGGCCTGTTTCGATGGCATGCTCTGCCAGACTTGCTCCATTACGATTGATGTCACTCTGTGTGAGTTTATCCTACCTTGTAAATTACAACCTTATTACAACCACCCCACAAGGAATTTTCTCTAAAACATTGGATTTCTCTGACATTTTAACAGGAGTTTTTAATTTAGAATAAAGATTCCAAACATTTCTCAATGCAATTTTGTTCTTTAATCTTTAAAGATATTAGTAAGTCTTGCTGTAAGATTATCTATATAAGGTGAAGTTTTATAAACAACCACCACACCATCCTGGTCATTGCTGTCAATCGCTGTTTTCTGTATTATCTGACGGCTGGCATTTGACACTACGTTGTTGGAAGATACTTTTTTTTTTGTTTGGTTACTGGCACCAGGAGCTAGTCCCACTAGCCAGAAACAATATGTCTATATTTTGTTTTTCCTGTTAATGAAATGCTTCAAGGCGACACAGACAACAGGCTGTGCGTTTTTTTTTTTATTAATACTAAATTTAAATACATCTACGCATACGCAAAAATATTCCTGCAACGATTAGAACCGTCTTCATTCATAATATCTATCGAGTAGTGAGTAACCTATAGAGGACAAACATACAGAACCCTAAATAGGAGGGATGTGGGATAGGATTAAACAGGGTCACAAGTTCTTCTCGCCTAAGGACCCTTTAAGGCATTTCGATTCGTACAAACAACATATAGGCAAAGATTACAGAATAAAATATTTTATTCTGTAATCTTTGATATAGGCCACGGTTAGGATGGGTTATAATAGACAGAGATTGGTCACAAAGGAGATCTATATACATCAGCTAAATTTTTTGTTGCGAATTTTTCAAAAAAAGTATCAAACAAGAGATGACATCAGTTCTGTCTAGAGATAATAGTTGGAAGATACCTTTGGTATAATTTTTATTTTGCGAATTCAGATTTTTGCTTTCTCTACATTCTATAAATTACTGTTACGACACATTCCTTCGACACCATTTGGAAATCCACTAACCTAATTGGAAACAAGATCAAGAACTGAACCTTCCCCTTTCTGAGAAAGGATTAAATTCATCAATTAACGGCCACCACCATTACTACTGTTCAACATTCAAGGCATACCGCCGAGTCGAGCCTACTAGATCGCCCCATTCGGACCCGAAATAACTCTTTCCCTCGATGTTCATTTGTTTTGTTTGATGGTGTGCGTCCGGTTCCATCATCCGCGGGTCACCCACCACCCGTCACCCGCTTTTGTTGACTTTGGACCAACTCGCTACCGATGACGCCAAACCCTGCCGCTATGCAGCTACGCCATGTAGGGGTGAGCGGGGTCGAAGTATACAGGGGTCGGTTGGATAGTAGCTAATCTTCGCTTGAATGAATTGTGGTGTACAAATTAGAGGAATTGGTATGAATTGCCTTGAATTTGCCAGGAATTGTGAATTGTCGTGGATTGTCATGAATTACCTTGAATTGTGTCGAATTCAATAGGAATTGTTGTGGAATTGTCATTAACTGCGATTAATTTATTTACCATTTACTGCTCATGGTCAGTAGATGCTGAACCATCGACACGTGTTATTTCGATGGCGTCGCTTGCAAGGTTTTGTAGAAACGTTTGCTGTGTGATTTCACCGTGATAAAGAGTAAAATATTACTCATCTTTATTAGTTAACTATCATTAGTATGTGTATGTTTATTAAACTGTTCTTCGATTAAGCTGATCATAACATTCATAACCATGAAGTGCTAAATTTAAAACCCAAACGCGTCACCGTTTCACTCACAATGGTTTAGAACGAAGGATAGTTTGATAGAAATAAATAAATTGTCTGTGAGTTTAAGAATGTACAAATAATGAACCAGTAACCAGAAGATGAAACATTTGAAATCGAGATAAAAATGGGTAAAAATTCAATTACAGAAAATTGCCATTATTGTAGAAGTAAGAATATAATATGTAATATAGGTGTCTCAGGTAATAAGTACAGTGTGGTGATCAAAACACCAGTACTAAAGTGGCATGAATTGTCAGGAATTGTCTCGAATTACCATGAGTTGTATTGAATTGCCATTAAATGTTTCGAATTTTAACGAATTGTCATACACTTTCTTGAATTATGTGAATTGTTTGAATGTTTTGAATTGTTTTGAATAGGAGTCATAGGAATTGTGTGAATTGTTCGAATTGTGGTGTATGAAATTTCGGTTCACCCCTCGCTTGATACTGTTGGTAGACATGGTTTTTTTACAAAAATTTCGTATTTTTTTCGTATAAATAAGCAGACTGCGAAGAAATCAGAGATGTAGAACTTCCTCCATATCTCGAGAGGAACGTTGACTATGCATTGCTTCTTGATGCCAGAGAATCCACCCATACTGGGGTCACTGCACTTTGTCATGTACATAAATGATCCCTACCTTTACTTACTTCCAGAAACCTGCCATTACTATACAAATGGCGCTATTTTACTTTAACGAAGTACAGCCCTTACTTAACACCGAAATACTTTTAAGAAAAATCTTAAAAAGGTTTATCGCAAACAACTTGGTAATGGACTCCAACAAAACACAAAGAATCATAGTGTCAAGTATTTTCAGACTATCAAATGGTGAATCAGCTTCCCTCAAGTAATATATATCTCCTCAGAAAGCTTAAAAATCTTATTAGTTGTAGTATTTTACCAATCATTGATTTTCTTTCAAATAAAGTATGTGGTATTATTATGGAGCCATTTTCCCAGTGCTATTAAAATTTTCAGGTTACATAAAAAAGCTATTAGAATCTTGTCTGTGGAATCATATAGCGAGCATTGCAAACCACTTTTATCAGACATAACTTGCTAACAATGCCGTGCGTTTATGTACAGAGTGTTTCTAAGTTGGGATTTTTCTTGATAGGACATTTATAGTATTCACTAAAAGGAATGATTTTTCTAAATAACATATAACCGAAATGCTTAGGGATACCAAGATACTGACCGATAAGGGAATCCTCATTTCTAACTCTGTCCCTGTGCGATTAGATCAAAGCAGAGGCAAAACCGAAAAAAAGCTTTGCAACGAAAAAACCCAGTTTAATATTGAGCATAGATGTAGGTAGCAGCCCGCATTTGACGTCTCTTGAGTTATTGACGTGCTACATCGATTTTTTAAATGCCTCTCGGATTTCGCGAATGTATCCTGAGTGTATTCACCCTGAACTCTGTCGATTTGTCTATCTCATGCAAGGGACTAGAGTCACAGACGATATTTGCATTCACATCATAGTGGACGCGTTGGACGACCTAGACAACTTTGAATGGTTCGAACTGAAGAAGAAATAATTGGCTTTTCAGCCTTGTGGCGCAAACCTTGAACCATATCTGTAAGGCTCATTTGACAGGACCTCACTTAAAACTTCGTAGCGAACGAATAGTAAGTATTTTCTTACAATTTTTATTATCATTCTGCTACTGATGCTCTGTACATTAGCCTTGCCATTTCTGAAAAGGAAGGTCCCAACTTAGAAACCACCTTGCGTTGTCTTCTGTAAATGAAATACACAAAAACCAACTTAAGTACAGTAGCGGTTTAGAAATTCGCAACCATAACACTAGAGGTGCAAATAAATCTAAAAACTCGTTAGAGTTCCGATTTTTTAATGAAATTGTTGGAAAAACAGATAATTGCCAAATAACAAATTTAAAATGATCATTAAAAGCAATTTGACAACAAATGTTTTTTTTATTCAGTTGAGGAATACATGGCTATACACAATATAATTTTTACAATCTTTTCTGCCTGTACTTGTATTCCTGTTTATAATAAATTGATGGTGATGATGATATGGATTGATATTTTCTTTTCAAATATTTCTAAACCTGACGTTTGTAAATACTTTTTTTGTTGGATACAATAGATTTTGATTGATAGCGTATTTCAGTCAGTTTATGGAATGACTGAAGATAAAATAAAAATAAGAAAAACAACTTGGAAAAATAAAAAAAATGTTGGACATCATGTATCTTGTTTGTTTTTAGTGGACATGGTGGCTAATTCGTCATTTCTGGACACATGAGTTTCATTGTCAAGTAGTAAAACAAAAATTTGAAATCATTCTCATAATTCTCAAAGCAGAAATATAAATTTAAGTACAGTTTATTGGTAAGTTTTAAGAAATAACTTTTTGTTCCCTCTAGCTACATTATAACCTTCATACCATGACCACTGGGACGCGAAAATACATTTTTTGAAAGGCGGTTTCAAGGTAAAACCACTGGGGATAGAAGGTATAAGCGAACAGATCAATCAACCCCCGTACAAATCACCGTGAGACGGCTACCCCGCTCGCCCCCATCGTGTTAGCGCGTCAGCCGTGTCTATGTCGGCGTCTGGCGTCGCAGCGGCAGCGTCACGGGCGTCAGCGTCAGCGTGGGCTCATCAATCATCCAGGACAATCGCGCAGCGCGCAGCTGTCGCAGCACCGTCCCGTCCGTCGCCGTCGGAAAACGACACCCTGGCAGTGCCACCGATGCCCCGAAACGCCGAACTCTGTAGACGGCAGCCAGAACGAAAAGACCGACAGACGAGGGCGAGAAGATAGAGAAAGAGGGCTCCTCCTAGGTCCTACGGTAGTTCTAGTCTAAGGTGACCATTCGTCCCGGATTTTGCGGGATTGTCCCGTTTTCAGACGAGCCGTCCCGCATTTGCACCGTCCCGGAAAATGTCCCGGATTTTGTATACTTCTTTTTTGTCTATAATTTTTTAATTTATAAAACAATTTCATCCCCACTCTACGGCTGACACAGCGGAAGATGGAAACACCAAACACCACCGCCGACGCGTCAGTTTGACTTTGACGTCACATAACCCAAAGTGACATATAAATTTTGACATGTGACGTCACAATAACGCATCGGTGGCGGTGTTTCTATCTTATTGTGACGTCACACAAGCAGTGTTCGGGCAGTGTCGCCATTCGTTGCGACTTGTCGCGAAAATAGCGGCATTTTGATTACGTTGAGACGTAGCGGCGATTTTACAAAATAAACCGATTTGTAGCGACTTTTTGAAAAATTCTGTTACTATATTTTTTTCGCACTGATTACTGCTTTGCTTGTCTATTCTTCTTTTCGGTTTTGACCAGACTGTCTTGTACTGGTCTACTGGTGTCGAGACTATGTAAATGTATCGGGTAATCCACCATTTTTGAATGAAACGTTATATTCACGCACATACCTAACAACAATTGCACCCCCCCCCCGCGCCGCGCCGTCCCGCATTGGCGTCAAAAAAAAATGGTCACTTTATTCTAGTCCACAGACACTCCGGAAATCCTCAGAGGAAAAACTGCACAGTCCTGGCATCAAGGATTATCGGAGCGTATGTGGAGGTTCTCCGGACTGTACAGGCCGCCGGATGTGGAATTGAAAAACCATTCGATCGCCTGCGCAGGCCGTCTTTTGATGCCATGCTTGCTAGAACTCAACTGAACTGAAATTTTTCCTGAGCGTCTGTGAAGGAGGGTGTATTCATAACGAAGTGCCAAGACTGTGCAATATTTCCTTTGAGGTTTACCGGAGCGTTTGTGTGCCGCATAAGGGGCCTGGGTATATACATATGTATTTGCCATGTTAAAACACGGATTCCCATTTCGAACAGAACCCACTTGTTTTTCAAACTACATACACAGTATTTCAGAAGGTGATAGTTAAGACCTTAATGAATGACAAATATTTGCGATTTTCTCAAAGAAGTTTTTTATTGTGCAAAAAAACTCGTAATGCAAAATCATACATTCTTCAAATGTCTGAAACTTAACAACCAAACACGATATCAAAAAAAGCGCAAGCTTTCTTCTTCAATTTGCTTTTTGGATCATTACTGTAAGTTTAAAGGTAACGTCAGGAGCTTGGAAATGCGAAATTCATTTTTATGGTGGCCTTTGGACCTTACCTTTGAACCTCTTGACTTTACCTTAGGATTTTTGGACTTATCTCCCCTCATCTTAGACACACAGACTGGAGAAAGGACAGGCGGCTACGCCTCCTCGCTAACACGGGAGTACAACTTTTCCTGGATTCTGAATTTCGCGCACTATACCCCAGACCCTTAAAGCCGGAGGCTGACTTGAACCGAGCTTTGTAATGTAATGCTCGTTGTTATACCCCCGCTTTCTACGCTCATCAATTCACCACTAGGTACCCCAATATTTCTGTTATTCATAAACTATCCTTATGTAGTAATTCGATCCGTACACCTTGGTAGTTAAAATTGAACTGAAAGAGTCTATTTGCTATCTGTCCTTTCAGAGATTAAAGTTGGAATATCAATATGACTAAAACTCAAAGCATCGGCCGGATTTGTGATAAGGGTACTTTAATTATATAGGATACGAGGTTTCATCCTCATAGAAGATCAAATAAAGATTTTAGATTTTTTGCGGGTGAACCTCAGGATCCGGACATCGTAAATTTTCCATTTTCGTTGAACGAGACTAAAACCCAAAACATCGGCCGGATTTGTAATTAGGATACTCTAATTATCTAGCATGCGAGGTTCCATACTCATAGAGGATCAAATAAAGATTTTAGATTTTTTGCGGATGAACCTCAGGACCCAGGAATCGGAGATTTTCCATTTTCGTTGAACGAGACTAAAACTCAAAACATCGGCCGGATTTATAATTAGGATAATCTAATTATCTAGAAAACAAGGTTTCATCCTCATAGGAAATCGAATAAAGATTTTAGATTTTTGGCGGGTGAGCCTCAGGACCCAGGAATCGGAGATTTTCCATTTTCGTTGAACGAGACTAAAACCCAAAACATCGGCCGGACTTATAATTGGAATACTCTAATTATCTAGGATACGAGATGTCATCCTCATAGAAGATCAAATAAAGATTTTAGATTTTTTGCGGGTGAACCTCAGGACCCAGGAATCGGAGATTCTCCATTTTCGTTGAACGAGACTAAAACTCAGAAGATCGGCCGGATTTGTAATTAGGATACTCTAATTATCTAGCATGCGAGGTTTCATCCTCATAGAGGATCAATAAAGATTTTAGATTTTTTGCGGGTGAACCTCAGGACCCAGGAATCGGAGATTTTCCATTTTCGTTGAACGAGACTAAAACTCAAAACATCGGCCAGATTTGTAATTGGGATACTCTAATCATCTAGGATACGAGATGTCACTCTCATGGAAGATCAAATAAAGATGTTAGATTTTTTGCGGGTGAACCTCAGGACCCAGGAATCTGAAATTTTCCATTTTCGTTGAACGAGACTAAAACTCAAAACATCGGCCGGATTTATAATTAGGATAATCTAATTATCTAGAAAACAAGGTTTCATCCTCATAGGAAATCGAATAAAGATTTTAGATTTTTGGCGGGTGAGCCTCAGGACCCAGGAATCGGAGATTTTCCATTTTCGTTGAACGAGACTAAAAGCCAAAACATCGGCCGGATTTATAATTGGGATACTCTAATCATCTAGGATACGAGATGTCATCCTCATAGAAGATCAAATAAAGATTTTAGATTTTTTGCGGGTGAACCTCAGGACCCAGGAATCGGAGATTCTCCATTTTCGTTCAACGAGACTAAAACTCAAAAGATCGGCCGGATTTGTAATTAGGATAATCTAATTATCTAGCATGCGAGGTTTCATCCTCATAGAGGGTCAAATAAAGATTTTAGATTTTTTGCGGGTGAACCTCAGGACCCAGGAATCGGAGATTTTCCATTTTCGTTGAACGAGACTAAAACTCAAAACATCGGCCGGATTTGTAATTGGGATACTCTAATCATCTAGGATACGAGATGTCACTCTCATGGAAGATCAAATAAAGATGTTAGATTTTTTGCAGGTGAACCTCAGGACCCAGGAATCTGAAATTTTCCATTTTCGTTGAACGAGACTAGAACTCAAAACATCGGCCGGATTTGTAATTAGGATACTCTAATCTTCTAGCATGCGATGTTTTATCCTCATAGAGAATCAAATAAAGATTTTAGATTTTTTGCGGGTGAACCTCAGGACCCAGGAATCGGAGATTTTCCATTTTCGTTGAACGAGACTAAAACTCAAAACATCGGCCGGATTTATAATTAGGATAATCTAATTATCTAGAAAACAAGGTTTCATCCTCATAGGAAATCGAATAAAGATTTTAGATTTTTGGCGGGTGAGCCTCAGGACCCAGGAATCGGAGATTTTCCATTTTCGTTGAACGAGACTAAAACCCAAAACATCGGCCGGATTTATAATTGGGATACTATAATCATCTAGGATACGAGATGTCATCCTCATAGAAGATCAAATAAAGATTTTAGATTTTTTGCGGGTGAACCTCAGGACCCAGGAATCGGAGATTCTCCATTTTCGTTGAACGAGACTAAAACTCAAAAGATCGGCCGGATTTGTAATTAGGATACTCTAATTATCTAGCATGCGAGGTTTCATCCTCATAGAGGATCAAATAAAGATTTTAGATTTTTTGCGAGTGAACCTCAGGACCCAGGAATCGGAGATTTTCCATTTTCGTTGAACGAGACTAAAACTCAAAACATCGGCCGGATTTGTAATTGGGATACTCTAATCATCTAGGATACAAGATGTCACTCTCATGGAAGATCAAATAAAGATGTTAGATTTTTTGCGGGTGAACCTCAGGACCCAGGAATCTGAAATTTTCCATTTTCGTTGAACGAGACTAGAACTCAAAACATCGGCCGGATTTGTAATTAGGATACTCTAATCTTCTAGCATGCGATGTTTTATTCTCATAGAGAATCGAATAAAGATTTTAGATTTTTTGCGGGTGAACCGCAGAACTCGGGCACCGGAGATTTTCCATTTTCGTTGAACCAGACTAAAACTCAAAACGTTGGCCGAATTTGTAATTAGGATAATCTAATTATCTCTCATGAGAAGTTTCATCCCTATCACATAAGGTTTTTAGATTTTTTGGGTTTGGACCTCAGGATCCGGGCACCGGAGATTTTCTATTGTTGAACGAGACTAAAACTCAAAACATCGGCCGGATTTGTAATTAGGATACTCTAGTTATCTAGGATACACGGTTTCATCCTCATAGAAGATCAAATAAGGATTTTAGTTTTTTTGCGGGTGAACCTCAGGATCCGGGCATCGGAGGTTTTCCATGTTCGTTGAACGAGTCTAAAACTCAAAACGTTGGCCGCATTTGTAATAAGAAGGCTCTAGTTATCTAGCTTGCGAGGTTTGTTCCTTATCGAAGGTCAGATAAAGATTTTAGATTTTTTGCGGATGGAGCTCAAGATCCGGGCACCGAAGGTTTTCTCCTTTCGTTGAACGAGACTAAAGCTCAAAAGATCGGCCGGATTTGCAATTAGGATACTCGAATTATCTAGCATGCGAGGTTTCATTCTCATAGAGGATCAAATAAAGATTTTAGATTTTTTGCGGGTGAACCTGATGACCCAGGAATCGGAAATGTTCCATTTTCGTTGAACGAGACTAAAGCTCAAAAAATCGACCGGATTTGTAATTAGGAGACTCTAATTACCTAGCATGCGAGGTTTCATCCTCACAGAGGATCAAATAAAGATTTTAGATTTTTTGCGGGCGAACCTCAGGATCCAGGAATCGGAGATTCTCCATTTTCGTTGAACGAGACTAAAGCTCAAAAGCTCGGCCACATTTGCAATTAGGATATTCTAATTATCTAGCATGCGAGGTTTCATTCTCATAGAGGATCAAATAAAGATTTTAGATTTTTTGCGGTTGAACCTCAGGACCCAGGAATCGGAAATTTTCCATTTTCGTTTAACGAGACTAAAACTCAAAACATCGGCCGGATTTGTAATTAGGAGACTGTAATTACCTAGCATGCGAGGTTTCATCCTCACAGAGAGTCAAATAAAGATTTTAGATTTTTTGCGGGTGAACCTCAGGACGCAGGAATCGGAGATTTTCCGTTTTCGTTGAACGAGACTAAAGCTCAAAAGATCGGCGGGATTTGTAATCAGGAGACTCTAATTATCTAGCATGCGAGGTTTCATCCTCATGGAGAATCAAATAAAGATTTTAGATTTTTTGCGGGTGAACCTCAGGACCCAGGAATCGGAGATTTTCCATTTTCGTTGAACGAGACTAAAACTCAAAACGTCGGCCGGATTTGTAATTAGGATACTCTAATTATCTAGCATGCGAGGTTTCATCCTCATGGAGAATCAAATAAAGATTTTAGATTTTTTGCGGGTGAACCTCAGGACCCAGGAATCGGAGATTTTCCATTTTCGTTGAACGAGACTAAAACTCAAAACGTCGGCCGGATTTGTAATTAGGATACTCTAATTATCTAGCATGCGAGGTTTCATCCTCATAGAGAATCAAATAAAGATTTTAGATTTTTTGCGGGTGAACCTCAGGACCCAGGAATCGGAGATTTTCCATTTTCGTAGAACGAGACTAAAGCTCAAAAGATCGGCCGGATTTGCAATTAGGATATTCTAATTATCTAACATGCGAGGTTTCATTCTCACAGAGAATCAAATAAAGATTTTAGATTTTTTGCTGGTGAACCTCAGGACCCAGGAATCGGAGATTTTCCATTTTCGTTGAACGAGACTAAAACTCAAAACGTCGGCCGGATTTGTAATTAGGATACTCTAATTATCTAGCATGCGAGGTTTCATCCTCATAGAGAATCAAATAAAGATTTTAGATTTTTTGCGGGTGAACCTCAGGACCCAGGAATCGGAGATTTTCCATTTTCGTTGAACGAGACTAAAACTCAGAACGTCGGCCGGATTTGTAATTGGGATGCTCTAGTAATCTAGGATACGAAACTTCATCCTCATAGAAGATAAAATAAAGGTTTTAGATTTTTTACGGGTGAACCTCAGGACCCAGGAATCGGAAATTTTCCATTTTCCTTGAACGAGACTAAAACTCAAAACATCGGCCGGATTTGTAATTGAGATACTCTAATCATCTAGGATACGAGATGTCATCCTCATAGAAGATCAAATAAACAATTTAGATTTCTTGCGGGTGAACCTCGGGACCCAGGAATCGGAGATTTTCCATTTTCGTTGAACGAGACTAAAGCTCAAAAGATCGGCCGGATTTGCAATTAGGATATTCTAATTATCTAGCGTGCGAGGTTGCATACTCATAGAGGATCAAATAAAGATTTTAGATTTTTTGCGGGTGAACCTCAGGACCCAGGAATCGGAGATTTTCCATTTTAGTTGAACGAGACTAAAACTCAAAACGTCGGCCGGATTTGTAATTGGGATGCTCTAGTAATCTAGGATACGAGACTTCATCCTCATAGAAGATCAAATAAACAATTTAGATTTCTTGCGGGTGAACCTCAGGACCCAGGAATCGGAGATTTTCCATTTTCGTTGAACGAGACTAAATCTCAAAACGTCGGCCGGATTTGTAATTGGGATGCTCTAGTAATCTAGGATACGAGACTTCGTCCTCATAGAAGATCAAATAAAGGTTTGAGATTTTTTGCGGGTGAACCTCAGGACCCAGGAATCGGAAATTTTCCATTTTCCTTGAACGAGACTAAAACTCAAAACATCGGCCGGATTTGTAATTGTAAACATTCTAGATTTTTTGTGGGTGAACCTCAGGACCCAGGAATCGGAGATTTTCCATTTTCGTTGAACGAGACTAAAACTCAAAACGTCGGCCGGATTTGTAATTAGGATACTCTAATTATCTAGCATGCGAGGTTTCATCCTCATAGAGAATCAAATAAAGATTTTAGATTTTTTGCGGGTGAACCTCAGGACCCAGGAATCGGAGATTTTCCATTTTCGTTGAACGAGACTAAAACTCAGAACGTCGGCCGGATTTGTAATTGGGATGCTCTAGTAATCTAGGATACGAGACTTCATCCTCATAGAAGATCAAATAAAGGTTTTAGATTTTTTACGGGTGAACCTCAGGACCCAGGAATCGGAAATTTTCCATTTTCCTTGAACGAGACTAAAACTCAAAACATCGGCCGGATTTGTAATTGAGATACTCTAATCATCTAGGATACGAGATGTCATCCTCATAGAAGATCAAATAAACAATTTAGATTTCTTGCGGGTGAACCTCGGGACCCAGGAATCGGAGATTTTCCATTTTCGTTGAACGAGACTAAAGCTCAAAAGATCGGCCGGATTTGCAATTAGGATATTCTAATTATCTAGCATGCGAGGTTGCATACTCATAGAGGATCAAATAAAGATTTTAGATTTTTTGCGGGTGAACCTCAGGACCCAGGAATCGGAGATTTTCCATTTTAGTTGAACGAGACTAAAACTCAAAACGTCGGCCGGATTTGTAATTGGGATGCTCTAGTAATCTAGGATACGAGACTTCATCCTCATAGAAGATCAAATAAACAATTTAGATTTCCTGCGGGTGAACCTCAGCAGGACCCAGGAATCGGAGATTTTCCATTTTCGTTGAACGAGACTAAAACTCAAAACGTCGGCCGGATTTGTAATTGGGATGCTCTAGTAATCTAGGATACGAGACTTCGTCCTCATAGAAGATCAAATAAAGGTTTGAGATTTTTTGCGGGTGAACCTCAGGACCCAGGAATCGGAAATTTTCCATTTTCCTTGAACGAGACTAAAACTCAAAACATCGGCCGGATTTGTAATTGTAAACATTCTAGATTTTTTGTGGGTGAACCTCAGGACCCAGGAATCGGAGATTTTCCATTTTCGTTGAACGAGGCTAAAACTCAAAACGTCGGCTGAATTTGTAATTAGGATAATCTAGTTATCTCTCAAGTTTCATCCCTATCACATAAAGTTTTTAGATTTTTTGCGTTTGGACCTCAGGATACGGGCACCGGAGATTTTCTATTTTCGCTGAACGATACTAAAACTCAAAACATCGGCCGAATTTGTGTAATTAGGATACTCTAATTATCTAGGATACGAGGTTTCATCCTCATAACAGAATGATCATAGCACCTTCAGTTGTCACTTGTATGTGACAGGCGTGACAAGCGACTGGAGGTGTGCACGCTGTGTAGGAGGAAGTGTCCTCGGCACATATTCTATGTCGCTGTGGAGCCCTTGGGTATTACAGGCAGACAACTTGAGGTTCAAGGGTGCTTGAAAGTGAAGACATTAGATGGACATGACCCAGGACCATCCTTACCCTTGCGATGGTGGCTGGACTTAGGAACTAAAGTAAACAGAGGTTCAAAAGGGCCCGCTCATAGGACTATGGATTGGTGGTTCTTGTCACCAAAAAGCCTTTCTCATTCTTTCGGTCGTTTGACGACCTCTGCTTAGAGGGCGTTCTATAACGCGGCGTTACGGCGTTCTCTAACGCCGCGTTACGGTATTCCGTTAATTGTACCAAACAGGCCTGTTTAATGGGATGAGCAAAAGCATTACGCCAATTTTTGTCAAGATGTCAAGTGATTCTAACATAGGTGAATTCAAGGCCCGGTCAAACAGAGGGCATTCTAGAACGTGGCGTTACGGCGTTCTCCAAAGCCACGTTACAGCGTTCCGTTGTGTTTTTTGAGAACGCCGTGACGCTGCGTTCTAGAACGCCCTCTGTTTGACCTTCACATAGAGGTAACTCCTTTACAGAACAAGATCCTAAAATTTCACTAGGATAGAACTCAAAAAAGTTTTTGCATTCCAATGTTTGCACACCTGCTGCCCACATTATAAGGGTACATTTTTCTGGATAATAAGAGATAAATAAAAATCAGATTTTTTTTTCTGCAAAAATGTATTGCTTGGATGATGATGATACCAAATCCACCTTTATTCAGATATCAGTGTTTTTTTTACATTTTTAATGGAGGCCACATGAGGGTGTTTGAAATTGACACAGAAAAACAGCAACTTCAAATAAAATAATTTATTTACATATTATGTACATACAAATTGAATTAAAACTAACCCTATATAATAAACTATTATACGGAACGAAAAAAAAAATAAAATTTTGCATTTAATGCTATAATCAGGTACAAAAATGGTATCCAAATCGTCTGGATTTGAGACGGCTGTCCCCGAAAGCAAAAAATCTAATTAACTGTCAATGATGCATTTGTCTCTGAGATAGCGTTTCTTGGAGCTAACATTAATTTGAACTAACTATTTAAAAACATTGCAGAAGATCTCCAAGAATACATGAATCACTGCCAGTAGTGCAAACATATACGTTTATAAAAATATATTAGTTAATTTATTTACATATTATATACATACAAATACAAGAAATTAAAAATAAACGTCATTTACATAGTCACAATGTCTTAACAGCCATGTTGTGAGCTCGTAAAATGCATTTACACATTTTACGAGTTTCTCTTGAGATATCTTTAGGATCTTTAATGCAGTAGTTTCCCATTTGCTTTCTACATCCTCATGCCGTTGACCAGATGGTATCTACTGTTCATCCGCCTTTAGGGGCAATTTCTCACCCCAAGGACAAGAAAGTGTCCTGACTCTTCTCAACCCGTTCACCCGAAGCTGTTGGTTGAGAAGAGGTTACTGCTTATACCGACAGTAGTTCGGTGTTCCTTTTAGTCGCCTTTTACGACACGCAGGATATACGATGGGAGATATTCTAACCCGCCCCCACACGGGCACTAAACGTATATACTAAAATATTTTAAGACATGGAAAAATGTTGTGAAATGTTGCATAAAAATTCTTCAAACTGGTACAAAAATGTAATCCATCTGCACGGCTGGACTAGATTTTGGACTGCTAATCCAGAGAACATAAAAAACGTCTTTCAACAATGTATTGGCTTTGAGATAGCATTTCTTAAGCTAATAGTAATTGGAACTACTTATAAACATGCCAAAAGATCTCCAAGAATGTATGAAGCACTAGCAGTGGTGCAAAAATATACAGGGTGAGTCAGCAGGAACGCACCAAACTCAAATCCGCATGAAAATAATGTAAAAAAACTCATAATATGTTCGTACTCGATTCTCATTTTTTTTATAGAGTAATTAAAAATGTTTATTAATCTTTCTCCTTCTATCTGAATTATATCATAATCAAGGTATGCCATGTTTGGGACTCAAAGCTAACTCTAATATATTGATGAAGTCTCAGTGTACAGTGACAGTAATTGAACGTGTATGTGATTATCTGTTGCAAAAATCCAGATACACGAGATACACCAATTCGTTGAATTAAGAATACTGCAACCCATATAAAGAAGAGAGATATAAATCAATTGGGAGTGCAACAAGTCATCTTCGCATATGAAGAAAATATTTAGAGATCAATGAACACTCATTAAAAGAATACTGTGATCATGCTAGTGATGAAATTTACTTTTTTATTAGCTATAACTTGAAAGCAAATGAGAATCGGATACGAACATATTATGAGCTTTTTACATTATTTTTACGTGTATAATACACTCCCAGAGTTTAGTGCCTTACTCCCGACTCACCCTGTATAGAACTACAATCATTTATAAAAAAAATTAGTCTTTACGACCTGCGTTGCACATTTCTTAGAGATCCCCGAATTGAGTACATCTTCGAGGTACTATTAGTACGGATTTTGGTCATAGCATTTAACATAGGAGTTTGAAGTTACAGCCTGGGATCCAGAAAAGATATGACACAGAGACACGCACAGTTTGCCAATGATTTAGAACTATTGGAATGGTTCTTTGTCTCTTCTTCTCCAGAAGGCATAAAGACATCGTTCAATACTGCATTGCCTTTAAAATAGAGTTTGTTAAGCCTAACAGTAGTTGGAACTTTCTTAAAAACATGCCACAAGATCTCTACAGACAGTGGTGCAAAAGTATATACAGGGTGAGTTTTTAGTACCGGCTCGGTCGATAACTCCACTCCACTACTGTAGGAGATAGTGAAAAAAGTTGTATATAAAAGTTGTAGCCACGGATATGCTCCTTGCTCAGAAAATATTTAGATTTATACAGGGTGATCCATAACTACGTGGTGATGCAAACATGCATTTTTTTAAATGAGACACACTATGTATTATTCCATATTCAAATTCCATTTCCGTTCTTCCTTCCAATATAGGGTATTATTACATTATACAGGGTGTTTCAAAAGTTATGATCATTTTCGTATACAAATAGCGGGCAAATGAACGTACTGTATATCGAAAAATCATGAATGAAGAATTATTTTTTTACACGGAAAGATTAAAAATATCCACTAGTTTTAAAATCAGCCGGTGACGGCTTTGTACAGCATTTGTTGTGCCTACGTCCAGCAATTTCCGAGATATTTCGATTTTTTGGTAAATTTAAAATATAGCTTCTATTTGTGTATTGAAATTTATTTATTTTGAGAAATTACCATCTAATTTGTTTTTTTTATTTAACGAACAACTAAATTATAAGGTCATGATACTATTTGGTGAAGTCAAAACCCTAAATCATCGAGATAATAAAGTCAAGTATGCTGAGGAAACAATTTTGTAGGCCTAATGCATAATTATCAAGCAGATTTATCAGGTAGACTTTGAAAAATTGACAGCTTCCATAACCTGCTCAATAATTCCGTACTGTGTGAAAAACCAGCTTTGAAAACTAATTCTCTCGTTGAGGATATGCTCCTTGCTCAGAAAATATTTAGATCTATACAGGGTGATCCATAACTACGCGCATTTTTTTAAATGAGACACACTATGTATTATTGCATATTCAAATTCCATTTCCGTTCTTCCTTCCAATATAGGGTATTATTACATTATACAGGGTGTTTCAAAAGTTAGGATCATTTTCATATACAAATAGCGGGCAAATGAACGTAGTGTATATCGAAAAATCATGAATGAAAAATTATTTTTTTTACACGAAAAGATTAAAAATATCCACTGGTTTTAAAATCTGTCGGTGACGCATATTCCTATACAGAGTGATGTAGAATGCAAAATCCAGATTTTCTCTTTTTTTTAAATGTAACCCCAATATTTCACTATCCCAAAAGAATTGCTTTTAAGACCCTCTTTCATCTTTGTACAGCATTTGTTGTGCCTACGTCCAGCAGTTTCCGAGATATTTCGATTTTTCGGTAAATTTAAAATATAGCGTCTATTTGTGTATTGAAATTTATTTATTTTGAGAAATTACCATCTAATTTGTTTTTTTATTTAACGAACAACTAAATTATAAGGTCATGATACTATTTGGTGAAGTCAAAACCCTAAATCATCGAGATAATAAAGTCAAGTATGCTGAGGAAACAATTTTGTAGGCCTAATGCATAATTATCAAGCAAATTTATCAGGTAGACTTTGAAAAATTGACAGTTTCCACAACCTGCTCAATAATTCCGTACCTACTGTGTGAAAAATCAGCTTTAAAAACTAATTCTCCCGTTGAGGATATTTAGGAGAATCTTTGAGAAATTGTCTACTTGCCTCTAGAATATTTCAACTATGAGCAGCAATATCCAGACCGGAGGCACTCTTAAACTAATGTGTTTGAAAGACTGAAGGATCGCTTTATTTGGACTGTGTCGTTTAATATTTCTGCTTTATAATTATGCATGACGTCTATAAAGTTGTTTCCTCAGCACACTTGACCCATATTATCTCGTTAGTTCGATGTTTTGACTTGATCAAGTACTATTATGGCCTTATATTTTGGTTGTTTGTTAAGCAAAAATAACATTTGATAGTATTTTCTCAAAATAAAATAAATTTTAGTAAACAAATAGAAGGTATATTTAAAATTTGTAGAAAAATCGAAATATCTCAGAAACTAATAAATGCAGCCATAACAAGTGCTATACAAAGATGAAAGAGCATAATAAAAGCAATTCTTTGGTATAATAAAACATTAAGGGTTACATTTAAAAAAAGAGAGAAAATTTAGATTTTGCGTTCTACATCACCCTGTATTCGAATATGCGTCACTGGCTTTTTTATAGCCGATTTTAAAACTAGAGGACATTCTAAATCTTCTCATGTAAAAAAAAAATAATTTTGTATTCATTACTTTTTGATATACAGTATGTTCATTTGACCGCGATTCAGATATAGAAATGGTCATAACTTTTGAAATACCCTGTATAATGTAACAATACCCTAGATTGGAAGAACGGAAATCATTAGTAGAATTTGATTATGGTATAATATATAGGGTATCTCATTTAAAAAAATGCATGTTTGCATCACCACGTAGTTATGGATCGCCCCTGTATAAATCTAAATATTTTTTGAGCAAGGAGCATATCCGTGGCTACAGCTTTTATATACAACGTCTTCCGCTATCTTCTACAGTAGTGGAGTTATCGACCGAGCCGGTACTAAAAAACTCACCCTGTATAAGTAAAATCATTTACAAAAAAGTTTGGAGTCTCTGCGGTTTGCGTTTCATATTTCTTCAGATCTCTGAATTAGGTACGTCTTGAAGTAAATATTGGTACGGACAAAGAATTACCTCTAAAACAATGTCTAACATATTTTGGTCATAACGTTTAAAATAGCAGTGTGTTGCCAATGATTTAGTACTAATGGCATAGTTCTTCGTCTGTTTTTTTTCCAGAAGGCATGAAAATATTTTTCAATAATGTACTGCTTTGGAGATAGCTTTTCTTACTTAGTGATTGGAACTAATTACTTAAAAACATGCTAGAAGATCTCTACTGGCAGTGGTGTAAAAATATACATAACTACAATGATGTACAAAAAAGTTCAAGTCTCTGCGACTTGCGTGCCATATGTCTTACAAGTCACTAAATTGAGTACGTCTTAAAGTTACTATCGGTACGGACCAGGAATAAAACAATATGCGTAACACATTTTGGTCATAACTAACACGAACAACAACAAACTACAACCTGGGTTCCAGAAAAGGTATGACACAGCATTTGCCAATACCCTTAATTCATCGGCAAACTGTCCTGCATGTCTTTATCTTTTGATCTTCTATTCTGGAACCACGTCTTCACTTGCTTCTCGGTCATGCAGATGTCTACAGCTAATCTAGCTCTATCGATCCTCGAAAGGTATTGCTGTTCTCTATACTTGTTCTCCAATACAAGGAGTTGGATTGCGGTAAATGTGGTCCTTTTTCGTTTCGAATCTGCAACAAAAAGTACGGTGTTAATGTAAGTAAAACATACAACAACCTCCTCTTTTCCTTAAAATCCTGTAACTTAGTTATTTTCAGTGAAAAAACATTTTATTAGAAAATCGTGAGAAATTGTAAGTACATTTAGACCTCCTATAGACAGTATAGATGTATTTAGTTTGTAGATTTAGCTTTTAACTGTCAAATTTGCACTTTTACTTTTTACTTCCCACACCGATAGGTAAGGTGAGTATTGTGATCGCGAGATAATACAATTTTTGGGCATTTTGTAATGTCTACATAACGAAAATTCACGTCACTCATTTCCGTCGGTGTGTCTGTCGGTCTGTCTGTCTGTTGGCGTCTTTATAACGTCATAGTCTCAGTAAGCGCTGGATGGATTATGATGAAAATGATCAACTCTTTTCAATTTATATTTTTACTATCATAATTGTTCGTCTTCATATGATTTTTAGCCCTGAAGAAGGTGCAAACTACACGCCGAAACGTCAACTTTTTGACTAAAGAAACCTCTGCAGTACTTTATTATCCCAAAATCGGAAGAACCTTTCCTAATAAATAGTAAACAAGCTGAGATAGGTTTTACTTTCTACCGTATTATTGAAACTAAAAATAATCCTAACATAAGTATCAATACCTTCTTTGTGAGGGGGCATGTTCTCTTTTCCCAATGTCGTGGCCTCTGCCTGCAGAACAGGGTACGGGTAGTACCAGTTTCCGTTCCTTCGGGACGGGCCACTAGAGGGCGCTGGTTCATTCTGATATCCATGTTGAACGAACGGCAGTGCTTGAGTGCCATACTTCAATGTGGCTACTTCTGGTTCAGGAACGCTGTAAGCCTGGGCCATCATGGAGTAGTTCTGAAAAGAAAAAGAGCTATGTTATAACCAATTTTTTTTTAATTGGTACTACTGCTTATTTACGGTATGCCTCAGCGTGTTCAAATAGTTTCAAAAATGCCCATGTCTATGAATCTAGAATCCATGTCCAAAGACCGAGGTATAGATGAAGCAACTTTTGGTCAAAAAGTTGTCCCCCTTGACAAATCTTTTGAATTGTTTCGGCGTTTTTACTTCCCACACCGATAGGTGAGGGAAGTATTGTGATCGCGAAAATGTTCGATTTTGAGATATTTTTTTTGGGCGTTTTATGATGTGTACATAACGAAAATCCACGTCACTCATTTCCGTCGGTCTGTCTGTCTGTCTGTCGGTCTGTCTGTCGCGTTTTTCTACCCTCGTAATCTCAGTAACCGCTGCATGGATTGTAATGAAATTTGGGCAGCGGTATGCTGTGGGGTCGTAGGAGGTAATGTTCCTATAAGTTTGAAAATCGGTGCATAGGCGGCGGAGTAATTAGCAAAAAAACAAAAAAAAATAAATATTGCTGAAACTTCGTTTTTAGGCGTTTTAGGGGTCCCTGATCATTCTCTACTTTTTTTTTGGGTGGGGGTGAAATTGGGGTGGTTGGGGGGTGGGGGGGTTGTAAAATTGAAAAATTTGTTGCTTTCATAATAGACTGTCCACTGACCTGTGAGGCAAGACCTGGCGACATAAATAACTTTTTTAGGTCCATACGAGCATTGTCTTTGCCTATTACAAAAAGCAAAGGACTTTTTTTTTGATGTAAACATGCGAGAGTATTGCGTCAGATCGTTGTAACGAGGAAACTGTTGAATTGATTTTAATGAAATTTTGAAACGGTATTACTACCATGGCGAAGATGGAAAACGCGTATGGTTTTGATAAATCTTGCCAGTGGCGGCGCAGAAATAATAAAAAAACTAAAAATATAAAACAGCTCAAACTTCGTTTTTAAGTGTTTTAGAGGTTCCTGATCATTTTCTGTTTTTTTTTTGGGTGGGGGGTGAAATTGGGGTGGTTGGGGGGTTGGGGGGTTGAAAAATTAAAAAAATTCTTGTACTCATAATAGGCTGTCCACTAACCTGTGAAGGAAGAGCTAGCGACACAAATCACCTTTTTAGGTGCATCCGAACATCCCTAGCCTATTACAGAAACTAAGGGACTTGGAATTTTCTGTATAGGTACTATACGAGAACTTATTGGGTCTAAATCGTTTTGTATTTCGTAACGTGGACACTATTAAATTGATTCTAATGAAATTTTGACACAGTATATTGTTACCGTGGTGAGAATGGAAAACGCGTATGTTTGTTAAAAATCTTGTCAGTGGCAGCGTAGCAATAACCAAAGAACGCGACAAGTATGAAAGCAACTCAAATTCAGTTTTTAGATGTTTTAGGGGTTCCTGATCATTTCCTACCAGTTTTTTTGGGTGGGGGTGAAAGTGAGATGGTTGGTGGGGGTGGGGGTTGTAAAACTGAGAAGTTTGTAGTATCGATAATAGGCTGTCCATTGACCTGTGAAGGAAAGACCTAGCGGCATAAGACAATTTTAGGGGGGGGGGTGGCAATTATTTGGTTGCAAGGGATCTTAGACTAAAGCTTCATGCTATGGGAAAATAATAAACTGGTATCAGCGTAATGTGTGGGAAGTACTGAGTCAATCAACTTGACTTCATTTTTTTCTTTTGATCAGCGATTTTCGAGAAATCCGGGATGAGAAGTTTTCATATAAACAGGCTGTATAATGGATTAATTAAATATTCGACAGAGTACGTTACAGTAGGAAAAATTGAAATCAAGTTGATTGATACATTAGGGTGATACCAGTTTATTATTTTCCCATAGCATGAAGCTATAGTCTGGAAATCACCCCCTCCTGCAACCAAATCATCGCATACCCGACCAAAAAAAGTATGTTATGCCTCTAGGTGTTCCTTTCAAAGGTCAATTATTATTATCCCAAAATCGGAAAAAAATAAGTTTTATGACCCCCCATCCCCAGGTACCTCAATTTGACCCCCACCCAAAAAAGTAGAAAATGATCACGAAACCCCTAAAACGTCTAAAAACGAAGTTTGAGCTGTTTCTCTTCGCCTTACGGGAATACATGGAATTGCAACTTTTCATACGCCTCCACAAGATGGTATGTCACTGTGTCAGCATCTCGATGCTGTGAACGCATCTAACACTTAACGGTCGCTAAGCAACGAGTGTAAAGAGTACTGCCGCGAAACCAATGGTCGGGGTCGTTCTTCTTTCTTTCTACCTTGCCTACGCAGAGGAAGTTTCAATATACGCCCACCGATATATGCACGGCGGCGGCGATTTGCTTCTTTTTCATTCTTTACCATCGTTGTCTATCCCACAGAGCTCTTCGCCTTACGAGAATACATGAAATTGTATCTTCTCATACACCTCCACAAGATGGTATGTCACTGTGTCAGCATATCGATGCTGTGAACGCATTAATATCTCTGCGCCGCCACTGACACGATTTCTAAAATCCATAAACCTTTTCCATCCTCGTCATGGTAATAATACCACAGTATTGTTTCATTTCATTAAAATCAATCCAATAGTTTCCACGTCACACAATACAGAACGAGCTAAAGCAATATTTATATGACTACATCAGAAAAGTCTCTTGGTTTCTGTAATAGCAAGGTAATGTTCGGATGGACCTGAGAAAGTTCATTATGACGCTAGGTCTTTCGTTCACAGGTTAGTGGACAGCCTGTTATGAATACAACGTATTTTTCAGCTTTACAACCCACCACCCCAATTTCACCCCCACCCAAAAAAAATAGAAAATCATCAGGAACCCCTAAAACACCTGAACTCAAAGTTTGACAGATATTTAATGGTGGCGGCGTAGGAAGTAAAAGCACAATATTACTCAATCAATTTAGAAGTATATGAGAAAATCTGGTTCAAAAACTTCCAAGCACGTGTTTGTATATTGAGATATTAATATAAATAAAACTACGTATTATCAAATTATTCGTTGTGAAGCATCCTTTTGACGTAATCCGGAATATTGCAATTTCTAAATACTTACGTTTTTATATTGTACCATATTGTCATACGTGCTTGCGAAAGCGCAACTTGGTCTGTTTGCAAACTGGGGCGTTTGTTCGTAGGTACTTCTTCTTGCCTCAGCAGTCTGAAAGGATAAAGCATAAGATTAGTGTATTGTGTAAGGGTGCACTTGTACGTGTTGACGCCGCTGATCCTGACTCAATTTATCGGGAGTCGCCTAACAGGTAACAACTTATGAGGATTCCAGCCAATCGTATAGGCGAAACGTCAACCAGCAAACGTGTCAACGCCATTCAGTTCCCCTTAATAGTAATTATAAAAACTGTAAGACACTCTCATTCTTAAATAAGATCTTGTTCAATTACTTGAATTGGTAGTAGCATCATCATAACCATTTCAAAATTTCTACTTTATCATTAGAGCGTGGTTTATTTATTAATACCATGTGTAATGAGGATTACCATTACCATTACTGCACGAACGGGAATAATTGGAACTGTCGCCTTCCCTGAATAAATTTCACAAAAATACCGAGTCCCAAACAAATGTCACGCCTTTCGAGTTCTCGTCGCTACGTCTCTGTACAAATCGGTGAATAAGATGGCAAAGGTATGATTGCGGTATCGTTTTTGTCCAAAGCAAGTGATGAAGGTTGACAGAAAATGACGTTAATACGGAATCAATCTTAACGATGAACATGTAAGTACATCAGTACGAAAACTTTAAGGCATTTGTTGATGTTTCTAGCTGAACAATTACAAAGCTGATTTATGAATAAATTAATACTTATTATCAAATATTGAGGCTTGCCTACCAAACAATAAGGAATAGCGGAATTTCTAAATACTTACGTTGCTACTACTGCATTGCTGCATATTGACGCCCGTTGATAGGATATCTTGTCTTTCTGGCGTTACTATTGATGAGGGGGCCGAGTCAAGATACAGCTGACATAGTTCTTCAATATTCATCTGTAATTGAATATACACTGTATAGTAATAGGCAGTACATAGCATTATTAGCAAAGACTTAAGATTCACTATTGTTAAGATTCGGATATACAAGGTGTCCCTGAATTTCCTTGACACGTAATATTATCATAACAAAAAAATGTTCAATCTTCACTTTAGAATCACTCTGAATGTACCCAGTTGTTGCACATATTTACCCCAGTTTTACCCACCAATACTCACGTTGCCATTAATTTGCTGCATATCGATGTCCCTTGGATAGACATCTTGCATTTCTGGCATGGAAATGACATCTTGAATTCCTAGTGTTGGGGTCACTTCTGCTGAGGTGTCGGAACCCAGGTACACACTGCAGAAATCTTCAATATTCATCTGTAATCGGAAATAGACGGTATAGTAATAAGCCAGCACATTACAGCAATACTTCTAGAGAAGAATTGAGATTCACTATTATTAGATTTAGATGGAAAAAATGAAGTAAAATTGATTGACTCAGTACTTCCCACACATTACGGTTATACCAGTTTATTATTTTCATATAGCATGACACTATAGTCTAGATGCCCTTGCAGCCAAATCATCGTTCGCCCGGCCGCAAAAGAAGTGTTTTATTCTACTAGGTACCCCGACCTCCGAACCACCCCAGTTTCACCCCCACCCAAAAAAAATTGAAGTTTGGGTTTGAGGTGTTTTTTATATTTTTAATTTTTTTATTATTGCCGCGCCGCCACTGAAACGATTTGTAAAAGCCATTCGCGTTTTCCATACTAGTCGCAGGGATAAATCTGTGTCAAAATGTCATTAAAGTCAATTCAAAAGTTTCCACGTTCACAATACCTAACGATCTAAAGTAATACTCGTATGTATTTTGTATGCATCAGAGAGTTAAGTCCCTTTTGGTTTCTGTAATCGGCAGGGCAATGTTCGGATGGACCTAAAAAAGTGTATTATGCTGATAGGTCTTTCTTTCGCAGGTCAATGAGCAGCCTATTATGAATACAAAAAAAAATCAGTTTAACAACCCCCACCCCCCAACCATCCCAATTTCACTCCCACCCCACAAAAATTAGAGAAGTAGAAAATGATCAGGAAGCCCTAAAACGTTTTTTTAATATTGCTGCGCCGCCACTGAGACGATTTCTAAAAACCAGACGCGTTTTCCATCCAAGCCGAGGTAGTAATACTGTGCCAAAATTTCATTAGCATCAATTCAGTACTTTCCACATTATAAAATACAGAACGATCTGAAGCAATACTCTTATGTACATACATCTGAAAGTAATTCCCATGGTTCCTGTAATAGACAAGGCAATGTTCGGATGGACCTAAAAAATTGTATTATACCGCCTGGTCTTTGTCTTTTAGGTCAGTAGACAGCCTATTATGAGTACAACGAATTTTTCAGCTTTACAACCCCACACCCCCCAGCAACCCCAATTTCACCCCCACCCAAAACAAAAGTAGAAAATGATCGGGAACCCCTAAAACGGCTAAAAAAGAAGTTTGAGGAACATTTAATATTTTTCCTTTTTCGCTAATTACTCCGCCGCCCATGCACCGATTTTCAAAATTACGTTATACCTACTACGACTCCACACCATATCGCCACCCAAATTTCATCAAAATCTATGCAGCGGTTACTGAGATTAGGAGGCTAGAAAAACGCCAACAGACAGACAGACCGACAGAAATGAGTGACGTCGATTTTCGTTATGTAGGCATCATAAAACGCTCAAGAAGTATATTATCTCAAATTCGAAAATTTTCGCGATCACAATACTCCCTCACCTATCGGTGTGGGAAGTAAAAATCTCGAGGGGCCAAATCCGGCGAATATTACGGCTGAGGTATGATTTTATTGATTGGTAGTGGTGATACTGGCGAAAGTTGATATAAATTAGGATGGGTCCTAACATTTGCGGATGTATTGACTACTTAGATACAAGATATTATTTTTTGCAGACCTGGCGAATCAACGACTGCTTAATAATGACAATAATTTAAAATGAACAAAGTAATGATTTCAGCTAAACAAAATATAGAGAATTTAAAAAAATGGCAATATTACGTTATACAGCAAGACTGGTTTGGAATGAAGAATCTGAAAGTACCCCGCACTTGTCAAGTTTTCCGTTACCTATCTCAACAACTTACCTCCAACTTGCCCTATTACGAAATAAGCTTTTAGTGCCACCCAAGCTACAGTGAAGATGGGCTGAGTCCATAAGAAGAGTAGAATACCGATTGGGTCCCAAATCCTATCTGAAGTTGCAAAGACTATTATTGGCAGAGTTCAAAGGACCATTGAAATTCTGAAAAATTTAAATAATCTAAATCGGGACTGTGGTGCTGAATACTTGGAAATTATGCCTTTTAGATAAACCAGATAACCCCCCCCCCACCCACCTTGTTTTGACATAACAAAGTATATTAATAACTTGTATTTTATGTTTTTAACTCAAAATAATTTAACTGGTTATTAAAACAATTTGTAACAAATCGTAATAGTATTCTGTTTTGTTAGGTACATTTGAGTTAAGTTTAATTTTAAGGTTTGAAAATAAATAATATTGATAATTTAGCCGTTTTTCATTACACTATGTTGATATGTCCGGGTTTTTGACTCTAAAATCCGGAGTTCTCACACATCTTGTCCTAATTTTCAATTTTTAGAGATGGCAACCCTACTCACAATACATGCCTCTACAGATAATCAGTAACCACGAAGAACTGGGAATAGAGGGAGTTCATTTCAAAACTTCTCACCCCGAATTTGTTCGAAAACCGACTAAAGGAAAAAATGAAGTCAAGTTGATTGACTCAGTACTTGCCACACATTATGGTGATACCAGGTTATTATTTTTTCATAGCATGAAGTTATAGTCTGAGATCCCCTTGCAACCAAATCATCGGCCGCCCGACCAAAAAAGTATGTTATGCCGCTAGGTCTTTCTATTATAAATGCAACTAGTTTTTTCAGTTTTACAACCCTTCGCCCTACAGAATAATGGATAGCCTATTATGAATACAAAAAAATTTGAGTTTTATAACCGGCCACCTCCCAACCACCCCAATTTCAGCCCTTCCCCAAAAAAGTAGAAAATGTTATCGAAACCCCTAAAACGCCTAAAAACGAAGTTTGAGCTGTTTCTATATTTTATTACTGCTGCGCCGCCACTGACACGATCTCTAAAATCCATAAATGTTTTCCATCCTCACCATGGTAATAATACCATTTCATTTCATTGAAATAAATCCAATAGTTTCTACATTACACAGTACAGAACGAGCTAAAGCAATATTCGTATGTCCACGTCAGAAAATTTTAAGTCCCTTGGTTTCTGTAACAGGCAAAGTAATGTTCGGATGGAACTGAAACGTGTATTATGATGCTAGGTCTTTCTTTCACAGGTTAGTAAATACAACAATTTTTTCAGTTCTACAACCTCCCACCAACCTCCCAATTTCTGGCCCACCCAAAAAAGTAAAAAATGATCATAAACTCCTAAAACACAAAAAATGAAGTTTGAGAAATACTTGAACGTTTTTGTGTGTTGCTAGTTACTCCGCCCTCCCCTCCCCCCCATGCACCGATTACCAAAATTATAGCAACATTACCTAACACGACCGCACATCATTTCCGCTACTCACATGATACAAAAAAAATTATCTCAATAATTTTGTCAAATATTATTTTTTATTGAATAGTGTAAACAGCAAAAGTCAAATACATTTTCAATATTAGCGAAATTCATTTCCACGGAACTATAATTATAAATAATTGCTTATCAAATAAATAAACGAACTAATTTAGGTATTTATGACACTGAATTAAATGAGTCAAAAATCATTTACCAGATAAAATCAAGACCACAAAGAATTTTAATTAATTGCAAATAAAATCAAAAAGTACTTATTATTTAGTGTACAAATTATTGATTCAAATAATGTTCACGCGCGTTGTTAACTTTATTTTTATTTTTTTTTCGCGAGGCTGGCGTTTCAATCGCTGTTTGGATAAATCTGTTAAAAGCAAACAACAATGAAAATTGGTTACGATATGGCTAGAATCGAAACCCGGAATCTGAAATGCACTTTATTGAATAAATTTAGCGCGTCTGTTTAAAAATGTGCTTGCAATGACTATTTGATACATGTCAGAGTACATCCTGTAATAATGTAGTTACTGTCTTGGAAAGTAATTTATTTCAACCATTTATTTTATAATATCCTGAGTCGATTCCTAAAATATTATTAGTTTGCAGCAAAACCATTACGAAGTGATGCTACAGTATTATATATAAATGCTTAATTTTAAAGATACAGGGTGTCAAAGTTTTACTTTTTTTCTCAATTATTCGGCAATAAAATAGCACAACGATCTAAAATTACTTAACTTTCTAAGGCGAGAAATCCAAATTCGACCACGGTTTTGCTATCATGAATAGAGCGCGCCATCTATATATAGCACATGGAACTCCTTTAAATCAACAAAACTTTTTTGCGCGTCAATGTGAATATTGAAAAAATCGTTTTCGCAGTATGCTGTATGTAAAAAAGGTATACATTATTAAAGTCGCTAGAGTTAACCTTTTTCGAGATAACCCACCCAAATTAGCTGTAAAATATGATCGAAAGCGTTATCGGTCTTCTTGAACGAATAATGTTAGATCAAAAAACATGTTTCAAACATTTCAAAATAGGTACCGTTGAAGTTTAAGAATACTTCTTTAATCGTATGTAAAAGTATAAGTCCAATACTAGTTTGTATGGCAATGCCGATAATTCAGGTTATCTCGAAAACGGTTACCTCTAGGAACAGAGTATACCTTTTTTACGTCAGACATATTGAGGAAACAATTTTCTTGATACTCGCGGTCTCTATTCATGTTGGCAACACCGTTATTGAATTTGGATGTCTCGTCCTAAAAAACCTTAGATACGTAATTTTAGATCATTTTGCCCATTAGAAATGTTGAAAAAAAAAGTAACACTTTGACACCCTGTGTCTTAAAAATCAAGTATTTTAAGGCTTCAAGTTCCTATGATAGAAAAGTGAGATCCATCACTTGTCAAGCGTTGTAAGTCGAATTTTCGGACACCCTATATAAGATGACTTACCTCTAACAATGGGTCTTCCATTTCTCCAACTGAGTCCAAGAAGTCTGAGACATCACTAGAGAACAGGTTCTCGGATTCCATGGTTTGCTCGACCAAGCACTATCACTTCACTTTGCACTAAAGTTACTGATAATATGATTAAATTAGATCAAAAAGGGTATTTATATGCAAGTCAAACAGGTAAAGGGTTAATCCCATAAAATTTTTGTTTTCCCGATTAATGGCCACATAAACAGGTAGTTGCGGACACGTGCCTGTGATTGGCGATATTAAAAAGGTCATTTGGGAAGGGAGGATACCTGGCTTTGTTCACTATAACTTTTGTTTTCCTTTTGTATCAAAATGTAATGACCGGTTCGTACAGATTTTTGAGAATATCTTATTCCAGGTTTGTTCAGTAAATTAACCTGCAGCGGAAATACTATTGAAAAAACGTCTTTTTACGTTTACTACATCAAAATCTATTCTAGTTTGTAACCAGGGGCGCCGACTCCGTGGGTGCTCGGGTGCTCCAGCACCCACGAGGGGTAAATAGTGGGTGCCGAGCACCCACGACTATGTATCTGAAATAATTTTCATTCTCGGCTTCAGTCTTTCGAATCTCTGTTTATCATATTACTGATAGAAATTCTTGGTTGTACTGAAGCTTTGAATGCTACATTAGAAAAGACATCTCTGCATCTGCAAAAAGCCATTGATAATATTAATACAGTCAAGGAAGTTATATCGTCCCAAAGAACTGACGAAAAGTTTGAAAACGTCTGGAAGTTGCTGCAGATCTAGCTCGTATTTTGGAATTGGATGGACCTAAAACTCCAAAAATACGCAGAATACCTAAAAGGATAGACGACTCTACAAGCGAACCGCACGAATTTTCTAATGCAGCTGACTTTTTTATCAAAGATATATTTTAAAATGTTAGATAAAGTCGCAGGCCGTATTGAACAGCGCTTTACTAAAGATACCATGAGACACTTGAGCAACACGGAACTATTTCTTACTCAGAAAAATAATGATACAAGCAGCAACTATGTGAAAAACTTTTATGGAGATGACTTTGATATATGGATCGTTTGACTCTGCATCGAAATATACTTTTATATATTGCGCAAACAAAAAATTACAAATTCAATAGTGTGAACGATGTTGTTTGATTTGTAAATACTCATTGCGGATCTAGCAAAGATATGATATACCTAAAGTCATCAAATATTTAAAAATACTGATATAAGTCACAAAAAAATATAGGTAGCTCTGTCATTAAAAAGGCAGAGCACCCACGAGAATTTTCAAAACCCGGCGGCCCTGTTTGTAACTATCAATTATCGGTAGATCCTGTGTCCCTAAGCCTAAACGTCTTTTTACGTTTACTACATCAAAACATTAATCTAGTATGTAGCTATCAATTTTCGGCAGATCTTGTGTCCCTAAACCGTTTCAGTCTTGCTAACTACAGACTGGGTGGTGATTTCTCGATTTGGATGACACTCATAGAAAATTTCACATACTTCTTACTTTTATTCGTTTCCCAGTCCTCAGCCGACTATAATCAAAATTTCTATCCGTTCAGTTTTTGTTAAATGAACCATTTTTAATTTTCAATTACCAACTTATTAACAACGTCGGACGTATGACAGTAGATTTTAATTGGTATATAAATGAATAAACTTTTTTCAATTTCTTATATTTGAGAAGGATACGTTTTTATGTATACTTCATTTGAAAACGTTCCATCCCAGATTTCTCAAAAACCGCCGATTAAAAGAAAAAACGCCAACTTACGCCAAAATATTGGCCATAGGACACTAGCGCGCCGCGGTCAGATTTGTCCTAATCTCAACGGTCAGAAGCCCCCAAAATATTTTGGATAATAGGCAGGTATGTGAACACCAGCGCGTGGGGCGGCAAGGTAAATTTATGTCTTATCATTTTAACCGATTTTAATTCATTCGTCATTTTTTGCGATCTTGCTAATAGTTACTGAAGAATTTGTAGAACTCCAGCCAGAGGTATCGTTACTTTTGACTTGACAGAAATGAATTACTTTTTTATATTATTAAAAGCGAATTGTGTTCTGAACATAATAAGTTAATCTGATCACTATAATAGATGCAAATAAAGAAGTTGGTATTGTCAGCAGATCGAAATACCCTAATAATACCCCAAAAAATTTTAAATAATCAGAACGTGTTATAATTTGTCACAAATTTGATCGATCTCGTGACGATGTAAAAAAAAGTCCGAGAAATTTACCTTCACAGCTTGTTTTGTGGGAGCATCACGGTTTTGCTCATTAGAGCAATCTCTTCCGATTGATCCATCAGCAAAGATGCTATGCATCCTCTTCTAGCGCATCTGTAGGCTACACCACGGGTGGTTTCTTTATCTCTTCGGAACGTATACTCTTCAAGGACTAGGTATTAATTTCTTCCCTTTCATACTTAGCATAGTCTGCACGATGAAAAAGGAGAACACAAATAATACTCACAAACAGCAACTAAGGATTGCAGACTAGTGAAATATTTTCATTAGGGTAGTTTTATATTCCTACAGAAGCTGAATAGTCATTTAAATAATCTAAGAAGTAACTGTAAGCTACCGCAAGTCGTAAATAGACAGATGAAACTTCGGAAGAATAAAAGAGATGTGGTCATTAGGAATAACCAAGCTTAAATTTCTTTCGGCGCGCAAGTGATCGATGCCGTTGAAGGCACCCTTTTTGTAAACAGATAAAAATCAAACCGCGCGCGCTCGTGGCCGATCACCAAAAAATTTGTCAAGGCGGACAATTTTTTCTCCTTAAACCCTGCCCCCCCCCCCCACCAGGATCATGGCCTTAAAAATTTTAAATGGCAAGGGGTATCGAGTAATACCCTGTTTTAGAGGTATGTCTATTATAATTATTATATATAAGTACTGTACGTTAATTTTTTAAAATCTGTCGACTTTTTTTTCGAGAAATTTGGAATCTTCATGTATTTCAACTTATTCAAATAGAATACAAAAGTACTTGAAACATTTTTGTTGCAATAAACGTTCAAATGTTACCCGTTATTGGCCAAAAAATGAAGTTCTTGAAGTCTTGATACAAAAAATCAGATGTATCATTTTTGATTCTGTAACTCGCTTAATTTTCGGGAGTTTTCGGAAAAAAGTTATTTGAAAAAGTTGTTTACCTTAACGACTTCTATACACAGTTTAAAAAAAAGAATCAATTTAGGACTCACCCTCTATATGTATATACTTACGTTCGATGCTGTTTCTTTTTGCCTTTTTTTGTATTATTGATTTAGAATTAGAAATGAAATTTATCTTCGCTGAAATCGATTGTGATGTTGACATCAGTGGTTAGCTGTATGAAGAGGATAAATATTATTATTCTTATTACATAATGGACATACTGACTGTATTGCTTTCACGTGGACATCATCGATATATGAATGCAGTGAAAGGTGTATCAACGGCTGAAAGATATTTCTTCCAAAACATCCTCGAATGATTAAAAAATCATTAAATCGATATCGCTTAAATGACTATAGCCCAATTTAATGAGACTTTTAGCCCCCTAAATAACATATAATAAAAGGGAGCATCAAGTCATACTGTCTTTTGAAGCGGTTTAGAACAGTTCCGCGTTGTCGTGAAAATTGAAGTCATTTATAGGTACATGTGATTTAACAGGTCCACGATAGCACCAATACCACCACCTACGTCGATGACAGTGTTTTTTAGAAAGAAAAACATACCTAACCAGAACTTCAGTGAACAGATTGTTTCGTCGTATGACGTGTAAGTGCCGCTTCTCTACCTTTTTATTAACATTATACAGGGTATTAATTAAGTATGTTAACAAACTTTAACCGCGAATAGTACTCCGAAAAATAGAAAGAAAATGTCATATGAACATGGGTCCGGAAATGCTTCCTAAGGGAGCTACGCTCCTTTGCATGGGGCACCCTGAAGACGGTTTTCCCTCGATATTCTCGAAACCATTCATAACAAAATTAAGAAATTAGGTACGATGGGTAAACTTTTGACGCTGAATCTGATTCTGAATTTAGAATTTGATAATTTTAATGAGAGGCGTATCATACGGGAGGGGTTAAGGGTAAAAATAACCCCATTTCTAAATCGTAGTTTTTTTGACATTTTGATTTTAGAATGTGGTATTTCAGAGATTTCTACGTAAAAATGGTCTCCCAGTACATCTCGATAGGGCTAACAGTTTTCGAGAAAAATGCAAATTATTGAATCGATGCAGACTATTGTAAATAAATGAATGTTCATCTATTTTGTAAGTGTGCTGTGAAAAACAATTGCAATAAGTGATAAACAACTTCAGAACTGTCAGTTTATTCAGTTCAGAGTTATTATAAAACATTTACAATTATTGCCATTGTTTTTCACAGCACGCTTACTAAATAGATGAACATTTATTTATTTACAATAGCCTGCATCGATTCAATAAGATACCATTTTTACGTAGAATCTCTGAAATACCATATTCTAAAATCAAAATGTCAAAAAAATTACCATTTAGAGAATGGGGTTATTTTTACCCTTAACTCCTCCCGTATGATACGCCTCTGAGTAAAATTATGAAATTCTGAATTCAGAATCAGATTCAGCGTCAAAAGTTTACCCATCGTACCTAATTTCGTAATTTCGTTATGAATGGTTTCGAGAATATCGAGGGAAAACCGTCTTCAGGGTGCCCCATGCAAAGGAGCGTAGCTCCCTTAGGAACCATTTCCGGACCCATGTTGATATGACATTTTCTTTCTATTTTTCGGAGTACTATTCGTGGTTAAAGTTTGTTAACATACTTAATTAACACCCTGTATATAGACTGAGTTGACCGTAACTTGATGGAGATTCATGATAACAAAAATTAAATGTAAAATTTATTACCACCTTATTTTTCAATACTGTGACATGTTTTATTTTTTTATTTTTTTTTTATTTATTTAGTCGTACAAACTGGTACAAACTAATGCCACCCTTGAAAGTAGGACTTGTATAAGGGTACTGGCTGATAAATAATACATTAAATTTTGACACACCGTTTTAAAACAAGCGATAAATGTTTTTCTTTTTTTTGAAAAAGGTGAAACATGTCACAGTGTTGAAAAATAAAGTGGTGATCAATTTTACTAATTTTTGTTATCAAATCCTGTTCATCAATTAACGTAAATTTTGAGAATCGAATCGGTGGGGTGTTGCCATAGTAGTATTTCTCAAGTCAACAGTTAAGTCGAAATATTCATTTCTTGTATACTGATTACAGAATTTAATAATTTATAATGGATAGCAAGAAAATATTCCAACAACATTATATAGAAGCTGAACAAAGTAGTCCAGCAATGAAAAGATATCGTGACATCATGTAAGCGATATAAGAGTTTTTTTATAGAAGGATGTAAATAACAGTTTATTTCACACTTTTACATCATTAATACATTAATTTGATTGTTTAGTTTGCTAGAATATACTTCGATTTTATATTCATTAAGACAGTTAGCTTTTTGTTAGAAAGTATTGCATCTGTTGATAACTTTTAAGGTGATTATGTAAATGTTGTGGGTCTCAATTCGCTAGGTATATTTTAGCGTTTATCAAAAACAGGATACCTGGAAATGGTATATAGGTTATGGATAATCTACAACTACCTGTTTCTGAATATTCTGCAATTTCGCAACGGTTAACGGTCATCTTGAAGACGCTCGTCCAAAACATACCTAAGTTAATCCAGCCCGTTTAAAAACCTATAAATCAGCTTCGCAGAAGTGTGCCCTAATGAATCTTTATTAAATTACATTTGGAATTTTTTCTGTTATACCGTTGATGTTTGCAAGTGAGACTTCTCAGAAGATTCTTGCTCGCTTTTACAAAGCATTTTACCGCCGATTTCTGTGATATTTCTGAAATGGGCTATGCGAACATCCCTGAGAACTGTATTTTGGTTTGGACCTGAATGCTCCGCAATTTCTGTTCGATATAGAAGATTGAGCTTAGAATGTTGCCCGTTACCCCAAATCTTTTGCATCTTTCTGCTAAGTTAGTTCCCTCTGAATATCTTTTTGTTTATTTTTGATGGCGTCTTAGGCTGCTTGTAACTGGAAAACACCAGTTTGATTGAACATTTTAAATAAAATATAAACCACAAGACTTATAATCTTATATCGTTAGAAAAGATAGGAATTTTACATTTGGTCTGATGAAAAAAAAATAGGTATTCCCGTTCTAAAAAATCGAATCATCTCTTCAAGGACGATGTTTCCTCAATTAATATACTGTTCTTCAAGGAGTAACAAAAATTATGAAAATTTTACTTGTCAACCTAAGCTGACGCGTTACCTTAGTCATACTGAAAAGTTACAGGCTTCTAGGTTCTATAATCGTTCCGATGTTCAATTTATTTCTGATGTCTACTTGTTTATATCAATAAAAGTTATTTGCGTCTAAACGGTTATTTTTTAAGTTCTATATGAGATATAGAGAATTTTTCTCAGGATTACTAAACTAGTTTAGTGCAAAGGGACGGGCTGAACAATAATTTGAATTAAATTTTGTCTGACTTTGAATATTCATGACAACTGTGCATTAGTGTGCGTCTTAAAAAATGTGCCTATCAGGGGGCACTTATCCTCATATTATCAATGTATTGTGTACATTACCTAAAATGTATCGTACATGAGTACTGTCAGACTGCCATAAGATATAAACAGTTACAATTACAAGTTGTATGACTTTCATAGAAATGGCATCAGTTACTACAGTGGAAGTAATTTACTTAATGTGTCAACAACATAACTAATGAAGATTTCTTTCAGAACTTGGACACATCCTCAGATGCTTAAAGGATCATTAAACAATCTGAGACTTAATGTTGTATTTATAGTACAATCTAATGATTACTACTATTCCACTAAATAATATATAATAGTAGACGGGCACCAAATCATTCAGTTTCTCTTCTGAAGCGCGGTAGAAAATCGTTCCGGGTTGTCGCGAAAATTTAAAGGTACAAATTATTTTAAAGAGTTTCTTATGCCGGCGACAGATGCTACGGTCTGTGGGAGAGGCCACCTGTGCAGGTATATCTGCACAGGTCAACTGTGAATGATCCTGCACTGCAGAGAGGTTAGGTACCGTACCGTGTTTCTGAAAAATATTAATTTTCGCCTCTGGCTGTAATCATTTTAGGCCCTGTACATTAATAATTTTTAGCACAAAAACGTGGTTTGCGTTTTCCTAAAACTTCAATCTAAGGTAATGTCGATCCAGATTTTAGAATAAGCTTATACAGGGTGATTAACGAGACCGTGAATTTAGTAAAAAAAACTCATTTGGCATTTTTTTAATAATTTTCTATTAGGAAATTAAAAAAAATGTGTCGACGCTTTACTAGAACTATCCTTTTTCTTCGTGTTTATATTTTTTTCAGTTCAGAAATCTCAAAATTAATAATCAAAAAATGGTTACAGCTGAATCATTGCAAACAGCTCTCGCGTACGTACTATATCTTTCACTAACCCGTATAAAATGTTTTCACATCCTTCTCAGACCTAAAGGCCATTTCAATAGGTTGGTTTGGGCCACTTAGCTCATTACTACAGCTGTTCTAGTTGAATATGGATTTTCTAATACAGGTATTCCTGTACAAATTCAAGTGACTGTAAGCATCAACAGGTGCAGAGTCTACTTGAATCGGTGCATAATATGTATCTTTTTCATTATTTTGACTTACACTTAGAGAACAAGGCCCCAAGAATCACATGACATTTCAAATCATTTTTATTTTTCCGCTTTGAGGTGTTTAGCTCTTGAGTAGTGTTCCTCCAGAAGTAGAGGAGTATTCTACAACATCTTACATCTACTATTACATCACTAACGAATATTTTGAGAAGTGTTTCAAATAACTAATATAATATCTCACAATAATATATTTGAACTGTAACAAGAACTACAAAAAATAAAAATATTTCATGATATAAAAATGATATTAAAGTACTGCTAATGGGCCATGATCTTCCACGGCTCGCAATTTTCTCTTAATGTTCCTCATTAGGTTTCGGACAGATTCTAAATCAATTTCTCTGATCTTTAGTATTATTCTTCTTCTTAATTGCTATTCGGTTTGAGCTTCCCAGCCGTTGTTATAAACTTTGGCACTCAGTTGAGCCCAAAAGCCTGTTTCTCGTACGCAAAGCATAATAAGTTGAAGCCAAATCTAGCCCAAACATTATATTGTCATAAGCAGGTGGGTATTATAAAAATTGAGTAATTTAGGCAAACATCTTTGAGTATAGACTTCTGCGGTAACCGCTTCGGCCCTAACTCGTCCAACGTACGGCTGTGAAATACCGTTGTCTGATATAGCGCACCACACTAACACTTTGTTTTCAAACTTTTGTTTTCGTTTAAATTTTACATTATCTGGACAGGCTTCGAAGTCTCTTGTATGAAAACCATCATTACCTTTGATTTCTGAGTTCGAAAATGTGAAACACTTTCCATCGTCAAGAATAATTTTTATGTTGCCAGCAAAATGAGTACGACGTAAATTGCGACAGCATTAAGGAATTCTTTCTAACTGATTTGGGGAATACTTCGGACATTTTCTTCTTTTTCGGAATTCTAAGTGATTTCTCTTCATTTCTCTACAGATTGTGCTAGCATTGACGTGAAAAGTGCATCCAAGTTTTCGTGTTGAAGTTCCAACTCGATGTTCACTTCTGTTGACCATTCTTTGAACTGTAGCAGCATTCAACGCTCTTGGACGTCCACTTCTTGGTAAATTTATACAAGGAATACCTTCTTCGCATTGATGGATCGCTAGATAAATTATGGTAACCTAGATATTTTGATCTTGATATAGGTGAACTATTTCTATTTTTCAAGTCGTTCAACTAGACTGTAAATACTCTTCCGAATATCTAATTTGCCCGAAATTTTGACAAGTTATATCATAACCAAAATGGTTTTATTATTACGTTTAGATGTTGACTGGTTACCATGCTAACGATTTCAATTGTTTCCAAAGGTGAAACTACCTCCTGAGTTTTGAAAACAATTCTCAAAACTTTTGCAACATACGTTATCTTCGGATGATAGATTTACTTGATATTGATTGAAAGTTGTGATATTGTCCAATTAATATCTCAGAAAGTCTTGATGTAGTTTGATAGCGTCTAAAAAATGTGATAACTTAATTAATACCAGAGTTCAGAATAAAACAGTATTATCTTCAGAGTAAAAATGGCATTAACTTTATTGACCGACTTTTACTACACCATTTCTGAAAAAAAGAAGACGGAGCAAGAAGTAGATAAGTAGTTATGTCATGATGAATAAATTTTTTTAAGACTGCGAAGACAAAGTCTGAAACCAGAGTACCGCGGCTGCTATGAGAAGATTATGTTAAGGGAAATTTGTTAATGCAGAACTTGAATAGGCAAACACTTGTAGGCTCAATAAATGCATCTCCTGGGAGTCTATTTCAAGCCCAAGACACTCTGGGCATAGAGGTGCGGTTCTTGTTGCATAAAGAACGACCGCCTTGGGATGAGATGCAGAGGAGTTCCACGGGTGCTTCTTATAGGCTTGATGAGCAACAATTATAGAAGATAGCTCAGAAGATCAGATTCCGTTTGAGCACCGGTAGAAAATTAAGAGGTTGCAAACCGCACGCCTGTGGGTAAGGGGCTGGAGACGGCGCGTCAAGGTTTAAGACGCGATTAGTCGAATTGCCCTTCTCTGGACTGCACCTCCGTCTTGTCGACTAAACTATTAGGCACAGTATTCGATTCAAGGCTGTCATTTGCTGAACATGCTTACCAGGTATGCAGTCAATTGAACCGGACGTTCTACGCAATACTCCAACTAAAATCAGTGTTGGGGCAGGGTGAATTGTTAACTATATATTACAGTCTAGCATATTCATATCTGTCCTACAATATAATGGTTTGGGGTAGGTCGAAACACAGTGAGAGGGTTTTTCTGTCACAGAAAAGAATTTTGAGACTTATTTTTAATAAACGGCAATGGGAAAGTTGCAGACCAATTTTTAAGCAACATAAAATTTTAACTCTTACTTGTATTTATATTTTAAAATGTGTATGTTTTGTCAAACTTTATACACAAAATTTTTCTAGTTTAAATAGGACAAAAAATTATGCTACTCGTAATATTGACCTTTTGTTAGTGCAGAACCATAACACAGCCTTCTTTCAAAGATCTCCTCATTACAACTGTGTTGCACTTTACAATAAATTGCCTCTGGATGTACGCACTATTGGCAGATTCAAAAAAAAGGTAAAATTCTTACTGGGTGACCACGGTTTTTATAATGTCAGTGAATATATGTCTGTGGTATGGTAGCCATTTGTAGGATTAGGTTTTGAGGCTATTGTCCTTTCTTAGACTTTTGAATGTGTAACTAGTTTATTTTATTTCATGCAATTTCATGTAGACTTTTGACGTGCTGTATACACACTCTTGTATCTTTGTGGTCAATAAATATGTATCAAAAAAACAAAAAAGTGCAGCCCGGGCTCCGACACACCGAGCTGCTGCTCCATTTCCCAATGACCACTCCTCACACCGTGAGGTGAGCAATCACTGGGTCCGCGAATCGTGCGCCCTAAGTAGACGAAGGGACCCAAGGATGACTGCCTTCTGCATTCTGGCAGCTAAGATGTGCGCCGCCGCACGGCACACCGGTGTTTTGCGCAGTGCAGAGAGCAGCGTATTCCTCATTCCACCTAGGGATCCAATGACCATAACCAGCAGACTTACAGTGTAGTCTGACCAGAGCCTGCGAAGTTGACCGAGCAACTCCTGATATTTGGTCCGCTTTTCCTCCTCCTTAGAGACGATGTTCACCTCGGCAGGCGCCGAAAACTCAACAACGAAAATCGTCTTCTGTTAGTGGTCGAGAAGGACTATGTCGGGCTTGTTTGACTGTACAAGCTCGAGCGTGGGGAACGAGTAATTCCAGTAAATCCGGCATCTCTCGTTCTCCACAACGGACTCCATATCCCCTGGAGCGTATGGCAGCACCGGTTATTATTATTATAGAGACAGAGGCTCTCCCAGATCATATTTTGTGTAATGTTGACACCCAAAAGCTTCAAACAGTGATTTCTTGTTAATGCCTAGTATAGTTCATTACAACTGAGTGTTCGATTGAGATTCTTTTGTTTGAAAGTGCACAATACAGAGTCTTGGAAGGATTGAGTTTTACCGTGATATGTTAGTATGATAGGTTACATTTAAAAATGTTCTAAAATCTGTCGATGCTTGACAGCTTTAATGAAAAAAATTGTCAGAATAGAAGTATATCTCGGTAGACAATGAAAAATAGTAAATTTAGGGAGGACAATTTGAGAGTTTGTAAATGAAAGGCTCGGAAGGATATATTATTAATATCGTAACATCCTTCTTTATTGAGTAAGTTCATCTATTACAATAATATTAGATCGACCACTTTTGCTTAGGTTATATGTAACCCACGCCTATTGAAAATACGGAAAAATTTACGTTGTCCAGACATTTGTGTATTAGGAAAGTCTTGAAACATTTTCTGCGAAACTCGTTCCCCGCAAGGTATTTCCAATGACACCATGTTAAAAACTTGAACATTAAATTATCATTAAATTCAAATAATAGTCAAAAAGTCTTGAAGAATTTACGATTAGCCTTTACTGCTTCTTAAGTCACGTACACAGTTTGTTCTGTATATTCATCCAGGAGCAAATTTAAATTTTCTATGTTTGGGCATATCCTTGAAATACCAGACTTACACAAAAAATTCTCTTCGAGGGTTCAGTGTCGTCAATTTTTTATTATCTACTACTGGTGCTTTCAAAAGCAGGCTCTCAAAAACTCTATAAGTTGCTCTCTGGCTCTTGCCTCTGCATATTTTCACTAAAGCCGTTAAGCCATCACTATTTATTTATTAATTCAGTGATAAAATGGACATGGTCCAGTGGCGTGCCGAAAGGGCCCGCGGGGCTCGCGGTGCGGGGGGGCCTCGAGCATTCGGGGGGCCCCCATTGACATCATTCAGTCACTTTATGTTTTTTTAACGAAAGTCTGCCTCGTTGGCAAGCCTTAAACACTAAATTAAAAAACAGTAAAACTGTGGGATCCACCTTAAGAAAACTATGACCCACCAGATGGTCATTCAGGGTCGAATCGATAATTTCATCAAAAAGCAACTATTTAGTCGTCGTTAAATGTTTGTCGAATCTAGTTATAATAACAAAGAAAAAATCTGATAGGGATGAGGCAAAGGTCTCATAAATAAAACAGAAAATTTTAAATTTGTATTTTTATTAATATTTCAAGGAAAAATATTTGAAAATGTCAATTTACTTTCAAAATGTTTGCAAAAAGTGATATAGATATTGGTCAAGCCACAGATCTAATTGCATATGTTGATCAATTAGGGAATTTAAGAAATAATTGTGAAAATGTCTTTGAAGCTTCAGTAACAATAGCAAAAGAATGGGGTATTGAGCCACAAGTTACAGACAAAAGAATTCGTACTACTAAAAGGTTTTTTGATGAAATGACGGTTGATGAACCAACTGAAGACCCTAAGGCTAAGGCCAAGCTTGCGACCTGGTCGCGGCGACAGAAACGTTGCGACCTGGTCGCAGTGGTGTGCTCCATTGATTGTTATGCTAGCGACCAGCGATAGCGACTGATTTTGAAAACGCCTATATGAGCGTTTTCGGAACGCCGCGACAAATACCCCAACAAACAAATACAGCCGTAATTCCCAATTCTTTGTAGAAAATGACCTAATGAGGTAATAAATTACTACATTTTGCGGTTCAAAAATGCCTTGATAGTAAAAATTTCCTATTAGTTTCTTATAGTATACCTAAATGAGCAATTTCTAACCTATATATGGCCTTTAAAGACAGTGACCCTCAAAGTTGTAATGTTTGGTTCCAAATTGCTTGATTTTGACATAATTTTTGCTTTCATGTGCCAAGAAAATATTTGGTGGAAACCTCAACCAGAATTTTACTCCATTGTAACAATAAAAAGTCCTTCAAATTCCAAGGATACAGTAAGGAGCCATTCAGGTTATTAAAAGGTAATTTTTTACCCAACTCTTTGCTTAACAGTTAAAATACAGAGAAGGAGAGTTGTGGGTTTAAAATAGCAAATTTATTACTAACATTTGACTTGACTGTGTCCCTTATAGTCAATGTCCAAATTTGGTATTTTATTCAATCTGAGAAGGCCACGTGTGAAGAAAAAAATAGGTTAATTTTAACTCTATACCCAACAAGCAAATACAGCCGTAATTCCCAATTCTTCGTAGAAAATAACCTAATGAGGTAATAAGCTACTACATTTTGCGGTACGAAAATGCCTTGACAATTAAAATTCCCTATTAGTCTTTTTAGTATTATATAAATTAGAAATTTCTAACCTTTATATCGCCTTTGAAGACAATGGCCCTCAAAGTTATAATGTTTGGTTCCAAATTACTTGATGTTGACATAATTTTTGCTTTCATGTGCCAAGAAAATATTTGGTCAATACCTCTAGCATAATTTTACTCCATTGTAACATTAAAAAATCCTTCGAATTCCAAGAACAAAGTAAGGAGCCATTCAAGTTACTAATAGGTAATTTTTTACCCAACTCTTTGCTTAATAGTTAAAACACAGAGAAGGAGAATTGTGGTTTAAAATAGCAAATTTATTACTCATATTTGACCTCCTGAGTCCCTTATAGTCAATGTCCAAATTTGGTATTTTATTTAATCTGAGAAGGTCGCATGTGAAGAGAAAAATAGGTTAGTTTTAACTCTATAGAGAAACATCGGCTTGCGTGCAGTCATAACGAAGCTATATGACACTGACAGCGATGCACCTCTATTTTTCATAACAGCGACTACTTTAAACGTATTCATTTTTTTAAATACAGCAAAACCAAAACACGCTAAGCGCCAAAAGCAAAAATATGTGAGGATTGTGAGGTTAGTTTCTCCGAATAGGGTTGGTAGTGTTAGTACAAAAACATCGAATGTCGATAGTTGCGTATTCGATATTCAACGATACTTTGACTTCAGCTTCAATGATAATAAATAATTAAAGTAGAATATTTACTTTGAAATGAGTCAATAGTTATTTAAAGGTAAACGAAACTTCATCACAATCTATTTATAATAAAATATATGATCACTGCGTGTGTCTCTAAAATTCGCATCGAACATCGATCGTGTAGGAATGATGTCACCATCGCTGAAGCGTTTCTTTACCTTTTGTTACCAAATTTCGACCTAATTCTAACTAGGTATTATTCACTAAGCCTTGTGACCAGATTTTTCCCTAAATGAAGGAATAGCGAACTTTGAGGGCAAAAACATGTTGTCGATTATCACTTGTTTAAGGAGAAGTGGCCTGAAAGTAAAAAAATAGGTGAATTTGAACTTCAAAATTGATAAATGTTTCCTCGTCACTTTTTATTTATGGAAGCCATATTGACAACAAACATGTTCATAAATATTCATTATTTACACTAAATAAAATCAAAATGGTTCATAAATTTTCAGTGTTTCGGTAGTTTAAATGTTTAAGTGTCCAAGTTATGACACCGAGCTGAGAAAAATTGAAATGATGAAATTCAAGGCCATCATTTATAATGTTGTTATAATTTTATGTTATTAATAAATATGCCGATTTTTTAAGGCCCGCTTGTTTTTTCGTAGTATCGTATCATATATTCACAATAAATCTTGCTGTGCAACGAAATTTTGGTTTGTAGAACGGGTATGGAGATCTAGTTACTGCTTATACCTAGGTGTGTATCAGGCATATTGTCGACCATGTTGGAAACTTCATAGTACGAACAGCGTTTTGATATTCATTTCATGCTTTATTGATGTACCCAACTATAAACGAAATCCCTTGACCTATTATCGACCACATTCAGTATACGTTCCATTATAGGTTTATATTTGGGCCTGTTTAAGGCATTAACGACCACATTTTTACCAATTATTTACCTCTGCCTAGACAATTAGCACTAAAATAGGCCTTGTCTTTATGATCCTGAAAACTATCGTTACCTATTTTTGACCTCTAAATTACGTTGATTTCATTCCCCACTTTGAGAAAAACAACGTCGAAAAGAGGTAAATTTGACTTGAAACAACAGGGTATGGGTCTAGCTTGGAAGTAAAAAAGAGGTAAATTTAACCTTAAATGCTTGTTGGGACGCTCTCCATAGTTTCTTATGCAGGTGGCCAT
The DNA here is from genome assembly GCA_951848785.1 of Callosobruchus maculatus. Classification (NCBI taxonomy): domain Eukaryota; kingdom Metazoa; phylum Arthropoda; class Insecta; order Coleoptera; family Chrysomelidae; genus Callosobruchus; species Callosobruchus maculatus. The sequence goes on from CATOUR010000307.1 coordinate 133,404, forward strand.
ATTTGCGTTCCAAACGCGGCTGTGGATGTTGGAAAAAGCACGTAAACCACACTTTCAGTCTCTTTACGATCGGAGTAGAAAAGGGAGTGAAATGTTTTACACCGGATTATTTATAAATAAAATTCAAACACGGCCGGCGCTGTGGAATATAAAGTTCAAAGAATACACGAATAGGGATATAAACAGAAAATTTTGGATAGAAGTAAGCAGTACTATACTGCCAGACTGGTGCAAACCCATTAATGCAGATAAAAACAAAAAAGATAAGCAAATATTTGTTCACACATTTTATTTTCGAATCATTTCTTGATGCGATTATAATATTTATTTTAAATCTAAATACATACTGTCTCTATACACCATTTCCCAGGACGAATCCCGAAACCTTCAAGGGATGATTTCTGGTACCGACTTATGATATAATATGATTAAATTATACGTTTATGCTTGGTAGCAAAAAAGTTGAAATTTCCTTAATTAGATCGCGGAATGGTTAATGTTTGGGCCCCTTAATCATATTCGTACCGTAAAAGTAAAACAACATATGATATTTGCTGTAAACGGTCGACCAAAAAATTCAAAAAACCCGTCAGCGTAATCCGACCTTCTCCGTTTCTGCAAGGAGTTCCTGAAGGTGACAGCGAAATAAGGTGGGCCACACAAGTTTCAGTTATCTTTACAACTAAACTTCAAACGTTGATTTTTCTATAACAAATGGGAATTTCAGGATAATTCCTTTTGATATCGCTCCACATTTCTGAAACTGTAAGTGCGATTTCTTTTTTCGGGATTCGTCCTGGGACACAGTGTAAAGTCCAGATTGGATCTACAGGTACGAGCGTTTTGAATATTATGATTGTAGTTTTTAGATCTGAAACACAAAAACTAAAAAAGTCAAAGTCATTGGAAAATAGTTAGCTGCTAAGCTAATTTTTTTGGCCTCCCAGCAAAATTCATCGAAATTGACATTGCCACATTGAGTTCTCCTACAGAAGATGCGGAAAATATAAATGTTTAAATAAGTGCTTTAAGTAAAATCCAACAACGTACATATCTAAAAACCAAATGTCTTGTCATACTGCCAAGCTACGCTGCATGCTAATAACGACTCAACCAAAGTGTCTCTGACGTGTGGATACTACATCTTTTCACTTCGTTTTTTCTTAAATACCTCAAGACAATGATTGCTAACAGAAGATCATCATTATCTATAGTTTGGTTTTGAGTTGAAGTTGAAAAACGCTGTCGCAGATGTATAAGCGTGGCCATGTGTGAAGAATGCGACCGGATCGCAACGTTTCTGTCGCCGCGACCAGGTCGCAAGCTTGGCCTTAGCCTAAAAATCGTTTAAGGATTTTAGTATTCAACTCATGCCTAGAACTATTTTAGTACAACTAAAAAAAGTAGATGTGAGGCATTCACAAACGTCTATTCAAAATTCGATATTTTAAACCATAAAACACTTATTGAAGTGCAAGAAGGGGAAATTATTAATAAAGTAGAAGAACTAGATGAAAAATATCCAGACGATCTCATACAAAATCTTGCGTCGGAACTAATTCAAATAAAAATCTTCTATATGTAATCCTGAGAAATCTTAACAGTATAAGGGAATTTTCTGATTTTATTTGCGAAAAAAATCAATTGTTGATTACTAGTGTACCTGAAATTTGCACTGGATTTTAGTTGTTTCTAGTACTGCCTGTTACATCGGCTCAAGCAAGTTCACTTTCAAAACTAAAACTAATAAAAAAATTTGCAAGATCGACAATGGGTGAGTTCTTTGGCATTAATTTCTATAGAAAATGAACGATCAGAAGGCATAGACTTAGACCAAATAGTTGACACATTTGTCACTTTCATAGTACTCATATAATATAAACCGATTTGAAAGATTATTTTTTTATATAGAAGCGGGGCCCCGTGAGAAAAGTTGTGGGGGGGCCCGCGAAGACCTTGGCACGCTACTGACATAGTCTACTATAATATTAACATTAACGGTGATTATGTGGTCATTGATTCATTGACAACAAACATAAAAGACAATAAACGGTATGGTTCAACATTTTCGTTAACTGTGTTAATAACTAACAAAAATTGATCCATGCGTTGTAGTCATTGACTCAATGTTACACGAAAATTGATGTAGTTTTTCATTGGTACAACAGCTCCCGTCGTCGCCACAAAACCAATGTTGACTTTCATTGATTTGAAGTAGTTTTTTATCCTTTTTCGTTCAGTGTGCCTTGATTTATATTTTAACAGCTTTAGATTAAGTCTTGGGTATGATTTGTGAAGTTTATCGTTCTATGACACTAATAATGCTTTTCAAGATGATCGAATCAAATTGATCATCGAGATGTAGTTTATCTAGTTACCTGGCAATTATTCACTTGCGGAAATTGCCATTGTTATGTCATTCAGTTGTTATCAGTGCCACATTAGGTCATTATAAAGCAGTAGCAGTGGAAAGTGGCATCCTAAGTTGCTTTCGAGCAAGTGCTGTTACCTTGAATAATGTTTTTAAAAGAGAAAATTTGGTATGAATGTCTTATTTCACCAGTTGTGTGACCTTTAATGATATTTCTGAATGATTTTAGGCATAAGTTTCGGACGGACTCTGGAAGAACATTTATAAAAAGGGGATTCCATAGTAACTAGAGCCATTCATGGTTTTTATTGTCGGCTTCTAGGTAATATGAAGTTATTGTAATGTCTTTTATTTACTCGTGGATTTCACTAGGCTTTACATAGTTATGTAAGTTGTTTTTTTACATAACCTAAGCACCTCTAATGGAAACATCTTTGGCGTATGAGCTGAGTGGCCTTAGTTCAAGAGCGCATAGGAGAGCTAGACTGAAAATATGCATAACAGCTTTTCAGCAGAATAGGCAATGAAACATTGTTCTTCAAATTTCAAAGTAAGTAGATTGTTTTCGATAGTGACTTTGAAACATGGTTTACGTGTCATGTGTTCATCACTTACTACAATTAGATGCGGATTCAATTCGAATTGAATTCGATACCATATCCGGCATTTGATGTGTTACATGCTTAGTTTTCAGATCGATTTAAGTCAGTTGCGTGAAGTGGTGAGCACGCTGTCAAAACTATCCTAACCTAAAAATCTCACATAACCTACAGCCTAGCCTAGTTTTTGTTGAGTACTCGACCAAGAATAACAAAACCGATGTACCCGAACTTTGGAAATTGTGTTTCACGATTTTGTTTTCTTTGTGATTTTCGTGTTTAGAAATGACATTACAGTTTTAGAGAGGCCTTATGCGCAGTTGCCGATCCGGTTTCAATTCCGTTGCCTGTTTACATTGATTTCAGTCCGATATGATCCACAGGAAGAACTAAGAACTAGTAGCTCTATTAAATATCTTAGAACAACACAGTACAGTATATGGTCTTGGTAATAACTACAACAAAACCAAGGTTATGATCGTAGATAGAGAGCATGATAGTCATCGAGAGATAAAGTCAATAAGCCGTTGTGAAGTAGTTCAAAGTTTTGTGTACCTCGGTTCTTTGATCGACAATTCGGGTAGCTGTGAAAATGAGATTCGACGGCGCATTCAACAGGCACGGGTGGCTATGACAAAGCTTACTAAAATATGGCGTGACCATAACATCACTGAAGCTACCAAAATGTCGCTGGTTCAGTCTCTTGTGTTCTCCATATTTTTGTATGCCTCGGAAACTTGAACTGTTAAAAAGGCAGATCAAGCTCGCATAGATGCTTTTGAAATATGGACGTGGAGGAGAATGTTGAGAGTTCCTTAAACCGCCCATCGAACTAATGGTTCCATACTGGATGAGCTTGGTAATCCAAAGAGACTATCCTCCGTTATGTCGACGAGAATGTTTACATTTTTCGGACATATTCATAGAATCGATAATATGGAGAAACTTGTAGTTCAGGGTTACGCCCCAAGTGGGCGGCACCGAGGCCGTTCCCTACAGGCTGGGTCGATAAGACGTAACAGTTGCTGGATATGAGTATCAAAAGCGCTACTGAACTGGCAGTAAATCGCGAACGATGGATAGCTACAGTTCTCAAAACTACTTATAATATTCATTTTGGCAATAGCCTAGCTCCGACTTGATGCATTTTACGAGTTCAAAGCATGTCTGCTAAGATATTGTGACTATGATGATCCACATTCTATCCCAGAAAAGAGCGGTATCGACTTTAAAACTCAATTCACTTTTAATCCAAATTTTACAGTGTTTACTGCAGTATTCCATACCAAAATCGAATTCAGTTCGAATTGAATTCCACATGTTAACGTAGTAAGTTTGAACAAGAGGAGAAACTGATTTCGTAGAATCGACGTCATGTCACAGCCACGGTGCGTGGTGACAGGTAGCTTTGCTCCAAAACTGGGTTTCGCGAAACACAGTAATCCGGAAACTGAGCGTTTAACCGCACATCCGGTCCGGTTTATTGTAGGGATAACCGGCGGCTAAACCTCACTTCCGTCCCAAGGTCTTGCAGATTTGCATAAAGTTATTGTTGCCTAGAGACACAAAGGTGCCAAAGCAGTCTACGGAAGCGATGTAGGAGTAAGATTCAATTATTAGTAAGAATGACGATTCTGCTAAAGAATAATTCCGAATTCATGTCTTATTTTCTGTATCGCTAGGCAGCGGAAGTTTTATAATCGCATAAAATTATTGCCTTGATCGAAACATAGCTTCAACACATTATTGATACTGAGACCATAAAGATTTATGGGTATTTCTATATAATTCAGAAAGGCTTGAGCTAACAAAAATATGTTCACCCAATTTTGAACATACTATATAGTACTCACAAGTGAAATCTGAGCACCTAGAAAAAAGGGATATTTACATTGAAACTTTGTACAGAGCTTGACAGTACCATATATAGTACACATGTAACACGTTTTGTTCATTCAGATTCTAGTTACCTACATGGCACCTCTAGAAAGCTCTGGACGTGTAATAACAAAGCATAGCTTTCTGTCGATTCAAATACGATAATATCTGTTGCGAGTGTGAGACTGGTTGGTTGTGTGAAAGAGATGAATTGGTTGTGTAAAGGTGCCCCCAGGAGACGACAGCCCCAGTTTGCCCCTTTGAACGGGGCTATATTGTAGGCCAACGAGAACGTGGTCCTTCATTCAGAACAATTGCGGTAACCATGGGTCGTAGCGTGGCTACAGTAAGTGAAATGGGCTTAGGATCATATCGTCCGCATATAGTGCTTCTACTTACTGCAAATCATTGTCGCCAGTGGTTAGATTGGTGCCAAGAACACCGACAATGGCATGCTGAGTGGCATCAGACGGCCTTCTCCGACGAGTCCAGGCTTTATTTGGGGGAACATGACGGAGGCCAACGCGTAAGACGAGAACAGGGTGAACGACGTGATCTCCAGTTTGCTGTTGAGCGCCTGGTACACCATTCCAACGTTATCTGGATGAGGTTTTAGAGCCAATTGTCGTTCCACGTGTCCGAGGGTTCGAAGAGGGCTTCTTCCAGCAAGATAATGCACGTCCTCATATTGCAAGGGTATCGATGAGGTTTCTACACGAAGCTGAGGTCAGGGTACTCCCCTAGCTTCCACGATCACCCGATTTATCGCCAATTGATTTACCCAATCCTCCAACCCCGCTGGACGAGCTGGAGCATGCTGTGAGGGCAGCTTGGGAGGCTGTACCTCTAGAGTTTATCAACAACCAGATTACGAGCGTGCCGCGTAGGCCAGAGGAGTGTTTTCGTCATCATGGGGAGCCCACCTGTTATTGATCCGTTGTATTCCTTATAAACTAATTATGGCAAATGAGTATTCGGATTTCACTTGCGAGTAGTGTATAAAATATAAAATGCAAGACGCATAAAAGAGGACACACTCCATTTCTAGGCTTTCATCAACCCTGAGATATTTTTTTCAGAACTAGACAGACATGTTCTCATTGTTTTGAAACAGTGGAACGAAATTTAAAATTATATTTGGCTGTTTCAGTCAATACTGTTCATTGCTTGAGAAACAAAATGTCCCCAAACTTTATTTCTATGCTACCTATAATTCCTTATACTTATGTAGTTACAAGCGTAGGTCAAAAATAGATGCCCACCGTTGAAAGCCTCCCATATTTCAGATTTTTTCAGACATTGTCAGCAAAAATGTTTACTACCTGTGAGTTAACTCTAATTCTTAAACTTATGCTAAGATTATGCAATGTGACTTGAAAAACCGAGGGCAATTCTGGATCAAAGCACTCAAGTCATTGCTTGTCATAGGTCATAGGGTATTTAGATCTTGAAGTTGTCATTTCTTTATTTAAGTTTGAATTTTCAAAAATTTGGTACATCGTCATTTATGACATATCAGAAAAACGGAGAGGATTTCAAAAATTCGTAATTTTATTTTCCTTAGCTTATAACGTGTATAAAATCTCTGAGGATAAGCTCAATGTTTTTTAGTAGTTATACATCTATAAAGCACATCTTCAGACCCAGTTTGTTTTGAACTTGCATATTAATTCTATCTATTACCAAAATCTGTTGCTACCCCCACTAAGTTACGATACTTGTGACAGCTTGAAGAAAACTGATTTAAGGCCGGTTTCTCAATGTCCAGTAAAATTTTTATCTGGGAGCTAACGGGCAACTGTTAAATAAATTGCTTAAACAATTGAGGGTTAAATTTACGAATTCATCTAAATCTGACAGTTGTATCCATAGAAACGCTAACTGGCAGATACCTATCTGACAATTTAACTGGACATTGAGAAACCGGCCCTAAGATCTCATCTTAAATAGACTGAATACTTTAGAACACACGCACTGAGTCATTGACAGATTGTAGTTTATATGTACTTGTACAACAAATTGATGGCAGAAGCTATGATTACTAGGATAAATAAACTTTCTTTATCCGTCGGATTAAAACAAAGCCATGTACACTGAAAGCTTGAGCATACTTATATTGATGAAATGTTGTCACCGCCTTCCTCTAGAGAAAACTGAATCCATCTTTTAAGGTAACGGTCTCCTCATTATTGATTTTGTGGCTATTTCTGCCATAGAATGTGAAACAAATGAATGTAAGAAATGTATCCAGATCATACTGGTTATATTATTATGATATTTAATTTGGTGCCACTGAAAATCTGCCTTGGGCTAGCACGTATGCATAACAGGTTTTTCAATGTGACGTCAGTGTTTGTTAATACAGGTATGAGAATTTTAGATTACACTGCACTTTCTCAATGAACACATTTAAAGCAGCTTTAACATTTTTTGGAACCATTGTTCTTAATTTATGATATTCCAAACTATGTACATATAATTCAAGCCTACACCTAGAAAATCTTATCGATAAATTTTACTTTTCCACAAATATGTTTTTATATGAACTAAATAAATCGGGTATCAGTACGACATAGCATTTTAGACCTCCCTGAATTCACTGAAAATAGTAGAATTTGGACAACTGTGAGTAATTTTGCACCAATTCTCTTTTTTTTTATGGTCAGCCTCCCGCAAAGGCTGAAAGCCTATGGCGCTGCAGAAGCGCTGCGAGAGAATAAGTGTCGGTTCACGTTAGATTTGAAACGCTGCAGGTTGTAGCCGTCAGGAAACAAATTTCCCTGCAGCCCATTCCACAGCGTCGAAGTTCTCCAAAAGAAGGAATGCTGGAGGAGACTGGTTCAGGGAGTAAGGACCTCTACCTGGTAAGGATGAGCTCAGAGCTTCTCTAGTGTTCCTGGTTCGGACGGCCTTTGGTGTTATTATCTGGGAGAGTTCACTCGAACATCTTCCGTGATAGAATCTATAAAACAGGGATAGGTTAGCCACCCTCCTTTGATGTTCCAGGCTGTGGAGGTCCTTTGTGAGGTTAGGCGTATCGATTAATCTAATTGCTCTTTTCTGGATAGTATCCAGAAGCTTTAGAGAGTGCTTCGGAGCGGATCCCCATACATGGGAGCAGTATTCCAGCGAAGGTTGGATCTGTGCCTTGTAGAGCAGCAGCTCTACCTTCATACAACTTCATACAGCTTAAAATAGTAATTATTGTAGACCAGAATTTCTTCGCACTTCAAGATTTTGAAGTATTTCAACTTTTTTTGGAAGTCCTCTGTCGCCATATTGGATGAGCTATTTTTGAGTTCTAAAATCTTATTTTATAACATTATCTTAACACGGTTATAACTTTCGAAGGAATTATCAAGTATAAGATGGTCCAACCTCAAAATAGTCTAAATAGCCATACATAACCTCAAATATCTCGGAATCCTGCAGCGACAAAGAAATTTTGTGATCAAATTGCTGCTGCAAATATTTGAAAATATTACTGTCAGTTATCCAGATACAAAACTTATGTCTTTTATGACTCTCATTCCAAAAAATATATTTTTTTTCAATCTCAATTTCCCAGCACTCGTGCTCAGAAGTATAAACAACAAAAACATTTTTTTCGAAAATCCGTGTTCCTTTCTGATTTCTAGCGGCGCTCTGATGGGACATTTTTACGATTTTGAAATTAAATATTTTTTCTGTGTAAGGTGATGGCGTACCTAATATAAACATTTTCTCATTAGAAACTCTTTCTCTTAGATTTTTCGGTGTGCATCTTTCAACTGCTATTCTGTAACATGCAGAACTAAGATTTTTCCGAATTACCCGTTATGTATTATGTTTCGCAGTCATAACTAAATTCAATTATTGATTTTGTTCTATCATTTTTTTATAGTTTGAAGCTGTTTTGGAGATTCCTTTACAGTGCTTGTCTAGTTAGATATATGTATATTATCTTTACTCCCCACAACGGGAAAAGTTAGTCTTATAACATCAATTTCCAAACGCAGAAGAAAAAGCTGCGCATGCATCAAACTCGACGAAACTTTGTTGTTATTGTTTATGATTAGGTCAAAACTAAAGCAGAAACTTATATTTCTTAATGCATGAAGAACAGTGTTTGTTCTATTTCTCACCTCATCCTAAAAAATGACAACGATCATAAATTCGTAAATTCAGCTTGAAACAGAGTAAACCTTATATTTGTATAGAAGTCGTCAAAATAATCAATTTCCCAAGTAACTTCTCTCCAAAATCTGAAAAATAAACGAGATACAGAACCAAAAACTAAATCTGGGCTTGTGTATCGAGACGTACCTAGTCTATTTATGTTTAGTTTTTTGCTTGGATCTTTATCTTATCGATTAGGCATTGTACATATCAGATAGTGCAGAAGTCACTTTCTGTTTATGGTTGTTAAGTTTAAATTGATAAGTCCTAAAAGTGACACATTAGTTGAATAAAGCTTTTAGGATTTACTCATTTAATACCAACTGTAACAATAAACGAAGCAAAAACTATACATGAATAGACCAGGTATGTCTTCAAACGCAAGCAAAGATTTAGTTTTTTTTGTTCTGTATCTCGCTTATTTTTCAGATTTCGGAAAAGTTCTTTATTTTACGACTTCTATACACTGCTAAAAAAAGCATCGACTTAGGAATGACCCTGTATATACCGGCATTTTTGGCGATACATCATGAATAAAAGTCAAACATTTACACAATATATTGTTTATTACTATAAAATATTGAAAAAATGCAAACATACACACATAAAATATATACAGTACATGCAGAGCATATTGTCAAATACCTTAACCTACAAAAATTAGGAATCTACATAATATGTGTTTTAATATAAAGCTATTTACAGTTTCGAATAGTATAGTGAAATCACCCCATATAACATCAAAGTGTCATATGAATATAAGGAACAAGTTATATAATACAATACAATAAAGCGCAAAACTATCAACTAAATCAAAGTGTAGCATACATAAGGGACTCTTTGTTCAAGTCAGTTATTAAATCGTCCATCGACTGCGGACTATTTTCGTTATTTAGGAAAATTCGTTGCTGCAGATTTTCACCTGTGATGTCGAAATACGGTACATATAATGGCTTCACATCCTCAACCGGTTCGTTGAAGTTGTTGATCGGTTGGACAGTGAAGCCTTCCCTGGCCTGCCTGTTCAACCATGTAGAATGGTTCAACAACCTGTTCACAATGTGTGAGTTCTCAGATCTGGAAAAAAGAGACAAATATTTAGAGAAGTGGAACAAAATAACAGGAAATTCGAAATAGGGAAACCCAAACTGCTCGAAACCATGTCAGATTTAAGCCAAGATCAGTGTGGATACCATGCTTTCTAAAAAAAAATGTTGTACTTCAACCTTTAAAACTTGCCCCCAACTTTTATTTTTCAAATAGCACCCAATAGCTTCTCCTACACAAATTGAGTCCTTATTATATACAAAATCATGTAGTACCTTTGATTGAACCTATTTCCGTAAAATCGTAAGCATATAAGGTGAACAAAATAAGGATTTGTTCGAGTCCTAATATTTTTGTAACAAAAACAGATAAAAAAGAACACTAAGTAGGCCTTTCAAAGGTATTCAATAAAATCATACTACATTTCTTATACAACCCCTAAAACTGGGCCCGAACATTTTTTTCAAATAGTACCTCACCAAGCTTTTTCCATTTTCGCAAAAAAATTAGGCGTCAAATAAATTCTTATTTTATTTATATTATACCTACGACTTTAAGTTTACGTACAACAGGTACCATAGTAATTAAAAAAAAGTAGCGATATCAGTTATATGTAGGAGAACCTATAGGGTGAGGATTTGAAAACTAAGAATTGGGAGGAATTTTCGGGGATGACGCACAAAAAAATGTCTTGAATGCACCTTATGTTATCTTCAGGCTTACAACTTAGTTCTAGCTTAAATCGTTTTTTGTTACGAAAACGTCACCACGTCTCAAGGAAAGTATATGAAAAGTCTATGACAAAAACAATTAATAAACTAATAAGACAAGAAACCCATTTTTATACAGGGTGTCCCAAAAAAGAGTGTCAAGCGGAAGTCCAGAGATAGAGCACACCTAGAAGTATCTGAATCACCCCCATATATGTTATGCAATTTTTTGTAGTTTCCGAGTTATGAATTTTTTTCTGAGTTTCAGAGAATCCTCTACCTCGACAACTTAAAACTGTTCCAAAAGAGAAATCAAAAGACTTTTCCAAATTATCTTTTTTGCTAATTAATCTTTAAGAGTTTACTGTTCATACATAAAATAATCAGCTTCGTAACTTCGTATAAAAATTTTAGTGTAAAGTGAAAAATTTACGATCTGATAATTATGACTTAAATCTTCGCCTCGCAATTAAAAATCCAAAGAGGTGATTTCATAATTTCTAAGCAGGTCTAAAAACTTCTTCAGACTCTCAGCTATCACAATCATTGAAAAAAACTAGTACCTAATGGGGCTACTTTCGCTCCAATTGACCTTCAAAGACAAGAGGCGATGATTTCTGCATAGAAATAAGGAAATCACCTCTTTAGATTTTTAATTGCGAGTCGAAAATCTAAGTCATAATTAACAGAACGTAAATTTTTCACTTTAAACTATAATTTTCATGACTTTCATCAGATGTACTAAGCCGATTCCTTTATGTAATGAACAGTACACTCTTCAAGATTAATCAGCAAAAAAGAGAATTTGGAAAAGTCTTTTAATTTATCTTTTGGAACAGTTTTAAGTTGTCGAGGTAGAGAATTCTCTAAAATTGAGAAAAAAAATTCATAACTCGGAAACTACAAAAAATTGCATAGCATATATGGAGGTGGTTCAGATACTTCTAGGTGTGCTCTATCTCTGGGCTTCCGCTTGACACTATTTTTTGGGACACCCTGTATTATAATGATACTAAAAAAATATGGAGCATATAACAAAGCACTAAGGTCAGCAAGAAAAAAACAGTTAGTTATATCTACAATGGAACTGGAACTTGTAACATGACTCCCTAAACATTAAAAAGAATCTAGAAGTCATGTATAGATGCAGTATGCAGATAACACACGTCAAATAAACAAATACCTATAAAAAAATAAATACTTCTCATACCTGACAGGTGCGGCTTTTTCTTTGAGTGTCCGATTGGATTTGAGATGGGGGTGGGTCTTGTCGAATTTTTTCTGTTTCATCCGCCGGTTTTGGAACCAGATTTTGATCTGCCTTTCAGTCAGGTTAAGAAGGATGGACAGCTCTATCCTCCTCTGTCGTGAAAGGTACGTGTTGGTGGAGAACTCCTTCTCCAGCTCGAGCAGTTGGATGCTCGTGTAGGTCGTTCGGTACCTTCTTGGAGGGGTGCTCGTTTGATCTGGCCGAGCAACTTCTGGAAAAATATTTTTAGCTTTAGTAAAGTATGTAGATATCATATTATATGCTATTTAATTTTGTAACAACCAGAATGTCGGCGAGAAGTTTTTTACAGGTAAGAACAATGAGCTTATAATACTTGCACCTACTCTACTCATCTCTATTATTGCAATGAAATTATTTATTTTAATCCAACATCGAGGTCGCAATCTTTTTTTTCGATAAGAGCTCCTTAAAAAAATTACGCTGTTATCCCTAAGGTAATTAAATCTTTTAATCAAAAATATTGGATCAAAAAATCGTACATCAATGTTTTCAACCAAAAAATGTTAATTTAACTTTCAATCACCAATATTATCTCTCGTCTCTGAACTTCTTCTTTCATTACTTATGATGAGATATTAGGTCTGTTTTTACAGCAATCACAAACTAGTCAGCGTCAATTTGATTGGCCAGTACTAGTCAGAAATAGTTTGACAACTGCAATGGGGAATACTGATTGGCTCTGACTGGTTTGTGATTCTCTGTAAAAACAGACCTATTACCATTACGATTTCTTATTCCGCCATTCTCAGTAACCGCTGCATGGATTGTGATGTAATTTGGGCAGCAATATGCTGTGGGGTCGTAGTAGGTAATACTGCTATAATTTATAAAAAAACGAAAAATTTCAAATATTCTCCAAACTTCATTTTTAGACATTTTAGGTGTTCCTGATCATTTTCTTTTTTTTGGTGTGGGTGAAATTTGGGGTGGTTCGAAGGTGAGGGGTTGTAAAATTGAAAAATTTGTTGTATTCGTAATAGGCTATACATTGACTGTGAAAGAAGGACCTAGCAGAATAATACACTTTTTTATGTCCATTCGAGCATTTCTTTGCCTATTACAGAATCCAAGGGACTTTTAATGAAATTTCCACATAGTACCATTAGCTTGACGAAGATGTAAAACGCATATGGTTTTTAGGAATCGTAAGAGTGGCGGAGCAGCAATAATCAAAAACTAAAGGTATAAAAAAGCTCAAACTTCGTTTCAACGATTTGGTTGCAAGGGGATCTCAAACTACAGTTTCATGCTATGGGAAATAATAAACTGATATTACCGTAATGTGTGAGAAGTACTAACCCAATCAACTTGACAACATTTTTTGTTAAGGCAACAGTTCATTATTTTCCCAAAGTTTGAGGATGGTCTGAATCCCCTTGCAACCAAATCATCGTCCGCCCATAAAAAAGCTAGTATCAATCATTAAAGGACAATGAATAGTGTTCCTGGGTTTCCTAACCTCCCTATCTGAGATCCCATTCTACCTCGACTCATTTTAACCAAAAAAGAACATCATGTCGTTCCTTTACAGGTCAATACTACACCCTACCCCGAAACTGCCTCAACTTTACTCCCGCTAAAAAAATTCCGGGTGAAAATATTTTTATATTTTTAACTTTCTGATTATTTCTGCGCCACCACTGACACGATTTCTAAAAACCAACGCGTTTTCCCTCCTTGTCACGGTAATAATGTGTCAAAATTTCATTGAAATCAGCTCAATATTCAAGAGGCTATACAATTGATATAATGATGTAATAGTCAAGGTAATGTTCAGATGGACTTGGAGTGTTCAAAAAAATTGTTTTTACTACGACCCCACATCATATCGCTACCCAAATGTCATCAAAGTCCATGCTAAAAAAACGCGAACAGACCGATGGAAATGGGTAACGTGGATTTTTGTTATGCAAACATCATAAAACGCCTAAAAGTCTATAATATTATGCAAAAATAAAAAATCTAATTTTGAAAATTAAATACTGGTAAAGAAAGTCTATACTAACTTAGTATCTTCAAAACTGATATTTGGTGTACAAATGTGAATAAATCTACACAGTTATGTAAAAATACAAATGTACTCACCATTTTCTGCCGGGTTTTGCTGTGCTTGTATTGCGTTGATGTAACCTTTTTCTTGATGTGCCTGGGGTGGGCTAATATTATATGCTGCTGACGTCAGTGGATACCATGCTTGTGCAGTGCCTGTATTGATCATGCATGACTGTAAAGGAAGAGATAAATATTAGCTCAAGTAAGTTTACTTGATAGGCTTACGGAAACAAATTCCGTCGGTATACTGCAAAATGTGACCAAGTAAAAAATCAGCGATTTGACGTATTTGGTACCAAGCGACATTAAATAATTCTGTCTCTTTTAGGAAAAAAGAGTCCAAATCAGTACTAATATCTTTTGCGAGCTTATCTAATATCTAAGTAAAGTAGCAGGTAAAAGTGATCGCAATAGAAATTTAGGGATTTTTGTTTTCTAAAATACAATTTATTACGAAAATAATTGCTTTAAACCGCTATTTGCTGTCTCTCAAGTCTATTGTCTGTACAATAACTGGCATAAACACCTTCAGGATTTACTGAAATAACATTCCCATGACTGCAAGTATCAAAAAGGTGCACTTATTTTGAAAAATGAATGACCTTACTTATTTTTCTTCTTCTTTTCAATAACGTTTAGTTCAGTAGCAAAAATCATAGCGACACAGAAAAACATCTTTAGACTTTCATCAAATCTTGAAAAAAATTGAATTTGATATCTGCACCATGAAAACTACCACGTCTCAACATGTCTTTTCAGAAAGGTATGGTTATAAAAAATTTTCAATTGTATTCATTTAAATTACTTAAATATCTTAAACGGAACTTTAAAAAGTAATAAAAGAGAACACGGATAGTACTTATTCTACAAATTCGAATAATAATAATGAAAAAAACTTCACTTCACTTACCGTATGATCCGAATAGTTGAAATTCCTCATCTCAGATTTATGGAAACTTGTACTGGTAACTTCCATCTTCAAACTGTCTTCTGATGATACTTCTCAATCCGAAGGTTTCACTTGTAGTGCCATATCACTCACTGAATACTTGAGTAGACAAGATGTAATTGCGGACTGGCTTATCATAACCTTGATAGGGGGTATTTATGCAAAAATCGAGACTAATCCGGGTGGTTCCAGAGATCTTCGGCACCACCGGCAGGTTATCCAATAGGGATTGTCATTGGTAAGGTCTGAGTCGTATTACAGGTAGATGGTACCTGCGAACCACCCCCTTTTGTTTCCCGAAAGAGTTGAGGGGGCAAATTTTTAGACGCAAAGTTTTGTACAGAACATTGTAATTTTTATTGAAGTTATGTATTATGAATTTTTTTTCAATATCGGTATCCCAGCAAGAAATGCATGTATCGGCAAAGCAATGCTTGAAAGAATCTCAAAAAATCTGGTTTCATAGACCAGGATATGTTTAATAATATTCTATTTGAGGAAGCTCAAGCTAGCATTTAAAAGGAGAATACTGTTATGCGAGACGTAGGGTATTTTACGTGGAACCAATGTAAAATGTCCTAAAAATATCAACTTGATTCTGATATTTCGACACTAATGCCAGGACTTTAAATTGTTGTCGCGATAACTTGACTTTAAAGTTTGCACGTTTTAAAATATCTCGACTTTTAGTGTTAATGAGACAATCAATTTTTTTTCGTATTACCTTTTTCAAGAAAATATAAAAGGGTTTCTAGAGATCTCGGAAAATATTGCTGAAATAAAATAAAAATTGTTAGAGAATCGCAATAATTGCTGCTCATACCCCTCAATCAAGAAAGGAAGAACAGGATCTTTGTGTTTCATTATTTGGTATATGTGCCTAAGGCCTGCGGATCTGGAATGCACCAAAAAAAAAACCATGAAAATTGCGCAGAAAAAATGCATGTAAATTTGGTGCATAAATATTTGATCGCAATAAGGTGGAAGTTATTTCTTTGGTTTTGTTTTTAGTATTTGTTTCTATTTTCTCTAGAGGTATTCGCAAATGCAATTTTTCGTATACGAATTAAAATTAACCTCCATGACTTATTAACTTCAATATACGTTTGCACCTCGTCTTATCCTTAAAAATGATTTTGTTATATGTACTTTTTCTTCATATTTCATACAAATATATTTGAAACTAAGTTGAGGTAAAATGCGTCTCTTAGACGGCACGTTAATATCTACGAAACAGAAATACCACGTTTGTAGTTAAGGGATAAATTGTATCAGATAGATTAAGCATATATTACAGAGTGATGAATCGAAACAGATGTCAATAAACAGATTCCTCGATTTAAAGTACATATCAGGAACATACGAACTAAAAATAATTTAACCATGCCCCAGCACAGAACAGCCACATTTCAGAAATGCTTCATATATAATGCCATTCGTTTGATTAATGTACAACCTGGCGAATTTAGGGCCTTTAATATTAATAAATTTAAATACAAGTTTAAGTACTACCTAATGTCAAAGCAGAATTAGGGTTAGCTGGATGAGGCGATGTCACTGTCATTTTTTGTTTAATTTTCAGCTCTCTGTTTTATTTTGGGAGCATTTCTTTTTTTCCCTCTGGTATGTTTTGTATGTTTTATATGAGTAATGTTCTTGAAAGCCTGTGTTTCTCATCCATTGTATGTATGTATGTATGTATCTATTTTTATTTATCTAATTATATGAACTGTATATTTGCTTGTATACCCATATGCCGGGTTATACTTATTAATTGATTGTTTGATGGTTTCTTGGGCAAATAGCCCATTATGGTTAAGTTATGCTAGACTTTGCCATAAGTTTGTTGAATATCAAGATTTTACAATACGTAAAATTTATGAATAAAAGACGATTTATTATTTTTATTATATCAAGTTCAAACGACAATTTTTAAGCTCAAATCTCGTGAGTTGTTCAGGTATGGTGCAACAAACAAATACTGCAGTTACATTTTTGGAAATGAACGAAATGAATAAATGCAACAACTGACGCCCCTGTAATTCGAACCATCCCCGAGGGAACGGCACCACCTGTCTAGTCTCCAGTTGTAAAAGCAGTCTGGAGTGCGCCAATGCAAGGACTTAAGGACTCCTAATACGGTGACTTTTCACAGAATAGCAGACGAGTAACCGACGCCGGACAAGCTCAGCGCAATAAAAGATTTGACGACTGACGACAACTTACTTATGCTTAAGCATTGTCCGAAAATGTTTACTTAAAAAAGAATAATGACTCCTTGCTGTACGCATTACTATTTCTTGCGCTACTAAGGTAATCGATATACATGTGTGTGATCTATGGAAAAGAGATCCTAACGCACTGCACAAAATTTATTTGCAAATTACAAGAGGTTATCCACAAAACAATTCGTGAATACAAATAAAAGAGTATACTATATTTACAAAACGCTGAGTATCCTGAAAAAATCCTCAAATTTATGAGGTTTCAATTTTACTAGCAGGTTACACAACTTTTTATTTATTTATCTATTTAATCCATTCTCTTGACTGTTTTACTTCCACCCTCTCCCACTCTTTGTATTTGTTCTTGGTATTTGGATTGTAGGTACAAGGTGTCTCAAGGAGAAAAGTGGACAAAAGAGGCACACGTGCTCAGGTCTAGACTCCTTCAGGATGCGTTGTACGTCAGAAAATATGTTATATCTAATGTAATTGGTTGGAGAAATAAAATTGCCAAGAACCAACCATTGACTTTAGAAGTTTTTCACTATACTATATTTTGTCAGCGCATTTGGGGTTATTTGTAACTTTGAGTCAGTACTTCCCTGTCAATACCAAAGCAATTTTTTTTAATTTTTGAAAACCTTCATTCTTAGACAGTGTATCTTTCAACTTTTTCTGTACTATTTGGGCCGTTGCTTCAGGAACATTGTCAGTGGCTTTTTCGAAACCATAAACAATTTTGATGGATGTATCCAATGTCATTCCTTGTTTCTCCGAGGACTTTATGGTGGTACTGACAAAACTAAAATTAGCTTTTATATAAGCTAAATTGTTCATTAATTCGTTTTGATTTAGCACCATCTGACAATCTCTAATTGCTTTGCTATAGCTATTTCGGGTAGCTCGAATATGAGTATATTGAAATCTTCAAAATTATCTGCATAATATAACGCGGCATCTAACCATGTGCCCCATCTCGTCAAAACTGGTTCAGATGGTAATGGAATATTCGGTAGTCGTTCTTTAAAAAGTTGCACACGCAAAGGCTCCTTGACAAACACTTTTTTCATTTTTTATAAGTTCATTGAGAAGAGGAAATTGTTGCCTTATGGTTCAGCAACTCTGTTCAAGCCATGAGCTAAACAAGTGCAATGACATAAATGGATAAAATACACCTTTAAATTTGTAGCCGTTTTAACCATACATAGGTATATGCTGCTGCGTCAAAGAGCATGAGTAACACTTTGCTACAAGGAACGGGTTCTGGCAAGTAAGAGTTTGTTAGTGCATCATTGACAAATCTAGACACTGTATTGCTGTTTGTGGCTTGTAGCTGCTGAGAACGTAGTAAATAGTCAGCGCAATTTCTTCATCAAGGAATCCAACAATTAAATTTGCAACATATCTTCCACAAGCATCTGTGGTTTCGTCGACTATTATAGTGGCTTTTATTTGTTGAATAATTTCTTTATATACAGAGCTGACACAATTTTTGCAGTACATACAAAAACCCTAAAAAAAGGCTGTAAATAAGCACAAACCAGAAAATATGCTTACCTATAGCTTGAAAAAAGCAAAATAAGCATTAAAAACCGTGCTTTTTTGGATCATTTTTTGTCTAATTCATCAATATTTTAAGCTGTCTAATATTTGCTTGTAATATTTCCAAAAAGCATAATGCCTCAAAATCCGAACTCTAATTATTAGGAGTTCTCATACGCTACTGGACTAGTCTTCATAAGCTATTTTGAAGAGGAGCTTCACTGTATCATAAACTTTTGCATGTTTTAAATCAAAAGCTGGCAATTTTATTGTACATTGCTTCGTTTGTTGTTACAAATAGAATTTTATAGAGATTGAGTTCTAGCTAGTTCATTATTAGGAGTTCTCATACGCTGCTGGGCTAGTCTTCATGAGCTGTTTTGAAGAAGAGCTTCACTATACAATAAACTTTTGCATATTTTAAAACTAAAAGCTAATTGCTTTTGATTTTAGTGCGCTTAAGTGAGGGTTGGCTGTCTACGGGAGTTTTTTCACCACGAAATCTCAGTAACCGCAACAGATACATTTTGAAGGAAACTAGCAACGTCGTAATTAGCAGAAAATGACCCGGTAATAAAAAATCACAGGTACCACATACATTTATTGACGTTTCTGACACCTCTGTGGGTTTAATCAAAATACAAAATTTTGCATAATATTAATTCTGAACTGACGTTGGGAGCTTTTTCTGTTTTTGTGAACCAACTTCCTGCAACTAATTGTAGCTTTGAAATCTCATCACATTGCATTGTTGGTTAATCGATTGATCGTTAACATAATCAATACGACTAATTTGTGTTCCAACCTTAACGCGCCATTCCCAGCCTCTTTCTCACCGGGGTGCGGTTCGTGACCCCTCACTTTTCTATCTCCATATCCCAAGGCAGTCGTTCTTCATACATCAAAAACCGAGAGGCGTGATCGTACCTTTGCTCCCAAAGTGTCCAGGGCTTGAAAGAGACTGCCAGGAGATACATCATTGAACCTACGAGTGTTCGCTTATTCAGGTGTGGCGTCAAAAAATGTCCCCTAACATAACATTTTCATAACAGTCGCTGAGTCACTGTTAATCGAAAAATAGATTTGCAATGTTGATTCAACTTTATGTAGGCCAAAGGCAGATTTCTTTATTTTTAGTTTATACTTATTACGGTTTTGCGGTATACAGGCTTAAACCATACATACCCCAAACGTATTCGCTATAAGAGCCAATTTTTATGTTTTCCTTTAGTTATGTAATTTTCATCACATTTGATTCTGGATTCTACATTGGAGGGGCCTTGAAATTACATTTAGTGTATGTGTATATCCGTTTTTGGCGGCATTTTTCGGGGTTTTAATGTTGGAATACATAGGCGTAGTTAGGTGGGGGCTTCGGGGGATAAACCCCCCTAAGAATGAAACTAGCCCCCCCAAAAATCCAAAAATAATTCGGTCTGTAAGGTTATTGTATCTTGGGTCCCCTAGATCCAAGGACTTAAGCCCCCTAGATTCAGGGACTTAACTACACCTATGTTGGAATACCTTTTCTCAAGCTTAGGGAGTACCTTTAGAAATTTTACTACTCATGTCAATAGCTTATAAGTCCCCAAACGGTGAATCTGAGTGATTCCTAACTAGCTTTAACTCTCCCTGAAGAACGACGACCATTGATTTGTTTTTAAATTGAAAGCAAAACAAGGCAGAATCAACGTTAGTCACTATTTTTCAGATTTGAAGAATTGTTTGTCATCTATAGATGTATAATAATTGCTTCTTTACAACACATACAACATTCTAAAAGAACATTTTCAGAACAAAGTTTATAAATTAATATTAATGACAATGGAATGCGGATCTTATTACCACTTCTTTGGACTTTTGGCTTAGCTTCTCAACTCATAGTTTTTTGTGCCATGTAACTTTTAAAAACAAATCCAAACCTTATTTTTCAATAAAAAAACCAAAACACCCTTTATCATCCTCGGATACCATTTTTTTAATGTCTGCGGTCCTTGATTATTTTTAGACATACCTTATTGATTTTTTTAATTGCAATATTATCAAAAGCCTGATTTGTACAAAATTTGTATCAATGCCAATGCAATATCTGAAAAATCTGATTATCCTTCTTTTCTCAATTATTAGAATTTTCAAAAGTATCTATCAAAGAGTGTTTTCAACGTCATAATTTTCAACAAAATCGGCCCAAAGATGTCATCCCTATGATTTAAATGTTCGTTATAGTTTTTGTTTGAAAAATATTTTTTCAGTTAAGCTGAACAGCGCACGCCGGATTTCGCTGAGGTGAATATAAAGTTCTTTATTATTATCATTATTATAAATTATAATTGTAATTCCACGTCAGCTATCAATGCCGTAGCCAAGAACGTTGAATTTTCTTCAGATCTGCATAATAGAGGCGTCTAATGTACTTATACTGTTTTTGTATGTGTATATTTTATGACGCCTTTCATTGTGGTCCCCCGGACGCATTCGTGTTTGTTGTATATCTGAACAAAATAGTTTTAGACAAAATAGACAAAACAGATTTAAGACCAAACCTAGGTATACAGAAAACTTGAAAGAGAATTTGTAAATGGTATTATAATCTTCATAATTTTCCAATTGTCATAATTTAATCTTATTAGCTTAATCCTTACTGACCGGCCTTCCCATTAACCTTATGGAATTTTGGGGGACACTTGCAAGAACAAAATGAAAAGAATGTACTTGCCACTACATCAAATTGGTAATAATCCTATTAAATAGCATTTAATTATACAGGTAACCTACTTGTCGTCTCGACCTTCAACTTCCAAGAAGTCGCGCGTATTGGTATCATATTATAATTGACCTAAACCTAGTCCCTAGATCAAGAACAGGTATAATTTTGATAAATGTCACGTACACCTTCGTCGTAAGATTACAAGGAATAAAATCCTAAACGAAATGCTTTTCCACTCCCTTTTTTTCGTATTGCATGCATAATCTAAAATGTACAGTTCCATAAAATGTAATTGGGAGATGTTTCAAGTTGTTTTATTCATTATACATATGCTTAATTTTCTAATAAGGATATGAGTTTAATTTTTATAGATTCACTTGACTGAAATGTTTTTCAATGCATCTTAAATATAGTAAACGGTAAAGACTAATTTTCTTTTTTACAGAAGGTTTGTTGCAACTTCAGCAAATCCTTCCCTTTTTTTTGTAATTCTATGTTGTGTCTGTGTATTTGAGTTTCTCACATTTTTCAGCTGTGAGCATTGTCTTCTTCCGGGACATCTTTTGCCCTCCATTATTAGTTAAAGGGCTACTAGATCAACCCTCGGAGATTACAAACTACAGCTAATCGATGACGAATAAAAACATTTAAAAGACAATTTTCTCTTAGAATAGAGCCTAGAAGAAGGGATGATCATTCCCGTTGCAATTTTTTCTAAAATAGTGTTTCAAGATCTTATTTTAACTTGATATAAGTTATCATCTCTATCTCTAATCACTTTATAAGCACCTTTTGATCTTTACGTCTTCATAATATCTGCATCAGTTTAGCTGTAGGATCTCCGCGAATATGAGCTTCAAGCAAATGCTTGCCCAGTATGAGTGTGAAATATTCATCATTTTTACATGGTTTTCACGTTAAAATTGATTACTGATATCTGAAAGTTTTAAATGCTAGGGGAATCAATACAGCTTGTTACTTAGTAGTAGGCCGTAGTTTAAGGTGCACATTTCTAATCCTAATTCAAATAGAAAGCTTCATATTAAATATCTGACCTAAGGAGCTTTCAAGTTTGAAAGAAAATGGATTTTTTATTAATTCCTCAAATATCATTATGCAGATTTTTTTGTAACTTGTCAGGTGTTCACTGCAATATCACGCTCTTATTTAGGACCTCTGTATTATGTGTCCCAACTACAAACTAGTATATTATGCAATTCCTTGTAAAAGATTTGGTTCAATTTGTTTAAAAACAATTCGACTGAAAAACAGATTGATTGCCAATTTTTCCGGATGTTCTTAAGCTTCTCGGTATTTCCTTTGCAGAGGCTACATTCAATTAGGTTACAATTCGTCATTGATAGTCAGAGCGGTCTAGTGGACCTTTGCTCTTAGTTGCGGTTATGTCGGTCGATTGGTCTGCCAGGTCTGGTTATCCAGAGACCAGACAAAGTCATGGAGAAGTGAGGGAAAAAAAGAGGAAAGGAAGGAAAATAGCAAGGAGGAGGAAGATTGTCCGTTGGAGGTTATAGTTCGGTAATCTTTGGGTTTAATCAAAAGGGTTAATTTTAAGGTTCCCTCTTCTAGGCTATAGTCTCGACTATGTATGTCACCTTTTATCGCGAATCAAAATAGGCTAGACACAGTAAACATTAACATGAGATACCACCATAGTATCGTCATTTTCTTTGCGAATTACAGTTTTATGTCCTGGAAAGGCGTCTGCCAGGATGGCTAACAGACAGTAGCCCGTCTGGACATGCACTTCTGTCTGGTTGACTTTGTGACTAATACGACTACCGAATTTTTACAACAGGGATTAAGTACGTTTATCGTATTCCCAATATTTTTTATTTATCATATCAGTACCGAAGCTTGGGGGAAAATTCGGAGGTTTTTCAAATATGGGATTTTTTTCATAGAAACTTCATTTTTTTCAGTACCAGAACAGTTATGAGAGTAGATGCATGAAACTGTTACCTTTTCTTCTGTATGAGACAGAAAAAATGAAGTCAAGTTGATTGACTCAGTACTTCCCACACATTATGCTGATATGAAGCTTTAGTCTGAGATTCCTTGCAACCAAATAATCGCCAGACCCCCCCCCCCCTAAAATTGTCTTATGCCGCTAGGTCTTTCATTCACAGGTCAATGGACAGCCTATTATCGATACTACAAACTTCTCAGTTTTACAACCCCCCACCCCCCAACCACCTCACTTTCACTCCCACTCAAAAAACTGGTAGGAAATGATCAGGAACCCCTAAAACATCTAAAAACTGAATTTGAGTTGTTTTCATACTTTTCGTTCTTTGATTATTGCTACGCTGCCACTGACACGATTTTTAACAAACATACGCGTTTTCCATTCTCACCACGGTAACAATATACTGTGTCAAAATTTCATTAGAATCAATTTAATAGTGTCCACGTTACAAAATACAAAACGATTTAAACCAATAAATTCTTTTATGTATACAGAAGTCCCATAGCTTCCGTAATAGGCTAGGCAATGTTAGGATGGACTTAAAAAGGTGATTTGTGTCGCTAGATCTTCCTTCACAGGTTAGTGGACAGCCTATTATGAGTGCAAGAATTTTTTTAACTTTTCAACCCCTAACCGCCCAACCACCCCAATTTCACCCCCACAGAAAAAAAACGCAGAAAATGATAAGGAACCTCTAAAACGCTTGAAAACGAAGTTTGAGCTGTTTTTATATTTTTAGTTTTTTTATTATTCCTGCGCCGCCACTGGCACGATTTATGAAAACCATACGCGTTTTCCGTCTTCGCCACGGTAGTAATACTGTGTCAAAATTTCATTAAAATCAATTCAACAGTTTCCTCGTTGCACAATATAGAACGATCCAAAGCAATAATCTCGTATGTTTACATCAGAAAAAGAAAGAAAGTCCTTTGCTTTCTGTAATAGGCAAGGCAATGTTTAGATGGACCTAAAAAAGTTATTTATGTCGCCAGGACTTCCTTCACAGGTCAGTGGACAGTCTATTATGAAAACAACAAATTTTTCAATTTTACAACCTCACCTATCGGTGTGGGGGGTAAAAGTAAAATTTGAAAACGTAACTCTTTGCTTTTTGAGTTTATACACCGTGTCCCAGGACGAATCCCGAAAAATTCAAGGGATGGTTTCTGGCACCGACTTATGATACAATATGTTTAAATTATCTTTATTCATAATAGCAAAAAAGTTAAAATTTCCTTAATTAGTTCGCGAAATAGTTAATGTGTGGCCCCCTTTATACTATTCGTATGGTACAAGCAATACAATCATATGATATTTGCTGTAAGAAATCTACAAACACGTTCAAAATACCCGTTAGCGTTAGCTGCCTTCTCCGTTTTTGCAAGGAATTCCCGAAAGTGAAATAAGGTGGGCCTCACATGTTTTGGTTGTCTTTACAACCAAACATCAAACGTTGATTTTACTGTAACAAATTCAAATTTCGGAATAATACCTTGATATTCTCATATCGACGTCACATTCCGCAACCCAAGTGCGATTTCTTTTTTCGGGATTCGTAATCAACTCAAATTGAGGTTTAGTAATACTAAAAATCATAATAATTATATACTGTAAATTAAATTTGTTCTTTTTTTAATTCCATTATTATGAAAATTGAATACAGTACCTATTAGCGCTTACTGCGCCACCTGATGGTTCTTTGAGAAAGTCAGATTATAATTTCTAGTGGTTTTACTTGGGTATTACCTGTAGAATTATTACTGAAACACTGTGACGGGAGCTGAATCCCTATAGGGCAATTATTGTTTCTGAAACTCTCAACTCGCTAAACTCACTCGTCATAACACTTGCTTTATTGATATCTTAGTTTGTAAAAAATCTAGGAAGTTGAATTTTGCGGTGACTTTTAAGAATTTTGTCCTGTATTCAACCACCGTACATTAACAAATGTAGTTATTCAACTGTATTAAAAACATACTACTTAAAATCAACTCGGATACTTTTTATGCAACAGATTATTAGGAAAGAAGAGCTCTTTCAAACGAGACCCAGCCTGTTCAACTCTATTAATTTAGGGCAAAGGTATTCCAATTTGAACAAAAACTCATTTGATGTTCCCTCTCAATATTTCATGAGGTAGAGCAAAATGCAAGTAACAAAAAAATCATAAATGCTACACACTATACGAGAGGTACTTGTATCCGTTTTACATCGACAATTTCTTCGCAAATTTATTCATGAATTAATCCATGGTCTTCTTCAAGATAAAAGTGATTGTGTTTCACATATATGAATAAAACCATGAATTTTGTGAGTATGCAGTGCTGCCAATACTGTTGCTGTCATATGGTTTGGCGATTTACGCAAGATCTATTCAGATTTAGTTTTTTTGTTTTGTCTTGATTTAATTACGAATTTTTACACAGAAAATGTTTAGTAATATGCAAAGACGGGTATGCAGTATGAATGACATGCGTCATATCATTTTGTGGTTGGCACTACTGAATTTGACGTCAAATTTTACCACAAATTAGAGCAGGTTCTAAATCCGTTAAGAAATCCACGAAGAAATCCATGGACTTATTTGACGTCAAATCTCTGTTCTACACTTGCCAAGTTTGACCACGAACTGAATCCTAGAATAAAACCATGGATTTGATGTTATTGGAAAACGGGTATAATATACCTTTATGCGCATATTTTTTTTTGGAAAAAACAGTTTTTCTGAATAACTGTATTCCAGCTAATTCTTTAGACGATTTGCCTTATAATTTGTTTTTGCTCAAAGTTATACAATATAACAACATATTACCGGAGTCCAATCTTAGCTGACCACCCAAACTACTCCAACCCTGGAATACCTTTATGACGTATCTTTTCCTTGCGAATTACACTTTTATGTCCTGGAAAGACATGTCTGCCAAAAGGCCTGTAGACAGTATCATATCTGTCTCTCACAGACCACTTCCGTCTCGGTCTGGTTGACTTTGCGACTTATACGGCTACCGAATCTTTACAACGGGGGTTGGCGCCTCAAAAATAAGTTTACTGTTTCAGAGATAAGGGAAGGTATTAGGTAACAATTTTGACGTCTGCCAGGTGTTTGGCTCCTGGTTATACAGATTAGAATCGTTTAGGACGTCTAACGATGCCGCAAAAATAGGCCGTAATTTGAACACGAAGATGTTGATTTTCGAAAGGGGATGGAGTTAAACAAATATGTAATTTTATGCATATTTGTCTAGTGACCGAGACTATAGATTATGCACAGAAAAAAATACTTTTGCGTTTCCAATTAATTGTTAGTATTTGGATGTTTTTCTATTGCTATAAATTTACAGTTGTTTCAAATCTATGTCATTCAAAGAATTCAATCCTTATATTCGAAGTAATCACAGGTCACGCCAATAAATTCAAAATAATTTTATATTCGTTCTAACGATATGTATAATCCTTCTAATACCAGTATTGACATATAATGCAATCAAAACATCCTTTTGTTTTCGAAATTTACCCTATGTTTCATTTAAGCAAAGCATACAATCTATTCAATGTACAAACATTATTACTGCAACAGCATTTCGTGATAATTCATGGACCTTGTCGTTTGCTGAACTATAATCAGTATTCGGCGGGACTCATGTCCCGATTCAATGAAGGTAAGAATAAAGAACAGGGGGATTATCTTAGTGTTACTATCGCCGCGCACCCGCCAACATGGACGGTTGTACCGTTGTGTTGTTTCGGTGTTAGCCGTGTTGTGTCATCTCGTGGTTTTGCGTATTGCACCAGCAATTGTGTGATTTAAATGTGTCCAGTTATATATAAAATGGAGGACCTACTGAGAAATTGGGACTTAGAAGAGTTAACACCCACATTTGAGTGTAGGTATTTAGATTAGTCAGACAGTTATATTCCAGGTAATAATAAAACAACTGGTGCAGGCTTATGTCTAATTCTTATATCATGCTCCTTATAACTTCATACAAAATCACACAACTAAACATCCAAACGAATCAATCAGCTGTCCTCGCAATAAAATCTGTTGGTCCAAGGAAAAGGAAGTAGTTTGGAATCAATTACCAAACAGATTCGATTCAACGACAGGCTGCGATTGAATTATTCATTGGAATCCAATGACATCTTGTAGTTGAATCGACAATACGATATAATTCGTTACCAACTAGACACTCCCCATTGGATAAAACATCGTTGTATTTGAGGAATGCTGAGTTGTAACGTCCCATTGAATCCAAGCGTAAGTCTTTGACAGAACGACTGATTTTTCTGTGTGTGGTTGTTTTTCATGGGTTTCGGTCAACGATTGAATCTATCATTTTTCTACACTACGTTTCGGTTTATTTTAATCTAAACCATCTTCAGATGTCAAAAAGGTTTGTCTGTTTCTTTCCTTTGCAATTTAGGTTTGAGTCTTCTTGAAATCCTTGAAAGTATGGCTGCTAGTTCCATTCATTTGGGCTCTTCTCACCAGGCCGAGAACGTTATGTTTATTTTTGACAAACCTTTTTGACACCTGAAGATGGTTTAGATTAAAATAAACCGAAACGTAGTATTTCTCCAAGCCTGTTTGTAGAATAATGACTTTGTCTTGTTTTCAGTTTTAGTTTATTCTCAAGCTTGTGTAGTATGACTAGTAGGGAACGGTGTTTGAGGAAGGATTTTTAATTATCAAAATGATTTACAATTCGAAAACGATTTAAGTCATAAAAAAATTACTTACATCCCAAAAAACGATATAAAGGATTTAAACCAAGACAAGAATGGTTAAAATCATATTGTGATTTTTGATTTAAATCAAAATCTCCCCTCAAAAGATTTAAATACTTTTTTAAAATTACAATCATTTGTGATTTATGATTTAAATCTTTTTGAGAAGGATTTGTTTCAGCTCTGTCTGCAATAAGGGTTAACGTATAACCGCGTGTAGCAGTAGTTTTGGGAGATTAACTTTTGAAACACTTTTTGGCTGATCTCGTTCCCAGTGACGTTCAAGGTTTCACAAAACAATTATCAGAGATCCAAATCAGCAAGGTTCAGTCTATATCTAGTATTCAAAAATTTAAATGTTTGGGTAGCTGAATTACAAAGGATTTTTTTAAAATAATCAAGTGAGTAAAAAAACGAACGGTTATACAGGGTGTCCCAAAAAATAGTGTCAAGCCGAAGGCCATGGATAGAGCACACTTTGGGTCACCCTAAACACTCCGGTATATGTTACACGATTTTTTGTAGTTTTCGAGTTATACATTTTTTTTCTGATTTTTTGAGAATTCTCTACCTCTACAACTTAAAACTGTTCCAAAAGAAAAATTAAAAGACTTTTCCAAATTATCCTTTTTGCTGATTAATCTTCAAGAGTTTATCGTTTATCCATAAAATAACCGGCTTCGTAACTTTGATGAAAGTCATGAAAATTTTAGTGTAAAGTGAAAAATTTGCGACCTGTTGAGTATGACTTAAATTTTCAACTCGCAATTAAAAATCTAAAGAGGTGATTTCATTATTTCTAAGTATAGGTCCAAAAACTTCTTCAGACTCTCAGCTATCACAGTTATTAGAAAAAAGTAGTACTTAATGGGGCTACTTTGGCTCCAATCGACCTTCAAAGACAAGAGGCGGAGATTTCTTGAAGTTAGCGATGTGATTTTAAATGAAACAATAACTAATTTTAGGGCGCTAATAGCAGAACGGTTGTTGGTACCGCAATAATAAACGTTAAAAACGTTCCATAAATTAAACGCTTGTTAAAAAAGATCTTATTTCTTGCTAAAAAACCATGAAGTCTTTTAATTTTTCTGTTGAAAAAATTTAAATTTGTCGAGGTAGAGAATCCTCCAAAATTCAGAAAAAATTCGTAACTCGAAAACTACGAGCACTTATGGGAAAAACTGTCACGAGGTCACGCACAGTAAAAAGTGATTATTAGGGGTCTTAACTATGTATATAAATCATGACGAATCTGAGAAGATAACAAGGAATTTCAGCATGACTGAAGTCCCCGAATAGGCAAACATTTGATATCAACGGTTTTTCCAGCAGGTTTAAAATGATCCCCTTATTATCTGAAGAACACATAACAGGCACTTCTTTTGACTGAACATTAAAATAATGTATAGCTTCCTTCAAAACAAACAATGGATTTAAAGACAACTGTAAATTTGAACCATTTTATTATGGCAGGGTTTTTTGAAAAAAAAGACAGATTTAGAAAATTCATTTATTATAGAAAATAAAAATCATAAGTTAGTATGTAAAATTTACACATAATCAAAACACAATACAAAATACATATATACACTATTTACATTTCAGAAGACATTGTTCAATTTTAATTTTACAAACAATAAAATAGATGCAAAGGGAGCTAACATAAACAACATCCAACGCACATAGTCATTCAGATATTGCCATTTATTTATTTATTTGTTTTCTTTCCTGACTAACATAAAATTAAAGGTTATGAGTACATGACTAAATGATTCCAACAACAAAATAAAGTCAAATCAAGTGTTTATATCTAGTTTGAATCTTTACTAGCAAATTTTTATTTAAAGCCCTGTTCCATAAATTTTCAACATTTTAATATAAAGCCTTGAAACCTTTGTTCAAACATGCTGGTAACCAGAAACGCTCATATTGAGCCAGAAAGGAAATTATGGGCAACAGAGGTGAGTAAGCCCACAACTGAATATTCGAAGTCAGATCAGGCCATATACCTCCTTTATATCTACCAGTTGGTCCAACATTGCACATCTGGTCCTCCAGTGATGAGATTCGATCTTCATGGATGACAAATAGGAGTAAGCCCACAACTGAATATTCGAAATCAGATCAAAGCTCTACAACTTTACATGTATCTACCAGTTGGTCCAACACTGCAGATTTGGTCTTCCAGTGGTGAGATTCAATCTTCATTGATGACAAAGAGGAGTAAGCCCACAATTCAATATTCGAAGTCATATCAAAGCTCCACAACTGCTTTATATCTACCAGTTGGTCCAACATTGCACATTTGGTCCTCCAGTGGTGAGATTCAATCTTCATGGAGTAAGTGCACAACTGAATATTTGAAGCACTATAACTGCTTTACGAATTGGTCATATCAACGTATTGATTGTCCCACCCTACAGGGCAGTCGCTCTTTGGTCTCTTCAGTAGTGGGATTCAGCCTAGAAGGTTCTTCCTTCTTGACGTTGAGTTACGGCTGATACAGCGGCTACTCCTCAACAGTTTGCTCCATATGTATCAGGATAGTAGTTCACTGGATGGTACTGAGACATATACTGATGGTGCGCTGAGTTCACTTGAACATCTTGGTAATAAGCCTTTCCACTGATCCCAAGGTGTAGCTTGAGCTACACATTGATTGTGGCTGATCTACCTATCTGTCACCAGATGGTCCTCAGACCTCGCTGTTTGGACCCTTGCTTTGATGGTTGGGCTTGGAGTGGAGGAAGCAAACGACGATGTCCTTCGATTCTGGTACCACATTTTGATCTGGCACTCATTGAGGCTCAAAGATTGTGCCATCTGGATCCGTTTGGGTCGGCATAAGTACTTATGTAGTGGAACTCTTTCTCAAGCTCTACCAGCTGGGGTGAGGTGCACGCAAAGTTAGAGCAACGCACTGTAACTCCTTTACAAGCTGGTCAGATTATCAGTCGGACCAACATTGCACATGTACTGATTGTCCCATCCTATAGCGTAGTCACTTTTTGGGGTCAAAAGGTACTCCTCATTTGGTGCTTCAGTGGTAGTGGGATTCAACCTAGGAAGTTCCTCCTTCTTGATGTTGAGGTACGGCTGATACAAGGGTTTCTCCTCCACATGTTGCTCATAAGTAACCGGATAGTAGTTCACTGGATGGTACTGAGGCATATACTGATGGTACGCTGGATCCAGTGGAACATCTTGATACAAACACTGGTTAGGGTACAGCATATTTCCTTCCCACTGATTCTTCGGAGTGGCTTGAGCGACACATTGATTGTGGCTCATCTGCCTCTCTGTCACTAGGTGGTTCTCAAGCCTCGCTGCTTGGACCCTTGGCTTGCTCGTTGGACTTGGAGTAGAGGAAGCAAACGACGATGTAGGTGATGACCTGCTATCTAGGCCAGGGGAGGAGGACTTGTTCTTCTGTTCCTTCTTGTGCTTCATTCTTCGGTTCTGGAACCAGATTTTGATCTGACGCTCGGTGAGGTTCAAAGATTGTGCCATCTGGATGCGCCTCGGTCGACAGAGGTACTTGTTGTAGTGGAACTCCTTCTCGAGCTCTACTAGCTGAGATGACGTGTAGGCGGTCCTGGCTCGTTTGGTGTTGGGGTTAGGGGTGTTTGAGTTCAGTTTTGGGCTGCTTGGAGCTGGTGAGGCACTCTTCTCCGTATCTGCAAAAAAAAATATATTTATTTTATTTTTTACACACAACAGTCTAGTAGCGTTAATATAGCTTTGAGGCATTCGTTGTAATGGATCATAGCATCATAAAATAGAAGCTTAAGCTTTTTTTAAATGCTTATGATACACCAGATATAATTTCGAATGAGTGAATACGACGCGAAGTCAGCTTCTGACGTCACTGGTATACTATAGAGATGGGATTTGAAGTTAGCAATCGGTTCTTAGTCGATCTTTTCTGTTGTCACACTTGACGAAAGTCATATTTTCATTGAGGTACCTTCAGGATTTACCAATTTAAGATTAACAACCATAAACGAGACGTGACTACTATACTATATGACAGTCACAACGCCTAATCTATTTGACAAAATTCCAAGCAAAAAGCTGAATATAAACAGGCTAGGTACATCTTGATGTAAAAGTCCAGTTATATATTTTTCTATTTTGTACCTGGCTTATTTTTCAGATTTCTGAAAAAAGTTACTTAAAATAGTTGTTTGATTTAACGACTTCTATACACGATTGAAGGAAGTATCAACTTGGGACTCGAAACGAACTGATTTAATTTAAATAATGCTTTAAAGTATTTTGCTGCTAATAATAATTTTTTTTATCTTTCAAATTTAAATTACAATTGCTGCCATATTTTTACTCAAAACTATATATCTGAAAAAATTAAGACTTACTTTTGGATAGATATATTTTAAAAAAATTCTGAGAAATTCATTCATCATTAGCATTTTATTGGCATGTACATTTCGATCATTACTAAAAATTGAAAATAAAAAATTATAGTAACTTAATTAGCCCTCACAAATTGAAGCATAAGGATTTTTCATCCCCCCAGTTTAGTTTTATCCAGTAACTTATAGGTAGCGACAGATCTCACAGAAAATAAAAGGGACTCATCCCCCATTGTTTAACGTTCATGTTACTACTCCTGATGTTCCATTTATTTTCAAAGTGATATGATGGTAATCGACTGTCATATGATATCTCTTAAAAACAGTTCACTAGCAACAATACAAACAAAATTTTGAACCAAATATTTCCGACTAGGACAAACTTATTATTAGTATTATTTAGGTCACTATACTAGAATCGATGTTAGTATGACTCTATGGAAGGTAAATACCAAACCAATTTTAAGAAAACTTGTAAGAACGTAAGAAAGGTAGGCTTACCAGTTGATTTCTTATCTTGGCTATCACTGCATTCATATGGTATGTGGACACTGAAGAGGGGCTTCTCCTGGAACGGAACTTGAGACTCTTGAGAAGAGAAGGAGAAATTTGGTTGCTGGTTGTTGGCCCATTTTGTCCTTTGGTTTCCTTGTAAGTCCTGGTACTGTAATTTAAAATGAGGCTGTTATTAACATGAATCAATTATTTTCCTTCTTTTCAGAGAAGCAGGGTGATTTGCCTTTGCCTTGCTACAGCTTTGAAACGATCACCATTTAAAATTCTGAAATATATTCTGGAACCAGATCTTTCATTATTTAATATATCAAACGGAGTTCATCAACATTTAAACTATTGAGTCCACTAACTTAGATATTATGGAACTACTTCAATATTTATACTAACGCCTAAACAGATTTGACATTTTCGAAAGTTTTAATTGAATATGAGTTTCTTATGAACGTTGCAAATATCTAAGATTATAAACTATTTTAGGATAATTAATTCAATGAAATTAAAGAAGGTGTCCTTTTTAAAAGGTTTTGTTTAACTTGCAATCTATGTATGTATGTTTTTTCAGGTGGAATCCTGCTACTCAATTTTGAATAAGCAGATATTAAGCAGATATTTTCAACCGATTGAGCTGATATTTTGTGTGACACGTTTAGTTTGGATGACAACACACGATAAGTAGTGTGACTTCATTCTAAATCCAATATGGCGGACCAACCAAGATGGCTTGCCGAGAATAATTAGAAAAATATTTTGATATCACTCTTAAGTCAATATGGTAGACTTTTGAGGTTTTTAATGTTTTCCTATAGTGTTAGTATATTTAATGAAAGGATTCGCTGAGAATAAAAATACAGGTTGATAAGTAAAAACTAAGAAATGAATCAAGAGCAAAAAAGCGTATTTAAAAGCTTTTTAGCTTTTATTCAAATGCTCTAAAAAGAAGAAAATAAAACTTTTTTATAAAATGTTTACTCAACTCAATCTGCAGCCTCATTATACATAATTTATATGATCATAAATACTTGTCGCGTAAGTACACATAAGTATTTAATCAAACTAAGATTTACAACAAATCAAACTTAGCAGATTAAGTTACTCAATTAAATTCTAGGTACGAGTTTATTTACACAAGTGAATCACACAACATCAAGCTTGTATGATCATATAAATTGTGTATAATGAGGCTATAAGTTGATTGTTAAACTGACTTTTAAAGCATAATTTATTTTCTTCCTTTTAGAGCATTTATATAAATAATTTTTTTTAAAAAGGCCTTTTTGCTTTTAATTCATTTGTCAAACGTACTTCACCGGCCAATAACAAACACTATTTTACCGCTTCAGCAAATTCAATAATTTTTAAATACGTCTAGCTACTTAATTAAATGGATTTATGTCTTGTGATGGGAGAGGTTAGATCTTGGGTCCAATTTAGAAGAATGGCGCTAAATATGATGGTACAGCCCTTTTAAAAACATGCATTGCAACATCTATACCACTGCCTCTGTTAGAAATTAAAAAAATATTGTTTACCAAACCCCTTTAGTATGCTCTTTCATCTTTATATAGCACTTGTACCTACATCCATCAGTTTCAGAGATATTTGAGTTTTCTCTAAATTTCTTCTATTTGTGTACTGCAATTTATTTATTTTGAGAAAGTTCGCGTTTGTTTTTTGTTTAACCAACAACTTAATTATAAAGTCATAACAGTATTTGATGAAGTCAAAACCGTGAATCATCGAGATAATGGTCAAGTGCGCTGACAATTTTGTAGCTGTGATGCATAACTATTAACCAGATTTATCAAGTCGGCATTGAAATACTGGCAGTTTTCGTAACCTGCTCAATAATTTCATACTGTGTGAAAAACGAGCTTTAAAAATTCATGTTTCCATTGACGAACAAATATGAGAATCTTTGAGAAATTGCGTACTTGCCTCTAGAATATAATATCAACTATCAGCTGCAATGTCCAGAACGGATGTAGCCAAAAGCAATGCTTTTGAAAGATTGAAGAATCGTTTTATTCGGACTGTGCTGTTTACTATTTCATAGCCTACCTGATAATTATGATGCATGGCGTCTACAAAATTGTTTCCTCAGCATACTTGGCTTTTGGACTATTATTATATCGTTAAATCAGTCTTTTGACTTGATCAAATACAATAAAGGCCTTATGTTTTAATTCTTCGTTAAGTACAAATAAAATTAAATAGTATTTTTTCAAGATAAATAAATTTCAGTACACAAATAGAAGGTATAATTAAAATTTGCTGAAAAATCGAAATATCTGAGAAACTGATGAAGGTATAACAAGTTTGGTATAATGAAATATTGTTTATTGCTATACAAAGGTGAAAGAGCATATTAAATGAAATATGAGGGTTACATTTGAAGAAAGGGAAATCTATATTTTGCATTCTACATCACCCTGTATATGAGTATGGGTTGTCAGCTTTTTCACAGCCGATTTTAAAACTAGATGATATTTTCTATCTTTCTATATAAAAAAATAAGTTTTGATTCATTACTTTTAGATATACAGTACGTTAGTTTGACAGCGATTTGAATATAAAGATGGTCATAACTTTTGGAAATACCCTGTATAATGTGACAATACCTTATATCTTAAGAAGGGGATTATTAGTTAGAATCTAAATATGGGATAATATTTAGGATGATGTCTCATTTAAAAAAATATATATTTGCATCACCACGTAGTTATGAATCACCCTGTATAAACAAAAATAGATTCAAGCAAGGAGCATATCCTTAGCTATAACTTTTGTAACTATATTTTACAGTAGTGGAGTTATCGACCGATCCGGTATTAAAAACTCACCATGCATGCAGCATTTTTTTTTGTGCAATGTGTGGGGTGGAATGCATAAATCAAGTTGCGTTCCTGTGGTGTATTTACTGTTACTACTATAGTTCTGCATAAATTAATCTCTATGGTTAAATCCAAAAATACAAATTCAATTTAAAATGAACCCATACCTAATACATCTCCCAAAATATAATTATAAGAAAACATCATTAAAAAGCAACTGGTCAAAGATTTACTCACCACAAAGTTGTTTTCCAAGGGGCAGCTGGTCGAATACGTGTTTCCCGCAGCTTGAAAATTATAATTTTCATCTTCGTACCCAACAGCAGTGTATGGCGGTGGGGACTTCGTCGATGTAGAATGAGGAGACACTGGCTCTGTCAACAACATATCGCTGTAACTCTCTACGTTCTCAAACTTCTTATCACTGTACACAGATGACATGTCGAACTGATTCACAATACGCAATATGCCGAACTTTTACTAATGACCGCTATTTATTGAACCGTCAGGCCACTCCTTGTCTCATTATCTCGAATCGGGCTGACCAATGGTAGTACCTCAACCCACCCACTTTGCATTTCGAAGGGTAAACATCTAAATCCTTCTATGGGAAACAGGCAAAATTTGAGCTTTGGTACGGGCTAGTTCACCGTAAGGGTTTTGGTACCGTACTGGTACTGCTTTCATGCGCGGCTAAATTGGGTGAAACCGTGATAAGGTGTCGCTTACAAGTAATTTTTTTTGTTGGATTATCGCCACCTGTCACAAACCTCTTAACGAAGATTTAGAATAGTTCACTGGCTTTTGTTTTGGACGTAACGGTGAACGTACCGTATATCATATGCTTTGTTGGAGTACTTTTAAAGCAAGTGACACTTCAAGGCAGATACGAATTTATTATATGGGTACCTACCGCAATAGCACGTACTTAATTTTATTTCCCACACAGTAGATCAAACTTTGAATTTTGGCTTATTAGACGTTATAGATAGATAAATATACTTTATTGTCTAAGAATTACAAGATTCTTATTGACATACCTTATATTTTTTTAGTTTGTAACATAAACTGATAAAAATCTGGTATCTTAATTAAAAATTTTTCATTCCAGAAGCCATGTTATTTTGCTCAAAAAAAAGTTCTCAATTTTCACGATTTTTTGTGTTCAGACGGCAAAGTAGTAGCAATGCTTACTTTTTGTGACATAAAACTGCCACTGAACTTAATAAAACCAATAGTGTTTTCTGTTTACTGCACCACTTATCGTCCAAAAAAGGAAAAACTTATGTTCTGCTCTAAATACTTTTATCAGGTGTCATATCGTTGCCTTAGAACCAAACTATACTATGTCTAATTTTGCAAATTTTACAGGGGAACGATTTTAAGGTTTGAGAGCTCCGCTATCGTAATAGTAAATGGATTCTGGTGTAATTTTATTTTTGGTAGTAATTTTATGCTATTTACTTTTAAAAACATGCAGTTTGCATTAAGTACTGTCAACAAATTTTTCGAGAAAAAATGATAAAGCCAATTTTGTTTTTACATAGAATAATTTGGAGTAAGGATTACGATAATACGTAACTATTACGGAAGGAATTAAAAACAAAGCAAGCTTATGATATAATATATAATTATATTGATAGAAAGTAACATAAAAAAGAGGAAATAACATAAAAAAATCATAGTATGACTAACAATATTCTAAACTATAAATTGGATGACTGACGTGGGAAAAGTAGCCGAAAGTGAAATAAATATTCTCCAGCTTAAATTACTAAAAAGGTACAAAGATCTTTAACGATACATGTCCATAAATGTAAGTCCACTGCTGAAAAATGCTTTGCTAATGCCCTGATATGTACGATTTTGTCTTCTGGAAGACATTAAAGTATTGGCTGAATTGTAGGATCTGGAATACCTTGTAGAAATATCTTAGCTCATAATGCTCTTATGTACCACAGTGTCACACAACTGACACAACAGCTATGAAAACAAATCATGCAGACCATTTGCGCCAATTTATTCTATGTCCCCACGTGACGGAAATCTCTCATTCTTATTGCACAAGAGTACATAGTATATTTCAGTCCGCATATTTACGAGTTTAAATGGACATGGAATAAAATTATCACAGTGTATCTATGAAGCTACATGTGATATATACTTAGATATTGGCGTAAAGGGCATCCGACTTAAGACTAAATTGGAAGTAAAACCTTGATTTTTAAATAATTTGGGCATAGTTGGTTCCAAGGCGACGATATATCAGGCAGAATAAGGACACTTTACCTCGACAACTTCACCGCTTTCTATTAACGCATCTTCAATCATTCAACAGCAAAAAGCATTTTTTTTCTTTTTCTTCTCAATACATAATCGACTTGGCACAGGTATATCTCTGTTGGAGATTTCACAAAGTTATTAGAACTGCCTTCTCTTTTTGAATACTTGACCAAAACACCTGATTTGGCGGCTGTAATTATGATCTGATTTACTTTTCTGAAGTTTGTTGTGAATTCAACAATAATTTTGATGGCGCCTTCTGGGTGGGTGCTAAGGCAAATAGTATGAGACATTATATAGTTTTTTAATGTTTGCTCCAAGGGGGGATATCCCCCTATCTACGACAATGCTGTGATACTTTTACGTCTTTCAGTCTTCCAACGTCATCGGAATGTCTAAAAACTGTTCGGTGTGAACCTCACTGAGTTCATCTGCTATCCTCAGATTTTCTATAACATACACACGCATAATATTATCATTCATACTTTTCGTAGATTTTCCATCTCTCACCTTATTTCATGTCATATTTTCGGTCTTGTACATACACAAGATTTATGGTTGATATTCAATTAAATTCGTCATAGAATACATCTATGGCGTAGTAAGGCTTTTGTAACGGAAAACTTTCAAATTATTTTCAATGTTTAACTTTGGAAACTAATACTGACTACATAATTCATATATCCAAAAAGGTAAAAACCTATAAGCTTCTTAAACATAGTCTCTCAACATCTTTTAAGGTTTGTCAGTGTCACAACGTTTTTGACATCTGCTGGAAGGCGGTTAAATTCAGTCATAGATTTATGGAAAAAATATATTGTGAAGAAGCTTGTTATAAATATTCACTCCATTATACATCATTGAATCTCTAACGAGTGACGAGTTGAAAATAATTAATTCGAAGTCGTTTATTTTGTCTGATATTATAATCTATAGTCATGGTATCAAATTTTGTTTTATTTTAGGTTTTATACTCTAAACATAGGGGTTTGCAAAAAGTTATAGGTTTACTCTTGGGAATGCATTGAGTTGCGGGCTTCTGTAAGACTAGCAGCCTATTTAAACACGTATGAGAACAGACACCCCAAAATTGAATGTCGTAACTCCTCAACCTACTTTGGGACAATGAAAAATACCAACTTTCAGTGTTATTTTCAAGAGCTTCACTAATCTTCTGGGTATACAGTACTTTAGCTAATTCATTATGTCTACGTAAGGAAAATCTGTCTCACTTACTTAGTCAGTCTGTCGCAATGGTTATCATTTCGTAATCTCATTAATCGTTGCACCGCTTCTAATGTAACTTTAAATTGGTCCATAGTGGGTAATTAGCAAAAAAAATTATATATTCCATTTTTTTCGAGAGAGGGTGAAATTGGGAGGATGAAGGGTGAGAGGAACACAATTTTTTTGTGTTATGAAAAGACATTGTTGGTCTTGAGTTACTTTTTGTAGGATAAGGTCACTCAACCAAAAACTCCTTATTTTTCTATGTGCGACGTAGGCTATAAACATATTAACCTATACCATGAATTGTTTTAGTTGCCTGAGAATGACTTAATGTAATTTGAAACGTCGCACGTAGAAAAAAAAATGAGTTTTTGTTTGAATGATCTTGTCCAACAAAAAACAACTCAAGTTCATCACAGTACAGGAACTTTCTCCGAAGTTGATATAATTCGAAGGTATATTTCTTTATGTATTAAAAACTGTAATAATTTGTATCAATATATTGCCTAATAGACGGTAAATAAGCTAAAAATGATTATAGTCATCAATAATACTATACAAACCACCATTAAGTATGTGTAAACTCACTCAATCCACATATAGTACTCCAACTGATGGTCTTTCACACGTTACAGCTCCTTTTACTCGACAATAACAACATAAACATTTAAATGTGCATTAGATTAATCTAGCTCTTAATGTGCCTTAATGTTCAAAGTATTAGCTCAACAAATCTATATAATTAGAACAGCAGTTTATAAGTGCTACTCTATAAACTAACAATTTGTGGTTGCACGGGCTGTAATTAGTATCTTGATGATGATCCCACTAATCTGATTTTC
The DNA here is from genome assembly GCA_951848785.1 of Callosobruchus maculatus. Lineage (NCBI taxonomy): Eukaryota > Metazoa > Arthropoda > Insecta > Coleoptera > Chrysomelidae > Callosobruchus > Callosobruchus maculatus. Next base: position 173,723 of record CATOUR010000307.1, read on the forward strand.
TCACAGAATCAGATGACTTCTTGCTCACTCAATAGGCTTTTACGGAAACTGTGATCGGGTTAACCCCATCAGTTGGATCACTGATCCTGACGTTCGGAAAGTGATCTGGGATCGGCCAGAAATAGAGTAGTTCACTCTTGTACGGTAAGTGATTGCGATCGGATGATTCAGATCAGTAGCTGCTTTACTTTACCATCTGTTTTTTGTTGTTAAACCAACTTTTTCGTTGTTCGATGTCCGTTAAATTCATGGAATCATAAATCCCACTTGACAGCTGTTTGACATATAACTGATCTATCCAGATCCAGATCAGTGTTTCCGTAAAGGCCTAATGTTTATTGACAGCTATAAATTTTTGTAAATATGCGAACAGGGAAGAATGTTTTATGGAGTTGGAGAGCTCGCGATTTTAGCTACAAAAATTGATAAAAACTATGTTTGATATATTAAAAAATGGGGAGATGCTTATAGGATTACACGTATGACATGCTAGAGATTTTCAAATCCCCTGATTAAACGATCAATAAATAGGAAAGCTTACTGTAACCTTCAAATTCATTAAATGGCATAAAGCTTAGCAGAGGAATTGAATTATAATGGGAATATATCTATTATGGACCACAAAGAAGGAGTATCGTATTTAAATAAAAATAATAATAATAACATGAATGAATGATTTCAATATCCAAAACACCTATACAATAACAGAAGTTTGTACGTCAGACTTCAAGATGAAGTTCGGTATGAGCAAACGCAAGGTGCTCCACATCAATAGAGGCCAAAGGAAGAACCTTTCCGAACAGGAAATATTAACTGGCCAAACGCTGGGCTACCGCAGTCACGCGAGATAAACTTGGAAAATCAGGATATGAATATCCAAAACACCTATACGCTGGGAAGGTATCTAAACAGCAGCAATACTGCACAGCGTTTTGGAAGTCGCCGAAGTTAAATAGCTTCTGAAGATGCCATCCACTTGTGGTGATGAAACGTCAAGCCTTAACGCTAAACGACGCCGGCCTAAAAACTTAAGAACCACATTAAAAAAAATGTTTGTTAATTTGTAACAAGGTACAGATTGAAGGCCCAGCTCTAGCTAATCTCTATAGTAAGTAGCATGTTTTCGACAGATTTACGGAAAGTATAGTATAGTGTAGTATAGTATAGCGTCAGTATTTTGAAATAATTATTCATTCAATCGGTTGTAAAAAATAGCTGAATTGTGTGAAAAACAACTACGGAATAAAGTTGTGTTATGTGGAGCAGCTCTGATGATGTAACAATTTCTGACAAATCTGTCATGAACCTCATAGCCAAAAATCAGTTTGTATCTAAGATATTAGGGTTTTAATTAATACAAAATATAAAGAAATTGTCTTTGAAGGGATAGCTATGCACTTTTCATTTAATCTCAAGTAACGACTGCACCTATCTTGGTGAAATCTGAGGTTTTTCAAAACATATTAGGTAATGCTATGGGATGACTACGATCTGGGGATGGAGGAACCAATTTTTTTGCTCTAATTGAATCCCGGTTCAATTTAATATCCTTCTGGTTCAATTAAGGCCATTCTAAACCCTTACGTTCCTTAATTTGAACTTGTGTGGTTCTGTACTGAACGCAAGACTGAAGACCAAGTTTAAATGATTCAGTGCCTGCACCATCATACCTGGTTTCATTCAAGTATGCTGGTGTTGGGCCAAAAAACAATGTTCAAAGTTCATCTCTTGCAGTACAGAAACATAGAATTATAGATTATTTTCTTACACATTTTGTTAGCAGTTATTATAAAAAAAAAAATTTCGGTATGTACCAACTTTTCTTAAATAGAAATTAGTTTATTTTAGTTTAAATTGTTTTCCTGGAAGTATTAGTCCAAGTTTATTTACATCTGAGGGCAGGTTCAGTATGAGGGACCATGATTTCAATTTGAACCCCTGTTGCCTAAAATGAACCATTTGCAACACCATACTAATTTTGCTTTCTTTTTGTTGTTTACAAATACAAAAATAATTTATGCTTATCCCGCAAACTTATTTTACCTTTTTAACGCTACACATTTACGGACAATTTTTCAAAATTTGGTTCAATATGGGTGACGTCACCTTGATTAACTTATCATTCCCAGACCCATATTCTTTTCTCGTCCTTTTGAGATATTTCTAAAGAGTTTTGGAATTATGGACACACCCTATACCAAAAGTTTTGCTTCAAAATTATGAATCATTAATTACAAAATTGTACAAAACCGCTTGACTCATTAGATAATTTCACTTGTAATTGTCTGCTAAGGAGTTACGTCACCGTCCCTTTGCATGCCTTTAAACGTTTAAAAACAAGTATAATACTAATTAAGTAAGAAAAACTGTTTACTTTTGCAAATTGAAGGCATATTAGTAGTGAAAGTGAATGCAGACGATACGAATATTCAAATCATAAGCCACTAAACAGTAATTACATGCCCACAAGTAGATATTGGTGACAGTCAGTCGGTTGTCGAGCGGACCAGACATCATCATATGCCTTAATGTCCTTGGTAGGTTAAATGAAGGTATTATTACAAGGGCGGACCTGATACTAACATCTCAAAGAAAATTCAGTAGTTTAATAATAAACAGTAGTTATAAGAGCAAAAATTATTGAAATAAAAAAAGGTTGCTGAAAATATGAAGGTCTGAAGTGAAAATGCCCAAAGGAATTACTAACTTGTTAGGAGTCTTAACCACAGTTTGCATCTACTCCCCCAAATTTTTTCTACCTTCACTTTGAGAAACCATCGGGTACTACAAAACTGTCCTAGGGTCATGTTCAATCAATTTCTTAATTGTTCGTTGCACTGAGTGACTCTCAAAAACCATACAGGTTTTCAATCTTTGACGTAGTACTAATTTGTGAAAATTTGTTGAAAACAGATTGGAAAATTGGAAGTGATATAATTATCGAAAAATTTATCAATAAATAAAGCCTACTATTCTTATAAACGCTCATATCAATGTCCATCTTTGGGGCGTATGCACCCCAGTAACGATGGATTTATTACGTAAATTTTTTGATATTTCTTCTATGATTTTTTTAGGAAGTGATATTATTACTTACGGTTTCTTGGTTATTCCTTCCTTTGGTTGAAATGTGAAATAAAACACAAATTTGCCTTTCCTAGGATGTTTCATCTAGGAACCTAAACTTCATCACCAAATGCATTTATAACAAAAAAAAAAAAAAAGGAAAATACACCCCGCCTCCCAATGTCCATAGGTTTACTTTTGGCTTAGTTATTTCAAACTATAAGAGATACATAAAAAACTTAATTAGTTTGTTATAAAAATATTTATAAATTTTTGTTCACCATAGGCAAAAGTTCAAAAAGTCAGTTGCTTATCTGCAATATTTTTTTCCTGTTTCTTCATTTTGGGATATTAAGATTTGCTGGATTATTTTACTTCGTTTATTCAAGTGCTATTCTGTAGGAAATCATACCAAGACAAAAAGACTGAATAAAATGCATGGACAAAATGTATTTTGATTGAGATTTTATTTTCGTATATTGGTGATGTACAGAACTAGAATGAAACTAGGTCTTTTTCAATGCGCTGACAATGATCATAATGATTTTATTTAAAAAAAATGAATCATCGTTTACACGTACCCTAATATGCGGCAAATATTTTCCAAATTTTTGTTTTTGTCCAGTTGCAGTCTTGAGTCTGAGTCTCTTTTGGCGAAAATAAAATATTTCAGGTATCTCGGGCGGGCGCGAGTACCCAAAAAAGTCGAAGTTCTTTATTTGACCTTCCATCAAGATGAAACCTAGTATTTCGGATAATGTGAAGGTGCTGATTATTATAAGTCCAATTGCGGCCTTGAGTCTGAGTCTCGTTTGGCGAAAAAAAAATTCAGATCTCTCGGGCGGGCGGGAGTACCCAAAAAAATTGAAGTCCCTTATTTGACCTTCTATCAAGATGAAACCTCGTATTTCGGATAATTTGAAGGTGCTGATTATAAGTCCAGTTGCAGTCCTGAGTCTGAGTGTCGTTTGGCGAAAATAAAAAATTTCAGATCTCTCGGGCGGGCGGGAGTGCCCAAAAAAGCGAAGTTCTTTATTTGACCTTCCATCAAGATGAAACCTAGTATTTCGGATAATATGAAGGTGTTGATTATAAATCCAGTTGCAGTCTTGAGTCTGAGTCTCCTTTGGCGAAAATAAAAAAATTCAGATCTCTCGGGCGGGCGGGAGTACCCAAAAAAGTCGAAGTTCTTTATTTGACCTTTTATCAAGATGAAACCTCGTATCTCGGATAACTTGAAGGTGCTGATTATAGGTCCAGTTGCAGTCTTGAGTCTGAGTGTCGTTTGGCGAAAATAAAAAATTTCAGATCTCTCGGGCGGGTGGGAGTACCCAAAAGAGTCGAAGTTCTTTATTTGATCTTCTATCAAGATGAAACCTCATATTTCGGATAACTTGAAGGTGCTGATTATAAATCTACTTGCAGTATTGAGTCTGAGTCTCGTTTGGCGAAAATAAAAAACTTCAGATCTCTCGGGTGGGCGGATGCAGCCAAAAAAATCGAAGCTCTTTATTTGACCTTCTATCAAGATGACACCTCGTCTTTCGGATAATTTGAAGGTGCTGATTATAGATCTACTTGCAGTATTGAGTCTGAGTCTCGTTTGGCGAAAATAAAAAGTTTCAGATCTCTCGGGTGGGCGGATGCAGCCAAAAAAATCGAAGCTCTTTATTTGACCTTCTATCAAGATGACACCTCGTATTTCGGATAATTTGAAGGTGCTGATTATAAATCCAGTTGCAGTATTGAGTGTAAGTCTCGTTTGGCGGAAATAAAAAATTTCAGATCTCTCGGGCGGGCGGGTGCACCCAAAAAAATCGAAGTCCTTTATTTGACCTTCTATCAAGATGAAACCTCGTATTTCGGATAACTTGAAGGTGCTGATTAAATCCAGTTGCAGTATTGAGTCTGAGTCTCGTTTGGTGAAAATAAAAAATTTCAGATCTCTTGGGCGGGCGGGTGCACCCAAAAAATCGAAGTCCTTTATTTGACCTTCTATCAAGATGAAACCTCGTATATCGGACAATTTGAAGGTGCTGATTATAAATCCAGTTGCAGTATTGAGTCTGAGTCTCGTTTGGCGAAAATAAAAAATTTCAGATCTCTTGGGCGGGCGGGAGTATCTCCAGAAACAATGGAACAATGAATATTTTGCCCACTAGTCCAGTACTGACAAACAAACTGCATTATGTCTACTAGAGACAAACTACATTACGTCCAACAGTTTTTTTCATTTTTTTTCAAGTTGTTTTCGATTTTCTTGTACCAAATTTTGCGATTGAGTTTCATAGACCCCATACGGTGATAGTAGCCCAATTTTTGTTTTATCTAGTTATTTGTTTAGTTACTCTGTACTAGCTTTTCGCTTCTCCTTAAAATTTGTAATAATGGACAAAATTCAATTTGAAAGTCTGCTCCTCAAGTATTGATTGCGTACTTTTATCTTCAAAAGTTGGTACTACGTGTCATTTAATCTCTGCAACTCGTTTTAGAATATGAAAAATAAACATGTAAATATCAAAAACAGGTATAAATAACTACACATAAAGGTGCAGGTACCTCCAAAATATAATTCTCATACAAAAATGACTCATATCATTCTTTACTTTCCCGTTGGTCCTTATGCCAATAATAAACAAATAGATACTTCTGTGTAATTGAAGTATCTGTCCAGGCTTGGTAAACATCTTATCTCTGTGTTCGAACAGGAGCAAAACAACTTAATCCCTTACAAAAGATAACTCTCCTTTTGACAAATAAGGGATGTTTGTACGGACATTAGACCGTTTTTCAACCTTTTTCGGACTCGTGGTGTTCGCAGGTAATAACTGACAAATAGTCCCATCAAAACAACCTCATAAAGTCATAAACTTGTAACAGATGCACGAAAACAGGATTATTCCTGCCTTTTGTGCATATTTTCCAAGCTGGTGTTTATGAATCATGCAGAATTTTATAGTGTCTTATCCAACAAACAATCATATCTGAAGAATAGGGTACTTGCAGAAAAAAATATTATTTCGTTTACGCGTTCCTTAGAGTCTAGTAAACATGACAAAATCACTTGTTTGGTTTTTTGGAATCGGCTGTGAGAGATATTCCAAAAATAATTATTTCGAATGCCGGAAAATGCCGCGCAAACAACCTCTGACGTCAGTGATATCCTATAGTAGGGATGTAAAGTACTGATATTCGATATCGATAGCCAGTGCTAACCTAACATTTTGACATTTATCATTATAACCACAAAACACAGTCACACGCAAAAGTAAAAAAGTCAAAAGAATAAACGTTAGGCTAGATTACTAATTCACTTTGTAGGGATGGGCTTGAATTAGATTCTATCTTTGGATTCATTCATAATGGGATGCGCCGAAATAAAATGATGGCTTCGATTAGTTGCGAATCTCGGTCACAAACAGGATGAACTGTGATGCCTATCAGATATAAAAATGTATTGCAATGAAAATGCTAGGGGGTTAATTGCCTGTTTCAAATATGTTTAAGTATCAATGAATTGAGTCGCATTGTTAAAGAATTCAGATCATCTCTAGTTTACAGTTGAATCTCACTGACCTGCGCTGTAACAGTATCGATTGTCGATATCGATAAGATACCTGTGACGTCAGCCCTTGCTTTAAGTCACGTGGAAAAATTTGAATATATCCTTATTTTATTTTGCAAATGTCTTTTTTTGGCCGTCAGTAAAATCATGTCTTTTGTGTCCTACTGCTTCATTATATTGTTTTCTTTACGCCATGTATACTCCCGAGACGATTTCACGACCTCTGCAAGTACCCTATTGATACACTAGTTCATTATATACAGAGCGTTTGGTAATTTAATACATTATTCGGTAATAGCAGAGGTGGCAAGCTACTAGATTGAACATAAAAACATGTCCAATTCCTAATAATGTCCGAGAAAAATTAAATTTTAGAGATTTCCATTAAACAGCGGCGTATCGTCCATTGATCCGGGTGATTCGTCGCATCCCTTCAAAGGAATGTAATATCTTTTTATTTAAAAGAGTCACTAAGATCTCTTACAATAAATTAAAATTCTGAAAATACTTATTCAAATAATTAAATTGAATTTCATTTACTGAATGTATGTATTGGAGGAGCTTGATAGATAACGCTCACGGCTATGCTAAACGCTAAAAATAAAATAATCTCGACAGTGCGATGATGCGAGTGATGCGACTATCCTGGTCACATCTTGAACGCCGCCGAACGTGATCCGAGGTACACGAATTAATTATACAGGGTTACTGGTGACTCGACCACTTTCCTGCAAGAGGTGATAGAGGGACTCAAATGTAATAGATTTACCCCCATATGTAATTCCGAAAATCGATAGTTTTCGAGATAATTAACATTCAATGTTTTTCAACCAAACGTCCAAATTTCCATACAAGATCTTAAACTAAGAAAAAACCTGTTGTTGATTCTGATAATTTTGATTTTAGTATTTAACTAACACATGCACAAAGCTAACTTAGTATTAAAATGTTTCAAAATACTAAACAGTTCCAAACTAAATACAAATATTTAAAAAGTGTTCAACAAAATGTTTACATTCACCGTGAAAGAAAATTATCTAGCTCAAAAAAATTATACAAACGGTTGAGTAATTTGCTCAAAAATCTTTCCCACCTAATAACCTTTTAATTAAATCCACTCAAAGTTTCTAGAGATCTTGCTCAATGTGTTGCCCTTAATTTCGGATACAAGTACGGATCCGCTTCCTCACTTCGGTTTCTGTAACTCGTGTTGAAACAGTTCGTTTCATGTCCTTCGCCGCATTGATAATTTTTTGCCTTAGTTCGTCAGCAGCATTAGCTGGAGTCTCGTAAACCAATGCCTTCATGTGACCCCAGACGTAAAAATCAAGAGGTGTCAGATCTGGGTTCCGCGCAGGCCATGGGATGGGTTCACCCCTCCCTATCCATTTGTTCGGGTATGTGTTGTCCAACAACTGCCGAATTGTGATACGGTAATGTGCTGGACAACCATCATGATGGAATATCCTGTTGTTGATGATTCTGTATTATGTTGATTAATTTAAAATAATTTGTTTGACTGGTTGTGTATCTTTTTTTGAGCTAGACAATTTTATTTCGCGGTGAATGTAAAAATTTTGTTCTTTATTTTTTTAATTATTGTATGTAGTTTGAAACCGTTTAGTATTTTTACACATTTAAATACTAAATTAGATTTGCGTATGTGTCAGTAAAAAACTAAATTGGAAATTACTAAAATCGACAGCAGGGTTTTTTCTAAATTTGGGATCTAGTGTGGAAATTTGGTCATATCGTTGAAAAACATTAAATGTTAATTATCTCGAAAACTATTGGCTTTCGGAATTACATATGGGGGGTTAAATCTATTGCATTTGAGTCCCTCTATCACCTCTTGCAGGAAAGTGGTCGAGTTACCAGTAACCCTGTAGGCTTGTGATTTTGTCTCCAGTCTATCTAGTTCGCTGTTTTAGGTCGGTGGGTGATGTGGTTTCCTAAACGCATCTCGTTCGCGGCACAAAACAAAATATCGTTGCGCCTCACGATGAAAGATTCTGGGTGCGACTAGAAGAATGCATCTTGATTTTAAAATCTAACAGATACGTAACCTAGATTTGGTTCTTTTTTTAAAGTTGTTGGATTTTTGATTATTTTTTTAACCTGTTACATTGTTTGGATATTTTATTCTTGAGACTTCAAAATTAAAGACTTCAATAGAAAAAAGAAAAAATGTGTTTGTATTGGTAAAATGTTAATTGCTGTTACTTGTTACATCCCCTTGCATTGACGCCACGCTACGCCGCTGCCATTAAAGTGCAGACCTCCGAAAGAAAACCCTTATAAAACAAAATTTTAATGTTGAATTTTAGTTTAGAAAAGGTTTCTTGGATTTTGGGATAAAGTAATCCAAGTATTTTACGCCTTCTTCAGGGCTGAAGTTCATACGAAGACGAAAAATATATAAGTAAAGAATATAAAGCGCCAAAAACTTGTGCGTATACGCGTTGATAATTCAGTCTAACAAAAAATTTAAAAAATTTAAAAATTTTTAAACATAAAGTTATAATTAAAATTTAAAAGATTATAACATTTAAAAAACGTAACTCGGCAAAACAACAAAAATAAAAAGCTGGTACATTGCATAAAAATATAAAAGTTAAAGAAATAATACAATTTTCCATTCAAATGTTAAAATACACTAAAATGTAAAGGATACATCCTTACCTATCGAGCACACCCCTATACCCCTATAGCAACAAGGAATAACATATCCCTTTGTGTCAATAGACAACAAAAAACATTCTAGAAGATTGATAAAAAGAATCGCAAATGCCATTCGTCGATCCACCTTGATTGGTATATGCTGCTGTACGCTGAAGACTGTGTGAGAAAATATGAATATTTTATACTCACATACTATTTAATGGATATACCAGGTTCAGTCATAAAGTCAAACAATTCTTTGATTACGTTCTTTTTAGTTTAATGTAATTGTTTATTGACACAAAGGGAACATATCCCTTCTTTGTTGCTCGATTATACCGGCTTTTTATTTTTGATTGCTTTGCCGATTTACCTTTTTTAAATGTTAAAATCTTTTAAATTTTAATTGTAACTTTATGTGTAAAAATTTTTAAATTTTTTAAATTTGTCTGTTAGACTGAATTGCCAACGCTTATACCGAGGCTTATACTCACCGTTTTGGCACTTTATATTTTTCGTCTTCGTATGAATTTTAGCCTTGAAGAAGGCGTAAAATGAACGCCGAAACGTCGGCTCTTTGTGTTAAAGCCTCTTGCATTAATTTATCCAAAATCCGAAGAAACCTTTTGTACTAAAAAAACTGGGTTAAGAATTACTTTCAACTGGATTACATTGTTGGATTTTGAAATCCTTAGAAAATATGCGATTGCGTCATTATCAGCTAAAATAAAATGATTACGATCAAACACTTCGCGAGATAGTGTCAAAATTAGCATGTGTTAAAAAGTGAATTGAAGAAACGTTACAGAAAAATCAATGTATTTTAAATAGTCACCAAATAATTAGCCATGCACTTTGCAGCAAAAATACGTCCATCTTTCTAGTTATCTAATGGTACCATAAACTTGTTGTAACTGCAATAAACACAGGTAATAAGATTGCATTTAAGCGTTGAAAGAATACGAGAGTACAAAACAGAGCGTTTGACAAAAACTTGCCGTCGGATTTCTAATTTTTGTTATGATTAGTCATAAAAAGTGATCGGTTAATTAAAATTTCGGTAATCGTTCTCAAAATTGTATGGATAACTTCAGAAGAAGACTTAGAAAAAAACAAAAATTATTTTTTTAATATCATGCATCTATAGTAATAGGCACTATTTCCTCTTATTCCGTTTTACTTTCTTTGCAGTGTACAATGTTATGACTCATTGTCGGGCCACACAAATAGTGAACCAGATTCTGGGAACTGTATCCCTTACAGTCTCCTATCTTATCGCTAATCCTAAAAATCAACTGACCACTGTACGTGTACACTTCCGTTGAACCCTGAAAAACGTCTGAGCTCGTGCAGATCTTTGGTTTCTCTATATCTGTTGTACACAATTACTTATCATCCATAAAACGTTGTTACCTGAAACAAATTCTGTATACTTTTTCTATACAGGATGTTCCAAAAAATAGTGTCAATCGAAAGTCCCGAGAGCCTAGAGTATCTAAGGGTCATATTCATAGTCGATACTTAAGGGGCCCTTAATACTTGAGGGTCCCTTAGGGACGGTTTTGTGTTTCGAAACCTTACTTGAGGTTCCCTTACGTAAGGCTCAACAGCAGTCAAGGCGATTTTGTTTTTGGAAGTTAATTTGGGAGTATGGTGTTGTCAGTTTCTGTCACATCCTGAAAAATGTCCAGCACAAAACACGAAATACCGACAAAAAACAAAGAGAGATAGCAGAAAACATCAAAATGCGTAGGCATATATAGACATAACAAATTGACTTATATTTGAAATATGACAACGTCGCCAAATTAATCCCACCATATCGTAGATGTTGTCTAGATGACAGATACACAAGGAAATCCACACTTGAGGGCCCCTCAAGTATCCCTTGAGTGTTACTCAAGAGAATCTTAAGTATTACTCAAGGACGAAGAACGACTATGAAGACGCTCCTTAATGACCCCCATGAACAGCGTGAGTTTTTAGTAACGGATTGGTCGATAACTTCACTACTATAGAAGATAGAGAAAAAAGTTGTAATCAGAAGTTGTATCCAAGGATACCTATGTTCCTTGCTCACAAAATATGATGATTTATACAGGGTGATCCATAACTACGTGGTAATGCGAACATACATTTTTTTAAACGTGACACCCTATATAGTATTCCAATTTTAGATTCTACTAATGATTCCTGTTCTTAAAATGTAACACATTGTAATATTGTACAGGGTATTTCAAAAGTTATGACCATTTTTATATCCAAATCGCTGCCAAATGAAAATGAAAACATTGAAAGCTAATTAATCAAAAATTATTTTTCTACATGGAAAGATAAAAATAACACAGGCTGTAAAAAAGGTCGACGACCCATATTTATATACAGGGTGAGGTAGGATGCAAAGACTAGATTTTCTCTTTTTCTTTTAATGTAACCCCCATACCAGAAAATTGTTTTCAATATGCTTTTTCATATTTGAATAGTATTTAATATAACTATAGTCATCATTGCCCCAGTCCCTCATGGCCTGTTGTGCAAATTAATAATAATAATAACATACACATAACATACACCTCAAAACTCAGCACGGCTATATCCAGACGGATGAACTACACATAAGACGCGGTATCTTCCAAGGAGACTCTCTCAGTTCACTGTGGTTCTGCCTCTGTCTAAATCCGCTCTCCAATGCACTCAACAACACAAACTGTGGTTTCAACATTAGACACGAGAAAGTTAATCAACATAAAATCAATCATCTCCTCTACATGGATGATATAAAACTATATGCAGCAACTGAAGTACAACTGAGAGAATTGCTCAGAATAACGGAAGTTTGCACGTCAGACGTAAGGATGGAATTCGGTATGAGTAAGTGCAAGGTGCTCCACATCAACAAAGGTCAGTGGAAGAGCCATCAAGAACGGGAAACATTAACTGGCCAAACACTAGACAACATGGACAAGGGCGAAACATACAAGTACCTGGGTTTCAATCAAAGTGTTAAGATAGACCACTCACAAGTCAAAGAACAACTAACACAAGAGTTCAGAGACCGCCTTATTAAGCTACTAAAAACAAAACTAAATTCCAGAAATCTTACAAAAGCCATTAACACATTCGCGATACCGGTCATCACATACTCCTTCGGCATCATCAAGTGGTCGCACACTGACATAGAAAACATCCAAATCCTCATAAGGACAGAGCTCACGAGGCACAGAATGTCACATCCGAACGCATGCAAAGAAAGGCTTACCATAGATAGAAAACAAGGGGGCAGAGGAATTATAGATATACAGTCACTCCGCACAAAATAGATAAAAACACTCAGACATTTCTTTCAGAGCAAACAAACGAATTTGCATAGAGCAATAGTCAAAGCAGACAAGAACTATACACCACTCACCCTCTCCAGTCCAAACCACGCAGCAGACACACACAATCCCATAGAATTACAACAAGAAAAAATAAACACATGGTCGCAGAAAGCACTTCACGGCAAACATAGATACCGAATTACACAAGATCACATAAATGAAAAACAGTCATACACTTGGCTGCAGGATGGCCAGCTCTTTCCAGAAACGGAGGGTTTTATGCTTGCTATTCAGGACCAAGTAATTGCGACGAGGAACTACAAAAAATACATAATTAAAGATCCATCCGTAACCAACGATAATTGCAGAAAATGCCACCAACAGAAGGAAACAATAGATCATATAACAAGTGCATGCAAAACCCTCGCTGGAACCGAGTACACGGCCAGACATAACTCTGCAGCCAAAATCATACACCAAGCCCTAGCCACAACTAACAAACTAATCGAAAACACAGCTCCATATTATAATTATACACCGACCTCAGTACTTGACAACAATCAATACAAACTATACTGGGACGTCGAAATACACACAGACAAAACTATCCCAGCCAATAGACCAGATATAGTTTTTCAGTCGAAGGCAGACAAAGTCACCTATTTAATAGATATTGCTATCCCTAATGATACGAATGTTCAAACCTCCTACGCTGGGAAGATATCTAAATACACAGACCTTGCCATAGAAGTAAAACGACTCTGGAAACAAAACAAAGTTGTTATTGTACCCCTAATTATGTCGGTCTCAGGCCTTACACCTAACACATTCACACCACACCTGCACCTGCTAGGCCTGGACGAAAAGCTACACAAAATATTCCAAAAGTCTGTAATTCTTAAAACCTGTAATATAGTACGATCCTTCTTAAATTCCGATCAGTAATACATCAGGTGTTGACTTGGCACGACCCGTCAGCATCTGTTGCTACCGCAGTCATGCGAGAGAAGCTTGAAAAAAACATAATAATATTCAACATTGTTCGGGATGCACTCCTCTAGCCTACGCGGCATGCTCGTAATCTGGTTCTTGATAAGCTCTAGAGGTACAGCCTCCCACGTTGCCCTCACAGCATGTTCCAGTTCCTCCAACGTGGTCGAAGGATTGGGTTAATCGCCTATGTATAGAACCATTTGGATGGGATTGGTCCCATACTTCTTCAATTTGGAGGGACATTTACGAACAACCCAAACCTCTCTCAGCAGACACTCCGGCCTTGGCGCAGTTCGAGTCCGTTTGTAGGAGGACTCCTAACTTGAATGTACTGCGTCACCCGATAAACACGGAAGAAATTCTTGACGCCTTACGAGGCGCAAAGAATTTCGCAGCTCCTGGCCCGGATGGCATAAACACCTACTGGTGGAAAAAATTCCCCAGTTGCCACCGGCATTTAGCTAGAGTTTTTAACTCGTGGCTAAATCAGGAGCAGCCAATTCCGGCTTGGTTTGTCGAGGGTCGAACCGTGCTTCTCCCGAAGACCGGAGATTTGTCTGATCCCAAAAACTACAGGCCAATAACATGTCTGAACGCGTGTTACAAGCTCTTCACCAGAATCTTGTACATGCGTATCCTTCAAGCTGTGAATCCTGTATTTCTCGACGTGTATGAACAGAGAGGGTCAAAGAAAGGAGTAGCTGGCTGCAAGGAGAACCTGTTGATTGACCGATGTGTCACGCAAGACTCTGTGCAGTACAAGCGAAACCTTTCTATGGCCTGGATTGACTATCGCAAGGCATTCGACAGCACGTCTCATGACCTCATTGTGCGGCTGTTGGAATGTCTTTCGGTGGATAATCAGATAGTGGGATGCATCAAACAACTGATGCCACTCTGGAAGACCCGGTTTACCATAACATCAGGTGAAACTCGGGTTCAGACAGAGTTGGTGTCATTGAAAAGAGGTGTCTTCCAAGGAGACTTCTTGAGTCCCTTGCTCTTTTGCATCTCACTTTTGCCTCTGTCCATAGCGCTGAGAAATACTAAAGGATACAGCTGTGGCACGCCCAATAACCGGAGGCACAAGGTCACCCATCTGTTTTATATGGATGACCTAAAACTGTATGCCTCCGGCCAACGCGAACTACAACAATCGCTGAGGGTGGTGCAGGAGTACAGTCATGCTATCGGAATGGAGTTCGGGACAGACAAATGTGCATTGGTTCATCTCAAGAAAGGACGAAGCGGAGATAGTGGAGATGAGGAACAGCTCGTTGGTGGGAGCATCTTGCGACAACTGCATGCCGGAGACACCTATACCTACCTTGGAGTGGCGCAACGTCATGTCCAAGAGACAGAATTGGTTAAAGAGTGTCTCCGCCGCAAGTATTTGCACCGACTCCGGCAGATCTGGTCGTCAGAACTGTCCGGCAAGAACAAAGTCGCTGCCACAAACATGCTTGCGGTCCCATTGTTATTATACACCTTTGGTGCTATACACTGGAAAGTGAACGAGCTGAAGGAAATCGACACGAAGACCCGCAAAAGGATGAATATGGAGAGAAGCCTGCATCCTAAGTCCTCTGTCCCGCGAATATACCTCCCACGACACCTGGGAGGGCGTGGACTATTGAGTTTGGAGCGTCTGCACAACAGAGTAGTACTGGCCACTGCCTGCTATGTAACGAACAGCACCGATCCCCTGATCCGCTTCGTGCGAGAGCACGAGAATGCGGGAAAAGGAGCCTTTCTTTTTAGCGCAGCGAAACGAGCAGCCGAGGAGCTCAGCCTCACACTCGACTTCAAGCGGAGGTGTCAGCAGTCCATTACGGAACTTGCTCCCGCAGAACTAAAAGCCCACATTAAAACTGCCGAAGTCGACTTCCTCTTAAGGCTTCATAAAGATAAGCCAATGCCTGGAATCTTCTACAAACATCTAGAAGAGCATGGCTTGTCTGAGCAGTTGACCTTCTCTTTCCTAAGGTCTAGTGGGTTGAAGTCGGAGACTGAGGGCTTTATAATGGCTTGCCAAGACGGTGTCTTCAACACCTTGGTATACCGTAGAAGGGTTATGGGTGTAGATGTACCCGACACCCATTGTAGAGCTTGCCGACAGGCGCCAGAGACGCTTATGCATCTCTTGTCGGCATGTAAGACGTACGCTGGGACGGCTTACGTCCATCGGCACAACGCGGCTCTACGAGTGCTCTACTATCATTTAAGGCACTCATACGGTATCGATGAGACACCGGTGCTGCCATACGCTCCAGGGGATATAGAGTCCGTTGTGGAGAACGAGAGATGCCGGATTTACTGGAACTACTCGTTCCCCACGCTCGAGCTTGTACAGGCAAACAAGCCCGACATAGTCCTTCTCGACCACCAACAGAAGACGATGTTCGTTATTGAGTTTTCGGCGCCTGCCGAAGTGAACATCGTCTCTAAGGAGGAGGAAAAGCGGACCAAATATCAGGAGTTGCTCGGACAACTTCGCAGGCTCTGGCCAGACTACACTGTAAGTCTGCTGGTTATGGTCATTGGATCCCTAGGTGGAATGAGGAATACGCTGCTCTCTGCACTGCGCAAAATACCGGTGTGCCGTGCGGCGGCGCACATCTTAGCCGCCAGAATGCAGAAGGCAGTCATCCTTGGGTCCCTTCGTCTACTTAGGGCGCACGATTCGCGGACCCAATGATTGCTCACCTCACGGTGTGAGGAGTAGTCATTGGGTAATGGAACAGCAGCTCGGTGTGTCGGAGCCCGGGCTGCACTTTTTGTTTTTGAATAAATAATAAATAATATTCAACATTGTTCGGGATGCACTCCTCTAGCCTACGCGGCATGCTCGTAATCTGGTTCTTGATAAGCTCTAGAGGTACAGCCTCCCACGTTGCCCTCACAGCATGTTCCAGTTCCTCCAACGTGGTCGAAGGATTGGGTTAATCGCCTATGTATAGAACCATTTGGATGGGATTGGTCCCATACTTCTTCAATTGGCGATAAATCGGGTGATCGTGGAGGCCTGGAGGAGAGGACTACCCTGACCTTAGCTTCCTGTAGGAATCTTGCTGGAAGAAACCTTCTTCGAGGCCTCGGACATATGGAATTGCAATTGGCGCTCAACAGCAAACTGGAGATCACGTCGTTCACCCCGTCATCGTCTTACGGGTTGGCGTCCGTCATATGCCCCCAGACAAAACCTGGACTCGTCGAAGAAGGACGTTTGATGACACTCAGCATACCACTGTCGGCGTTCTTGGCACCAATCTAACCGTTGGCGACGATGATTTGCAGTGAGAGTACTTGATGTGGGCGATATGATCCATTTCACTCAATATGTGATACACCGTGCGCATTCTGTCTCGAAGGGCCAATAGTCGTAGATGACGATCTTGCCGGTTTGTAGTTCTTCTACGTACTCCAGAATCTCTAGCTCTGCATTCGCCTTTCTGCGATCCATGCGCGTCATGCCACGGTACGCCCCATTGTTACAGCAATTGCTCTGAAAGAAGCACCACGTTCTCGCTCGCCTAAAATCCGTTCCCATTCAAAGTGAAAATTCGGGCTGTCGTCTTCTACGGGGCAACTTCACGCAACCAGTTAGTCTCTCGGCACATTTGTAACAAATATCATCGGTTTTGAATCGACAAAAAGCCATACTTAGTTTTTACACGTGTATAGAGTTTTTTAGAGGTGCCATGTAGGTAAGCAGCGCAGTGTCTCAATGAACAAAAAATGTGACATGCACATATACTACAGATGGTACTGCCAAGCTGTGTACAAATTTTCATTGCAAATATCAATTTTTTTAAGGTGTTCGGATTTCACTTGCGAGTAGTATAGTTGTGATAGGTGGTATTTTGGTATTTCAGTGATAAGAACCTGTCGGGCCTACGTGCTTGCCTCGGGCGTTCATATGACACATCGCTCTTGCTTACACCTAATCTTAACCAGTTCAACAGGAAATAAAGGCAAAATTTAATGTTCAACACGTGAGATAGTAGTTTGTTGTATCGAAAAAGTCAGATAAGAATTAGTTTATCGGTGTAGGATCATAGTAGCTGCAGCTTTTTGTGGTACTGGCTGAATTGACAACTGCTTTCATTCCGCTTTGAGCCGTTGCACTAATTACAAAGTCTAATTAAATTACTGAAATATGTACGCCTCAAAAACAGTGCATATGTTACACTCAATAGCCGAATTCGGGCAATGCCCGAAAAAAATTCGCAGAACTAGTTTTGAGCAAGGAATATTTCCCAAACCCGAAATATTCATTTTGTACGGCTATTGAGCATAAACAAATAGGCAGAACTAGTTTTGCGCATCTTGAAATGCACAGAACTTGTTTTGTGCAACTTGAAATGTACAGGACTAGTTCTGTGGTACGGAATGACAACCAAAGTGAACATTCGTCATGCATTGTGTGTCAAAAACCAGCAAAAACCTATCGTTTAGGTAGGTTAGGTTCTTTTGCCAACGTTCCTGCAATATAAGTACGAATCGTGAAAAAGCAAAAAGAGGTTTGGAAGCACAAGCCAATTTGATGCTCACACAATTAAATAAAAAATTAAAACTAGCCTCAGTTGGCGATTTATTATTTGTTGGTATTCATTACAATATATTTAACTTCTCCAGGTTTATATTTATTTGAGTCCGTCGCTGGCGCTGAAGTAGAATTTGTGCTGGTCATTCAGAAAATATACATAACTAGTCCTGTGCATTCCAAGTTGCGCAAAACTAGTTATGTGTATTTCAAGATGCGCAAAACTAGTTGTGCCTATTTCAATAGCCGTATAAAATTTATATTTCGGGTTTGGGCAAGATTCCTTGCTCAAAACTAGTTCTGCGTATTTTTTTCGGGCATTGCCCGAATTCGGGTATTGAGCGTAACACATATAAAAAACTGTCTTACTGGATTTTTCATAATATCCGTAGTACGTTCATCACCTTTTCTGGTTGAGCTAGGTATTATTCAGGGCGTTGAAAAATGGTCAGAATTTCCTATATGTACCGACCTTTTATGATGATCTTGGTGTATCATTTTTTAGGATTATGTAGGTCAGAATTGAAACAACCCTTATTTATATGTTTCTTTATGTGACATTTCCACTAGTCATCATTAGGTATCAGAAATTCGAAGTTTTTATTATGTGAAAGAGCATGAAAACAGTGTGGCTACATAATTATTAGTTAAGACCCTACCCACAGGAGCAACATTTAACAGAAGTTTAACGGCACAGAACATATATAACCAAAATTTAATTAAAAAAAAAGGGAACCAGTATATTCTAGTCACTTTTTTCTGAATTAAATTTTATTTGTATGTATTCTGTGTAAATTTTCCTTTAGTCTCACTACTGTGAGCAGTGTTTTAACCCACACGTAGCCATATACTTTTGCCACGCTCATTTACCAAATGAAAACTTCGACTTTCTAATGCCTGATGATGAATGCATATAAGTCAAAACGTCGTATAAAGAAACATATGAAGTTTTTGTTTCAATTTTGACCCGAACCTATAAAAAATTACAACCCAAGCTCATCATAGCAGGTCAAAATTGTTACACAAACTTTTTATGTTGAAATTTTTGTTCGTTATATAAAAGGGTTTTTTTATGACAGACTCTTAGCAATATATATATATATATATATATATATATATATATATATATATATGTATCAGCAACCAAAGTATTAAGCAATAGACCTCCTCCTTTACACCGCAAGGATATTGCCCTAAACAGATCATCATAACAATTGATGGCCTATTAAATTAAAATAAGCTAAACTAAAAAATAAATCTAAAACAATTCCAACTGAGACGTACTTGCCAAAAAATGTATTTAGTTATTCAGAAATAAGTATTTAAGAAGACGAGAACTAAGTACAAAAGCAGTATTGAAGCGAATTAGCAAAGACAAGGTTGCATCTGTTCCTAAACTTTTCATTTTGGGGATGACTAGCAAATCCTGGAAGCATAAAAAACTCCCTTTACTTATACAAAGCTATGAATGCTCATTACCAGTCAGACAAAATATATTCCAACGTATATGCTTTACCACAGAATACAAGACTTACAACTTTCAACTAGGAGTAGAATAAACGAATTTTGTATATAATTATACAAACTCCATCCGGATAGGTCAATATATAGAACTGAGTTCCCTCAGTAATATCAACCTTGAATTGAATTAGCAGACACAAATGGATGAGAAAAATGTAAAAATCGAAAGTCACCAGACTAGCACCAGACTAGCAAAGGCGACTATACCTACTGCTGAAAAATTTCAGAAATTCTTAGTGACTTGAGCAATATGTTAAACAAGAATCTGAAAGAAAAATGGAGCGAACACTACCATAAAAATCCATCCGGAGCGCCAAACAAACAGACCCAGCAGAACATAACGACAGAGACCTGGTTTTAAGAAAGAAACGAATGGACAACTTATGAGAAACCTTTGCAGATTGAGGTCTGGATACTGCTTAGGGGTCTAGGGTATAGCGCAGGAAATTGAGAATCAGCGAGAAGACGTGACCATTTGTTCTAATTCTCCAGTGTGTGTGTCTAATATGAGAGAAGATAAGTCCAAAAACCCAAAGGTAAGGTGAAAAGGTCCAAAGGTAAGGTCCGAAGGTCACCATAAAGATGAATTTCGCATTTTGAAGCTCCTGACGTTAGCTTTAAACTTACGGTAATGATTCAAAAAGCAAATTGAAGAAGAAAGCTTGCGCTTTGTCACCTATTTGGCATTTTTGCGATATCGTGTTTGGTTGTTGAATTTCAGACATTTGAAGAATGTACGATTTCGCATTGCGAGTTTCTTGCACACTAAAAAAACTTTTTTGATAAAATCGCTCATCATTTATTAAGGTCTTAACTATCACCTTCTGAAATACTGTGTATGTAGTTTGAAAAACATGTGAGTTCTGTTCGAAATGGGAATCCGTGTTTTAACAGGACAAATACATAATTATGTATAACTGCAGGCCCCTTAAAGCCCCCAACACAAAACTAGTAGATATAGGTTTAGATGATGACCCTCACTGCAGATGTGCAGAGATTGGTAGCACTGAACGCTGTGTATTAGAATACCAAGTGATCAGTAATGAGATAACAGACGTGTATCAATGATCAATGTATCAATCTATGTTCCGTTACCTGCTAAAATGATTACTATTCTAGCTATTGAAAACAACTGTTATATAACTTTTGTACAGAAAATCTGGAAATAATCCTGTAACTATTGTAAAACATTATTTTGCTCATATATAGTTATTTAGAAAAAAAATAGATGTGTATCCACGATACAGCAGTAACATAATAAAAACAAAGAATACAAAGCAACTACCCTTTCCCACTTTACATCAAAATGTATCGTCCTAAATCAGTCAATTATGACCAATCGATACTTTAAAAAAAATGAAAAGCGAGGCCCAAGCAAAGCCAGCTGGGACCTACTTCCCAACAACTTTTTGTCCGCGTTGAAAGCATCAGAAGTAACAGTAGCACACGGAACGTGACTCATGCCGTTTCTTCTCTCACCCTACGCACATTTCGCACGGTATACAATGCAGGGCCGTGAAGGGCGGTTGACTTTATGCGCCTATAAATTATCCAACTTGACAAGATCCGCAGCCTGCCCTTACACAAGCTGCCAGGAGATCAGTTATACTTTGCTTTTGCTTCCTGCTCGGTCACTGTTACTTGTCCTTCTGTGTGAACGTGTTTTCTTGCAAGGGCTTCGGTTTTTTCTGGTTCAAATTAAGTCAATTTCAAAATTCGGTGACCGTTGCATTAGAAAGCTCATCCGCGATCATATCTATTATTATTTTGAAGCCATTTTCTTGGTGAGAGTATCCAAGAAACCCACTAGCTAATGTGACAAAAAGTTCTGGATACAACGGTACAAGAAATATATCAAAGGACCTGTTATATTTTGAGAAGCAGGTCAAGGTATCAGCTGGACTGTTTACAACATCTGGTCAGGTAAATTAGTACCCTGGAATACCTTCTAAGTAATATACATATGCTTATTTAGTTTACAGAAACATGAAATTTGATGTACATACTCGTAATATGTCGAATCTAGTAATCTAGTTACCCTATCTAACTAATTTTGTATCAACTGTTTCGTGAGGTATATTATTCCTAGCAATGTTGTGCCTTACTTTTAAAAAGATAAGCAATAGCACATCTAGAGACTCCAAAATGCCCTTAAAGCGATTTATCTCACTTCTTGCACAACTGAACTACAAGCTAGCGCTATAAGAATGCATAAAACAATGCTGATGGGCTATCTGCCTATCTGGACATTGTAACAGTTTTAATGAACAGTAGCTAACTGAGACTAAAAGGTTTTGATACTTGTATCTTTTAAAAATCATTCTATAGTTTTCTCAACCTAATCTATGAAATGTAGTAATAAAGTATCGACAAAATAAATTGGAATATATACAATACATACTTACTTTAAGCCCATTCTTCACAAACCAACACTCTGCTTGCTCAAAGAGTGCAATAGTCACTATGCAAATATACTTATGAAAACTTACTAAATTTGGGCAATCGACAAATGTTATTTGTGTATTCATCATTTTTGTGTTTTTCGAGGTGTTCTGGGATACTTTTTAACTATACATGGTCTCCATTGGTGGCACCAGCGCCTATATGCTGAATAGTTATTTATGCAATGAGTGTGTATAGTGGCTTTATGCAATGCTCTTTCTACTACATGTACTATCTCTAAAGGTAGATAAAGCTGGCATCTGGAGCTTGTAGTAGAATTTCTTATTTAAAACTTAAAAGGAACTTTCGTACTGGTATTTTTCCTAAGGTTGCCAATGATCTATAGCTTATTGCGTCCTTGCATTACTGCTATGTAACTTCTCAAAAATGTTTGTTTAATGCATTCAATGCAGTAGCTAACCTAGATTTTCTTCAAAAGTGAAATTCGTATAGAAATTGCAAATTTGTAAAGATGAGGGTTAAAAACAAATATTACACTTTAAATATTTCTGAAAATGTGAGAAAACTGCAACAGTTACACATTATTTCTAGTATTCTGAAAGGGCCAACGATTTCGAATCCGTTGGAAAGGGCATGTACACTATACCTATCGCAACAATAGTTTCCAAATGTTTAAGTGATAATTCAAAAATGTCAGGGTAATTTGACAATCCGTCATTTGTAGTTTCAAATAGTCAGTTGAATGAGTTTTTGATTCTTGCGTAAAAACAACCGATTATGTAAAAAGTAGCTGTTTTAGAAAACAATATGGAATAGGAGGCGTAGAAACAAAAATTGATGCCCTAGAACTTAGAGGTGACTTTTTTTTAATTAGTATTAATTCGAATATCCAACTTAAAACTACATTTGACGTTTTATCTGAATATTTGAAATTACAGTTGATGCTTTAGAAATTTAATTTGATTCTTTAGAAGCTAAGACTCGAAAATATGTAGTATACTAGAGCGTTTTTTGCGCGGTGTGAGTCACCCTATATATAAAAGAAGCACACTCAATATTGTGTTACATTCGCCATCTACTGGCTTGCAGAGAAATCTCAAACTGCGTGGTGTCATGGTTACTGCTACAGAAAGGACAAATATTGATTTTCAATGAGGATTTAACACTATCTGTGCAGAATCCTGTAGAGAAGGTAGTAATGATTATAGACTCATTGCCAAGATGGGGTGAAGAATACAAATTCTGGAATAATCAAAATAATTCTAATGTTACTGATATTTGCTTTTTCGTCGGCAAGATTCGGATTTATTTATAATATTACATAGCTCAAACAATTTTTTTTTGCAATTGTCGCATAAGTATGTATTTATCGAATATGGTGAATGCACTGCCTGGTATTCTATCAATCGATTCAAAGAAGAATAATGTTATTCAGTTTTGTACAGTTTTATACAAATATAAGGCCATTAAACATTTATTTTCAATGAATCTAAATAATCCAATATTCTTAAAAATTCGGTAAAAAGCGGATCTAGAATTTGAATATTGTGGTCTATAGAGAGGTTAGTCTACTGTATAATTATAAAATTTTCCATAAATCAAGCCGTCGAAATGTTTGTCTTACAGCAAAATTGTGGAAGATTTTGACATTTACAGATTTAGTAGAAAGTATTATTTTACTACTTGTTTAGAAAGGCTTTAGGAGTTATGGAGAGGTCTTTTATACCTGCTTGTATAAGTAACCTTAAACCACTTTTACCGTTTTTGGACTCCGTCTCCCTTTTCCTTTAGTACCTACGTTGTGGATCGGCAATCACGGCTTTTGTAAATATTGGGAAAACATCGGCCAAATTCATGAAAAACTGGTATAAAGCAGTTAAATTTCGTGAACTTCGAGAAAAGTCGGGAACAAAATTGGATTAAATGGGTAAAATATCACGGAAATTTGAAAAAAAATTGGGAGAAATCGAGAAAAATTGGTAAAAACCTTAAAATAGGTAGAAATTGGAAAGATTTGCAATAAAACAGGGAATATTGGAGGAAATTGAGGAAGTTAAGGTCAATAATCAGAAAGAATCCTGATAATCTTGAATAGTCGCAGAAAATAGGGAAAAACCAAAAATAGAGAAATAATGGAAGAATATATCTATAAAATAGTATGGATGGGGGGATGAAGTGCAAGTTCACATAATAAATAAAACATTATTCATGTTTGAAGCTGCCTTTGTAAACAAAAATTCCGTCGAACATAGGTGAACTTCGGGTTTCGCTAAAATGTATATGAAGCTGTTGGTTAAGTATGCTTGAGTACAAAATCAGAATTTGTCTTATTTCTGAGTTGGTCAGCATATCCCTATTCAACATAAAATATCATAACTAATAAAAAAATTGAACTAACAGTATTCGTTAAGAATTCTTTTTTTTGTGCGGTATTAATGGTTATGACAATGGCAAATGGTTTGCGATATTTGATAGATCAGAACAGGTGTTATCAGTTCAATTCTGAATTACAACATTGAATTCTGTCAGTCAGATAACCTCTGCGTTTTTCGATTTTCATCTATTGAAGAATAATATTTTATTTTTGAAAAAATCCAGTTGAAAGTAATTCTTGTCCCAGTTTTTAGTAGAAAAGATTTCTTATATTGCCGGGTTACCTTTTTTAAGTGTGTTAAAATATTTTAAATTTTAATTGTTTAAATGTAACCTTATGTGTAAAAAAAATGTTTAAATTTGTTAGATTGAATTTTCAAAGCTTATACTCATCGTTTTGACACTCTGTATTTTTTACTTATATTTTTTGCGTCTTCGTATGAATTTTAGCCCTGAAGAAGGCGTAAAGTAAATGCCGAAACGTCGGCTCTTTGAGTTAAAACCTCGTGCATTAATTTATCCCAAAATCGGAATAAACATTTTCTACTAATTTTTGAAAAATAGTAATTATTTTTAATCTAAATCTCCTTTGGAAATAAACATATTTTTGCAAATAAGTAAGTTTAACATAGATGAGGTAGTACGAAGACCTATTCCAATATATTTCCCGAAAAACTCATCATGAATCAAGAAGGCCCTGTGGTAGGTTATTTTGCATGTTATTGAATAAGCTGAAATGGTAACGTAATATATATCGGAGGCTTCAAATAAAATTTACATTTTATATCCATTTATAACATGACATCGCGTTTCGGAAGACGTTCTGTTATAAACATATGAGATTTTTGATAGAAGTACGTAGGTACATACGTTTCATAAAATGCTGGTTGCAATGAGGTAGATCCTATGTTTTGTGTTGTTTTTAATAAGTATTATGTAATGTGTACTTTATTTCTTTTGACTAAATACATAGTATAGAATGCGTCAAATGTATAAGTCGATAAACAATTGTATTGTATAATTTGGACTATTTTCCTAGTGAGGTAGTCCAAACAAGGAAAGTACTGAGAGCCCATATTTGTTACTACTTTCCACCATACATTTAACAGAGTCTGTAAGTCTTCTTCTTTCTGGCAACAAAACCGTGTCATCAACATATTGTTTATTGGGGTTCCATCGATTTTTAAACCTACAGGGTGATCGTTATTATGGCAGATACAAAAAATGTAGTCAAGTTGATTGACTCAGTACTTCCCACACATTCCGATGACACCAGTTTTATTATTTTCCCACAGCATGAAACTATAGTCTAGATGCCCCTGCAATCAAATCATCGCTAGCCCGACCGCAAAAAAAGTGTTTTATTCTACTAGGCGCTTCTCTCACAGGTCAATGGACAATATATCATGAATACAACAATTTTTTGAGTTTTACAAACCCCCACCCCCGAACCACCCTAATTTCACCCCCAACCAAAAAAAATGTAATGATCAGGAACCCCTAAAACGTCTAAAACGAAGTTTGAGGTGTTTTTTAAATTTTTAGTTTTTTTTATTATTGCCGCGCCGCCACTGAAGTGATTTCTAAAAACCACACGCGCTTTCGATACTCGTCGCGGTAATAAATCTGTGTCAAAATGTCATTAAAGTCAATTCAGAAGTTTCCACGTAACACAATACAAAACGATCCAAAGGAATACTCGTATGTATTTTGTATGCATCAGAAAGTTCAAGTCGCTTGGTTTTTGTAATCGGCAAGGCAATGTTCGGATGGACCTAAAAAAGTGTATTATGCCGCTAGGTCTTTCTCTCTCAGGTCAGTAGACAGCCCATTATGAGTACAACAAATTTTTCAGAGTTAGAACCCCCCACCCCCCCAACCACCCTAATTTCACCCCCTCCCCAAAAAAAGTAGAAAATGATCAGGAACCCCTAAAACGCCTAAAAACGAAGTTTGAGCTGTTTTCATATTTTTAGTTTTTTTAATATTGCTGCGCCGCCACTGAGACGATTTCTAAAAATCAGACGCGTTTTCCATCCTCGCCAAAGTAGTAATAATGTGCTGAAATTTCATTAACATCAATTCAGTAATTTCAACATTATAAAACACAGAACGATCTAAAGCAATACTCGTACGTATACATCGGAAAATTCTCTAAGTCCCTTGGTTCCTGTAATACACAAGGCAATGTTCGGATGGACCTAAAAAAGTGTATTATACCGCTAGGTCTTTCTCTCTCAGGTCAGTAGACAGCCCACTATGAGGACAACAAGTTTTTCAGCTTTACAACCCCCCAGCCCCCAACCATCCCAATTTCACCCCCACCCAAAAAAAAGTAGAAAATGATCAGGAACCCCTAAAACACCCAAAAACGAAGTTTGAGGCATATTTGAAATTTTTCGTTTTTTGCTAATTACTCCGCCGCCCATGCACCGATTTTCAAAATTGTAGCAACATTACCTACTACGACCCTACACCATATCACTACCCAAATTTCATCAAAATCTATGCAGCGGTTACTGAGATTAGGAGGCTAGAAAAACGCCAACAGATAGACAGACAGACCGACAGACCGACAGACCGACAGACCGACAGACCGACAGACCGACAGACCGACAGACCGACAGACCGACAGACCGACAGACCGACAGACCGACAGACCGACAGACAGACAGACCGACGGAAATGAGTGACGTGAATTTTCGTGATGTAGGCATCATAAAACGCCCAAAAAGTGTATTATCTCAAAATCGAAAATTTTCGCGATCACAATACTCCCCTCACCTATCGGTGTGGGAAGTAAAAAAAAGAACTTTCGAAAGAAAGTTGTAGGTAAAGCTAAGACCTACATTTTGAAATTATTCTACAGTAAACAGGTTTATTGGTAAAGTCACGTCATACAAAAGCTGTGTTTTTTCAAATGGAACACCCTATATATTATCCCTAATTTAAATTGTGCTCATTTTGTCTATTCCTGAAATATAGAGTTTTATCGTGTTATGCACGGTATTTTCAGAGATATGGCCATTACTTGTGAGAATCTTGATGAATGTATCTTAAAAAATCAATAACCGGAGGCTTGATCCTCAATGCTAGAATAATTTCCTGGTTGTCTAGTTTTATCTAAAATTATCAATTTTCTGCTGTCCTTGATTTTCTATACAGGGTGAACCCAAACTCACGACCATAATTTTCTTTGTTATTTTAAATGGTACACCCTGTAATTTTTAGTATCGTCAGAATGTTCTTACAATATACTTCGACATTTATAAGCATTCTCTACACCTAAATGTAACAGTTATGGAGATATTTCGATATGCAGTAGTAAAGCAATATCTTTGCCAAATTTTGGTTTTTGTTAGAGTTGGCCATGGATGCTATGCTTGTTATATTTGCTAAATAATTGAAATTAATATTTTTGATATTTATAAATTGGCTATTACAGTTGGCAATTAATAAATTGAAAAGCACGTGTCAATTACAAAAATTATCTGAAAATAAAACCACAGAATCATTAACAACGGTATTTATTACAAGAAGCTTTATGTGTGAACGTCAAAAACGAGAAAATAGATTTTGGTTAAGTATGCAAAAGTGATTGACTCTTGTCTTATATACCGAAGATTTTTTTAACGGAAGCTACAAATGTTTAATTGACTTCCTGATACGATTTCCTTTTAGTTCTTCCATTCCCGTCCTTTGACTCCTTCCATCCTTGACTTAGTTATTTTCTAAGAAAGGTCTAACTGTACAATAAACACGGTAGCCATGGCCAATTCTGAGAAACTTTCAGTATTTAGCAAAAATATAGAATTAGGAATCGTTTTACAACCTCAAATCGAAATAGTTCCATAACTGTTACGTCTAGGCATGGGGAGTGATCAATAAAAGTGGAAGTATTTTGAACGAACTTTCTAACGATGCTATAAAATGTAGGGTGTTCCATTTAAAATAACAAAGAAAATTATGGTCGCGAGATTTGGTTCACCCTGTATACAAAATCAAAGAGCAAAAACTTGATAACTTTTGACAAAACTAGACAACCACGAAATTATTCTAGCATTGAGGATCAAGCTTCCAGTTATTGATTTCTTAAGATACAGTGTGAATTCATTGGGATTTTCACATAGAAGGGGCCACCAGGTCTCTGATGAAATTACCCTGTACAACCTGATAAAGCCCTATATTTCCGGAATAGGGAGAGCGAGCATAATTCAAATTTAGGATAATATATAGGGTGTTCCATTCGAAAAAACACAGCTTTGAGCTAATGTTCGTTGGTTCAGCTTATTATATTTTCTCGTAATTATTAAGTATGAGATAGTAGTCTCACATTGGTTTCGTCAGACATCAAGTTACAGTGTTAAGGGTCTAGGGTATAGTGCGCGAAATTGAGAATTCAAGAAAAGACGTATTCCCGTGTTAGCGAGGAGGCGTAGCCGCCTGTTCCTTTTCTCCAGTGTGTGTGTCTAAGATGAGGGGAGATAAGTCAAAAAATCCAAAGGTAAGGTCAAAGGGTCCAAAGGTAAGGTCCAAAGGTCACCATAAAAAAGAATTTCGCATTTCCAAGCTCCTGACGTTACCTTTAAACTTACAGTAATGACTCAAAGAACAAATTGAAGAAGAAAGCTTGCGCTTGTGCATTTATTTAGCCTTTTTTGATATCTTTTTTGGTTGTTAAATTACAGGCATTTATAGAATGTATGATTTTGCATTGCGAGTTTTTTTGCATATTAAACAAATTTTTTTGAGAAAATCGAAAATAGTTGTCATTCATTAAGGTCTTAGCTATCGCCCTCTGAAATATTATATATGTAGTTTGAAAATAGAGTGAGTTATGCGAGAAATTGTGAGTCCTTGTTTTACATGGCAAATACATATGTATAAATGTGTGTATCCAGGCCTTTCAACAAGACAAGCAATGCTTTTAGTTTGGCACTAGAGTGTTCCTGATGGGATCAATGTGAGTATGTTTCTTTAGATGTTTTGTTTATAGGGTTGTATATATTGAATGTATGATATGTTTATAGTGTATATGGGTTCAGTGGTGCTGTACTAGTTCGTATCAGTATTTATACTTTTTCTTCTTTATTATTTTCTGTCATAGTCTTTTTTTCCCACAAACAAGGGCTGTGACCCTTATGTGGCTGTCCAATGTATTTATGAGTATAAAAAAAAGAATTATTTGTTATTTGCTTTTATTGAATAAATACGTTTTTGTATTTTTGTATCGTATATGCCGTGACTTTATCAATAACCCTGTATACTATAAAGTAATCTTAAAATGTACACCTTAGCTTTATCTACACCTTTTGTTCGCATGGTTTTTTTGTATCTGTTATAGTAACGAAGGTGTCAAACATCAGAGTATATTGCGATCAGCCACCACTGAGTGGCAAATACCGGATTGCCCTTGTACCAAATCATCGCCATTTTCTTTCGAACTGTACACACAAACCATTGTACTCGTCCAAACCAAGCGAAATAATCACGCCGCTGACGTCTGTCAATCACCCTCCGCTATGCACCCCTCAAACGTTATCGTCCCCTGCATCTCACTTTTCGGGGCCGCTCTGTAGCACAGCGAAACCCGTATTGATCCAGCGCGCACTGTGATGGCGTCCTGAGGGACAAGGACGCACGATTAGGGATGAATAGGGTTGAGA
Source organism: Callosobruchus maculatus (assembly GCA_951848785.1). Lineage (NCBI taxonomy): Eukaryota > Metazoa > Arthropoda > Insecta > Coleoptera > Chrysomelidae > Callosobruchus > Callosobruchus maculatus. The sequence continues at coordinate 203,837 of CATOUR010000307.1, forward strand.
GGGATGGAAGGTGACGGTGGATGAAAAAAAGGACACGGGGACAGGACGCCGATCAACGACTCTTCAAGTTCAGGGGATGTTAGCACAAGTGAGATGGACGGTTATCGGGCCTAACTAGTTCGTTACGAAGTGATGAGTCTACCAGATGCAGCGATATCGTAATAAGTAGATTTTTAGTCGAAAAGGCGGAAAACCTTGCTTCACTTATAACTATAGCAGAATTACGATTTGACCAATTTGACAATTAACCACGGTTTTTACTATTAATAATAAGCTGCAACCAAACTTATAACGAGGCAGTGGCGGCTGGTGAGGTAGTGCCACAGTGCCATGGCACTACCTTAATTTTCGACAAATACATATTTATCTATCTCTTAAACTTTTCTTTTTTACGTTAGTTTCCAACGACTTTTTCTGTTTTATATGAAATGGCAATAGCGGTTCAGCGCATAAATGCTTGCACCAGGCAACACGTAGCATCGTCGCAACTCTCATGATGAGAGCAGAGGACGCGACTTACACGGCACAAACAAAGTGAGAGAAGTCTTATGACAAACGCTTACGAGTGACAGAGAGAACGCTATGCTGGACGTTTGGATACGAAAATCCGAAGTAGATCGTGAGTGAGTTGTGCGCTGTTTTCGGATCGGTATCTCTTTTGTGTTCAATTAAAATAAATAATATATAATATACCAGCTGAATATAAAAAAATGACCAATTATACATTTAAGAGGGAAATTAAAAAATATATATTATACAATTTAAATAAGCTTATTTCAATCATTAATTGAGTGCTGTAATTATTCTTGTGCCTATCAATCACTTTCTTGTAAATTCTTTCATCATCACTTTTTTTTCTGTCTTATTCTTGTGTATATACATACTCCATGACCATCACTTTTAGTTGTTTCCATCCAGTATATGACACACAAGCTTTCAGCTTAGGTGTCTACTCGTATTTTTGTTTCCATTTTTCAATGTAAACTTTTTCTACAACTGTGTCAATTACTGCATCTGCTTTTATTTTTTGAAATTGTCAAACAAGTTTGTTTTGATACTTATAATCACACGGTGTTTTTACAATTTTAGTTGTATTATTTTTGAGATTGTACGTATGAAATAAATAAATAAAATAAGTAAAAATAAATAATTAGAACGAAAACTAATAAAATTGGCGCATTAATAAACTCATTTAGTAATCTTCTGCTGGAAGAAAAATTAAAAAACTTATTGGCAGTGGACAGAAATCGCGTTGTCGTAAATTTAATAAGACTATTTATGATAAAAGCAATTGGATAAATGACTGCGAAGAAGTTAACAAACTGTTTTGTTTTATGTGTGTTCTCTTTGGAAGCGATGACACTTGGGCGAAAAAAGGCACGGATGATTTTATTCATATATGGGAGAAAATGAAAACCCATGAAAAATATAAAGTGCCTATGAATAATGTTTTCAGTTTATCGATGCTTGGTAAGTTGAACATAAAGACTCAGTTAAATTCGGCTTATCGGCTAGTTATAGGTACTTTTTTTTTCAATTTTATATCGGTTTGAAATGTTGGCTGTCATTCTGGTACTACCTCTCTAAGTTGGCACGAGCCACCACTGTAACGAGGCTCTAGACACAATAAACATTAGTACTAGAAACCATTCGAACTAAACTATACTGGAACGTAGATAAACATACAGACAAGACTACCCCTCAAATAGGCCAGATATACTTTTTCAGTCAAAGACAAAGTTACCCATTTGATAGATATTGTTAGTCCCAATTATATGAATATTCAGAACACCTACGCTGGCGCTGGAAGATATCTAAATACACTGACCTTGCCATAGAAATGAGATGAATCTGGAAACAAAACAAAGTAACTATTGTCACCCTAATTATGTTGGTCTTAAGCCTTACAGCAGTGGCGTAACTAAGGGCCCGCAGGGCCCACGATTTTGGGGGCCCCGTAGTCCTTATGCCCAGGGTCCTTATGCGCCATTGCTTGTGCAACAAGAAAGTAGTAAATTAAAAGGTTGCTTTCCTTGTATGTTATTTTTTACAAATAATACCTATGAACATGAAAAATGTGGGACAGTATTGCATTTTAAACTAAACCCTAAAAATCGGCGCAGTATCCGCAGTAAATGGAAAAATATCGCAAGGGAGCATACGTTAACCAATTTTTGGCTAATTTAACTCGATCTGCAACACAGGTTACACAAACAACCAGCACACTACAATACAAACTAAACATGGACCTTCTTAAAAAAAATTCTATCGAAAAATGTGTGTTTTCAAACCACGAATTTTGTAATTTTTCGGGTGATTTAAACATATAAAGGTCGTTGTTTAATTTGGATTTTACACCTATGTGTTGGTTATTTTTGTGACCTGTGTTGTGGAAGACACCGAGTTAAATTAGCCAAATATTTTTTGACGTTTTTTGTTTGAGAATTGCATTTAAAAGTCTATAACTCAATGCACATTGCTGTTTTTTGCGAGCAAACCTCTAGATGGCAATAAATATTGCCGAAGGCTTTTGGCAGCAACTTGGTAGTCTCCTTTGTGCAATGACCCGTGATTCTCTTCAATTTTTTGGGCAAACCCAAAGACTGTCTCTTTAATATATACAGGGTGAGTCCTAGGTTGGTACTTGTTTTAACTGTGTATAGAGGTCATTGAAATAAACTAGTTTTTCAAAAAACTGAAAAATAAGTGAAGTTCGGAATAAGAAACGTAAATCTAGGTTTGTTTATCAAGACATACGTACCTAGTTTGAATATGTTTCGTTCTTTGCTCGGATTTTTGTCTTATGTCTTATTGGTTAGGATTGCAGATATCAGATAGCGCAGTAGTCACTTTCTGTTTATTTTTGTTAATTTTAAATTGGTAATACAATCGGTTACTATGCCTAATGATAAGATATAAATTCGAGCAAAAAACTAAACATAAAGACACTAGGTACGTTTTAACATAGGCCCAGACCAGGATCCACACTTGCTTTGCTTGATTCTGTATCTCGGTTATTTTTCAGTTTTTGCATAAAAGTTACTTGAAAAAGTTGTTTATTTCATCGACCTCTATTCAAAGTTGAACAAAAGAATCAACCCTGTATATATACATTTGTATTATGAAAATAAAAGCCACCGAAAAATTCTCGCGGGAGGCCCCGTGAAGTATCTTGTGGGGGGGGGGGCGCCGAATTTGAAGTCACGCTACTGCCTTACAGCAAACACATTTACACCACACCTACAACAGTTGGGCCTGGACAAAAAGGTTACACAACACACTCCAAAGGTCTGTAATCCCGAAGATCTGTAATATTGTACGATCCTTTCTAAATTCAGGTCAACAATAGTTCAAGTGTTGACTTGGCACAGTCCGTTAAAATTTGGTGACACTGCAATTATGCGAGAGAAGTTTAGAAAAAACAATAAAAATAATAATACTCCTCTGAAAACAAAACAGACTCTGAAAAAAAAACAAAGTTACTATTCTCACCCTGATTATGTTGGTCCCAGGCCATACCGCAAATACATTTACACCACACCTGCAACAGTTGGGTCTGGACAAAACTTTACACAACATATTCCATAAGTCTGTAATCCTGAAGATCTGTAATATTGTACGATCCTTCCTAAATTCAGATCAAGAATAGTTCAAGTGTTGACTTGGCACAGTCCTTCAAAATTTGGTGATACCGCAATCATGCGTGAAAAACTTAGAAAATCAGGTAATTGGCAATATTTTTACGAATTCATGGAACAGCACTCCACTTGCCGATTACATGAAATGAGCAATTTTTTTTGTAAATCTTGTTGCATATTCTACGGAATGGCCAAACTAGCTATACATATAAACTCTTTGGCCCTTAATTATGAAAGGTATAAAAGATACTGAACATTTTATCCAACTGCTGAAGCAGTTGCTTTGAAACAACACTTTTTATTCAGTACAAGTTTTTTAATTTTTAAACGTGCTTTTGTGTGCAGTGTGATGTAATATGTATATGTTTATTCTATTTGCTATTACAAATAATTGTAATATTCCAGTGACATGTCCAATATATGTAAAAGGATGAATAGAATTATTATTATTATGATCACTAATGAATAACAAACGCCAGACCGTACATTTTTTGCAAACTCAATAATAATAAAATACATACTTCTAAACCGTTTACCTTTCCTGTAACTCCTGTTACATTTTATTAATTTTTGCTGCATGGAAATAAGAAAAGTCTACTTCTCAGTTATATCCTCATTAATACTAAAAATAATAATGGCGGAGAAATTAATGTATATTACCCGCTTTGAATAAAAATTCGGCCTACTCTTAGGTTCCTTACGCTCGCGTGCGGAAGCTCCAACTCGTATCGAATTTCCATCATAACCCCGTTATTTCTCACTGGTGATCAAAACCGCCGTTAAAAAATGACAGTGATTTTCAAACAACTGTAACTGCTTCATCTGTTCTTCGGAAGACTCTGTATTTTCCAACGCATGAAATGTGTCTTCCATGTAAAAAGCAACTATCCAGCTACGATCTCCAGGGTAAGAGTATCCACATTACATCCTTATCTCGCAGCATACAGCAGTTAAAATTAATGTTAACTGGAAAACTTGTTATAGTCACATGAGGGCCATGAAAAGCAGGACGAAGCATGCAAAGCAGGATAGGCACACCTATGGAAGGTCCAACGTTGTTGTGGTAACATTGATGTCATATCAGCGAACAGAAAGTCAATCTAGGTTGGTTTTCTGCAATATATTAGGAACATTTCTATTCACTAGGTGTTTTCTATTCTAAGGGGTCTATTCTGTAAATTTCTGGTTATTTTAAACAGGGTCGTTAACAAGTTAATTACAACAGCCAGGTTAAAAATTTAACCATCATTGGTATTCGGCAAACATAAAATTTAACCGAGCGGTTATGCGAGATGTTTTAACTGGTGCATTAAAAAACTAGCATACTGGCAATCACCTATGTATGCGCTGATGTTATGTCTCACGTTCACACTGTTCACAGACAGTGTGAAATCGCATGAAACACCGCTGTTTTACTAAAACCTCATACAGTAACCGTGCATGTGGGAAAAATGAAGTTGGTGTACTCACTATTGAATACGAAATATTTTATATATAGTAGAAACCATATCCCGCAGTGATGTTTCCTAAATGTCTGGCAATCTGGCATCTTTGGAAGTTTTGGCAAGGCGCCAAGGCATCCCAGTTGACTGTTGACATTTCATTGGTGGCAAGTGGATGCGAGGTCGTGTTTGGTTGTGTTTTTGTTTTTGCTGAAATTTTAAAATAGAAAAAAGCTCAATCGCGCAATAAAAAAAAAGTAGCAGCAATGATTTGTGCCCACCCACAGAGTGAGGTGTTGTTCCAGTGTCTGGTTGGTAGCAACCATGTCCCTAAAAATTAAACCCGCAGAATACTTATAAGTACTTGGGTATTCCAGTTACCCTTACACCTTCCTGCATGAATTAGAAACTGTGATGCTGCTTTGTTGAGACGAAACAATTTCAAAAATGTGGTTTCAGGGAGCTGAAAGACGTCACTGGTATCTCTGAAGTTGCGGTTCACCAGCATCCTACCAAAAAACAATTTACTTCATAGTTGAATCAGTTGTAAACCAAATTATCTTTGCGTTTGTTATATAACCGCTTCTTGCTTTTCAATCACGAAATAAATTGTTACAGCAGCCATTCCGATCTTTTTTTTCTAGATTAGGTGTATAACGCTACCCAAAAGCCCTGCCGATAAATACAATTTTTTATTTTAACTGCCGATTTTAACCACTGGCGGTTATGGTTTTAACAAGCTCTCTGTTTACAGAATACCTATGATGGTTATAATGGGCGTTGGTTATTTTAACCATACGTTATGTTTAACCATGCTGCTACAGAATAGACCCCTAGGTGCCGTATGACACGATACAAAATTTACGCTGAAATTTCATATCAAATTTGTGAAAAAATTTGTTGAAAAATGTCTTAACATGTCATAGGGGTTTTGCCAATAATTCGAGTGAAATTTGATATGAATTGGATATCAAAACCGCGTGTGAAAGTACGCAGAAGAAGAATAATGGAACTAACGTCTGTCGGAATTGACCTCTACCAGACTTTATCAAACGTATAGTAGCTAGAGAAAAACTAAATACAGATTCGGAACCAGCATGAAAAAACTAGTCTGGGAAAAATCCGGTTTTGTCAATATAGCTTCCGGTTTAAAGAAATTTGAAATAAATTACGACAGGTAACTGACTACGTATTATGTTACGGTGTATTGATATTCCGGAAGCACAGGCAGCGTGGCCGAATGGTTAAGACGCTAGACACCAGGCCGAAAGGGCGTGGGATCAAATCTTACCGCGGATAACAACTTTTTTTTAAGATTAAATGTTAAATTTGTTGATTACTGGTCCGGGAAAAATCCGATTTTGTCAATATAATAAAAAAATTAAATTTTTATACCAACAAATTCCATAGTGAGAGCGCCGTTTGAATTTACTCAAGTAAATTCTTTCCTACTTTTTTTTGATGACAATTTTGTTAAGAAATTTCATCAAAAATTTGCGGTCAAATTTTATTTGAAATTTCACAATAAATTTCATATCGTGTCATACGGTCCAAAGTATCGAGCACTAAATTTTATAAAGGCACACTACCTACTGAGAACTTTTACCTTCATGTTGTTCGAGTAGTAGCTATCTTCTCTAAATTATACAAAAATATATTGCAATCTCTTGCCAGCGAGAGTCAATATGTTCAGGTTGCTGTTTTTCAAATTACAAGTGTTCCTATTTTGAAAATTGGATTCTTTGTTGGATTACAAAGTTTTCAAACTGACGCAGAGGCTTGCCAAAAAGGATTATGACAGATTATCATACACTTTGCCGGTGGTCCGAATTTAACTGACCCAGATTATAGGTGAAAATCAGATTATAGTTTTGTGGAATTGCATAAAATCCGAGCTGGAATACTAATAATAACAGGCGTCTCATAATTTGCCAAAAGTACCTGGGAATCCCAGTTTGTTAGTAGACTATGAAGGGGGATTAACGCCTTAATCCCCAGATATCCTATTAGGGTCTGTAGTAAAAATATGTCTTCTCACAAGAATAAGAAGCCAATTCAAATGACAGGAAACGACATTGCTTAGATTAGGGAACAAAGCCGAGTATCATTACCTGCACTAATTTATGAAGGTTGTATTTCATAGACAATGTGGGGCTGGAGCTTTTGTCCCAGACACAACAAACATAACAGCCTAAAGCAGCATTGCTTTTGTTTTGATCAATAGGCAGAGTTGAAACTTCAACGATGTTTCAATTTTTTTTATTTAAATCTTTTTTTCGATTTAGATCGTTTGATTTAAAATCTTTTGCCAGCTTACTGATTTATGATTTAAATAATCTCCACAAATTGACAAAAAGATTTAAAATCATTTTCTAATCAGCATAAATGATTTTAAATCATTTTTAGATTCAAAATCATTTGCCAATATTTTATGATTTAAATCTTTGCAAATGATCAGAAAATGATTTAAAACCATTTGCCAATTATTTAAAATACTTCTTGATTTAAATCTCTTCTAGTTTTAAAATCATTTTACTGGCAAGGTAGTAGGTACTTATTTACTTATTTAGTACTACGTTTGTTACCTATCTGCCTGGTTATCTGTTACTTGACATATTTTTTACAAATGATGTTATAATTGTTTTTTTATTTATATTTTGTATTTTATTTCGCCAAACTTGTTTGTAGAATAATATATTTTGAGTTAAGCGTTTTTAGTTTTAATTTATTCTCATGCTTGTGTATTAGGACTAATAGGGAATGGTGTTTGCGAAAGGATTTTTAATCGTCAAAACGATTTACAATTCAAAAACGATTTAAATCATAAAAAAGGATTTAAATTAAGTCAAAAATTGTAAAAATCACATTATGACTTTTGATTTAAAAGAATTTAAGGTTTAATTACTTTTTTGAAATAATAATGATTTGTGATTTATGATTTAAATCTTTTTGAAAAGGATTTATTCCAGCTCTGTCAATAGATGATAGCATATTTTCATACAGGGTGTCCGGATATTCAACCGACAATGCATGACAGGTAATAAACCTTCCGTTTTTATAAACATTGAGATAAGAACAAGAAGCCTTAAAATGCTTAATGTTCAAGATACATGCGGTGTCAATGTTTTACTTTTATTTTTGCTTTTTTCTCAATTATTCCAAAATAAAATGGCACAACGATCTAATATTACGTATCGAGTTTTTTCTAAGGCAAGAAATCCAAATTCAATAACGATTTTGCTGTCGTGAATGGAGGGCGCTACGTACGGCATATTGAACTCATTTAAATTATAAAAACTTTTTTCCGGTTTGGTCATCAAGTGAATATAAAAAAAACACTCCCTCAATACGTTTTACGTGAAAAAGGTATACTTTGTTCAAGGCCGATTTCGAGATAACCCCCATTGAAATTTCCGAAATGCGACTGAATTATTGGTATTTCCACACACATTAAGCCTCATATTTTCACATACCATTAACGAAGTATTCTTAAACTTCAACACCACCTTTTTTAAAATTAGATATGTTTGAAACATGTTTTTTGATCTAATATGAATTCGTCCTTGAATACAGATAGCAACTTTAACAAGGTATACCTTTTACGTAAAACATATCGCGGAAAAGATTTTTTCAATATTCACATTGTTGCACTAAGCCAGAAAAAAGTTTTGATAATTTAAATAAGTTCAGTGTGCCGTAAGTGGCGCCCTCTATTCATGGTAGCAAAACCGTTGCTGAATTTGGATTTATCGCCTTAAAAAATGTTACAAGTCTACGTAACCAGACGTTCTCTGAAAGAGTACTAAAAGAAGGTGTGGTCCAACTTCTTCTAAAAAATAAAATTTTCAGTAAATATCAGTTTGGTTTTCAAAAGAGGCTACTACCAAGGTTTCATTAAAAATTTTGGAGGACGAAGTCGTAGGCCTTCGACTGCGTTTCCCATGATATTTTACTTAAAAAACTAAAAGCTTACGGTATATGGGGCTTACCTTTAAAGCTTATTGAGAGTTAGTTACCTAAAAGATATGTCGCAGTCAGTATTTTTCAAGAACCAACTGTTACAGCAAAAAAATCTAAATTATGGAGTCCCTCAAGGCTCAGCATTGGGTCCTCTTCTGTTTGTCATCTATCTGATGAATGATTTAAGCTATAAAATGTTCAAGGTGATGCCCGTATGCACCGTAAGTCAGTTGCGCGATTAGTTACGTAAACCTGGATTAAATCATTTGTTTACTATGCACCACTAACTGAAAATTTTGACACTGTCACTGTCAAAACAATCTTTCGAACATAACCTTGCCGTATTTCCAATCTGGATTAGTTAATCTCTTCACGGTGCATGACTGGATGCCTAAAATTATCAAAACGTGATTAGGGTACTAGGTTTAGAATCGCCAAACGGTGCATATAGGTGATGTGAATGCGCCAGAATTTCTGATGACACCAATTTTACAACCCTTAGCGCTACTCTTCATGCTCTACTCCTTAGTTCAAATGGTGCTCCAACTCTAGCAGAAGAATGCCAATAAAATTAGCTAAGGACAACAAATAAATCTTTTGGACTCACTAGACAGATGACAAACCTTCGTGGGCTCAGCACACCGATAGTTTAGGGCGTTCATTATCGAGCGTAATATTTTTAATAATCAGGCTCCGAACTTTTGTTAATTTCAATACTTTAAAAACCTCCTATTTGGCTTGCTCTGTTTTATTCTAGGATCACGTATGAGATCCCCTTATGGGGTCAAATTGCGGCAGCGATTTCTGTTTCTAGGTTACAGAAAGATTATTAGTATCTTATATAATGCCTCTACATTGCTTATATATTTACTACACTCCTAGAAACTCATCATAAAGAAATGAACCGTCTTCAACTAGCAAAAATCACTTTCATAATCTGAGATCTAATTTTATTAGCATTCCCCTCCATAAACTTAAAAAATCAAGTATAAATTCACTAAATTACAATAAAATTAAAAATACAATATCTCTACAAAAACATGTTTAATATCACAATGTTTTTTTTCAATTCAAGAATACCTCGAAAGAACTTATTGTTCAACCGGGCAGAGAATGCGAGAGACGGATGAGGCGGAAAGGGAGGGGAGGAAGAGCCCACAGTCGGGCAAGCGACTGACTCCAGCTATTCAGCGCACGACAGCTTACGGCGTTGCCAGAAGTAGCAGATTATCTCAAATACTTTTCAACCCTTTTCTTGTTCCGAAATATTTATACTGTTGTTCTTTAATAACTATATATTTTAATTGAAAATATTGAAATACATGCAATACAATACATTATACAGAAGTATATTATTATGTTGTGTTCAGTAACAACATAGCAAAATACTGGAAATAGCAGATCGTGAACTATATTTCAAGCGAAACATCTGACAACAGCCCTATTTTTCTCCGCATTCTTTTGCCTCGCATTTTTCCCTTTATTTCTGGGGCTTTTAGGCAGGCGCCGTTAAGCGTTGAGGCTTGACGTTTCGCCAACACGAGTCGACGGCATCTTCAGAAGTTATTTCACTTCGTCTAACTGACAGCCAGTATTCGCCGAAATGAAATAGGCTCTAAAGATGCCATCCACTCGTGTTGGCGAAAGCTTTACACCAATACTCTGTCAAGGCGCTCAACTGAGTCCCTCACAGTATCTCCAACTTGAGGCCCGCAAGGATTCAACCGCCGAATTTTCCCGCCAACCGACCTCAAGGCCACCGATTTCGGACGTCCGGCAACGATCAGCGACAGCGCCGCGCAATGTCGCATGAATCAGGGAGGGAATCCCTCCCCCTTCCCCTCGCTTCGGCGCTCCGCTCCGCGCAGCATCCCCGCGCGTCAGACGGCGTCGGCGTCGCCTGCGTCGCGGCGTCTTTTGCCATGGCCTCCTCAGCATCATCATCTCGTTAACGTCCACGTCATTCTAAACATCTGAACGCCGATGCTGATCCATCAACGGTGGCGCTGGAGAAACAAATGGTACCAGAAGATCGAGAGATAAGTAGCCATTTCTGTTGTTTGTAGATGTTGCATGAAGTTTCAATCGATGCGGTTTCGTGTGCTGTCAACCAGCGCTTCCGTATGTAGCAGAGCATGTTTGAAATGGTAACTTTGATGATTTGATTAAAATTGTCAAAATGGAGGCCGAAGATCAGTTTCACTTTGATATGGTTTTAGAGACGTTGTAGCGCTTTTAGCATGCTATTCCAAGTAAATTTGTGATTTATTTCATTTTATTAATTTAGAAATCCAAGCTGTAAAGACAGTACATTGTTTGCTGTGATTCTTTTTATAATAAAAAGGGCCAAGAGATAACAAAATGCTTGTATTTAGTTGATATGTTGATAAACATAGCAAGGACTTATAATGAGAACTTCAAGCGTTTTTAAGTAACTTTGATCGTGTAACCACAAGTAAAAGATTAAATAATACTTTGGAAATGCATAAAATTGTCAAAATGGAGGCCTAATTTTAGTTTCAATTTGATATAGTTTGAAGGTCGGTTGAACATGCTGGACACGCTTTTCTGCTTTGACGAATCTAGCCAATTTATAAATTCAAGGTCCAAATTCTAGGAAAACTAAAAGTTTGCTACTACACTTTCCAGCTGTTAATCGTGAAGCGTCAGTTTTAATTCAGAAAGTATCATATGTAAATTAGAACGTATCAAATGTAAATCAGAACAGTCAGTTGACCATAAGGATGCGTTATACGTAAATCAGAATAATACGTTCTGATTTTCATTTGAATATTCTCATAATACGTTCTGATTTTCGTTTGATTGATTGATCTGCAGTGAGACTAGTGAAAGTCATCGTCTAAGCCTATTCTAGTTTTGTGTTGAGAGCTTAAACAATGCCCACACCTTAATCTGCAAAGGGTTCCACACAAGTGGTCTATTCGTTTCTTTCTTTAAACCTGGACTCTGTTCTTATGTTCTGCTGGATCTGTTTGTACGTCGCTCCGGATGGATTTCAATGGTAGTGTCCGCTTCACTTTTCTGTCAGGTTCTTATCTAACATATTTCTATTATTATCTTTCTATCAATAGCCTTATTGAAATTTTGAAATCCGGTGTAGGTACTCTGGTATTGAGTATTTTTTTAACTAAAAAGGAATAAATCAAGACCAATTTAGTTTAGATGTTAATTATTCTGTAGTCGTAGGGAATCATAATGAGAACGTCAACTTTTTTCACTTCCCACAACTACAGGTTATGTATTTTGATCACGAAAATTTTCGATTTCGAGATAATACACTTTTTGGGCTTTTCATGATATCTACATAACGAAAATCCCCGTCATTCATTTCCTTCGGTCTATCTCTCCGTCGGTTTATTTGGCTGTCTGTTAGAGTTTTACTAGCCTCGTAATCTCAGTAACCGCCGCATGGATTGTGATAAAGATTGGGTGTCAAAATCGGTTAGTGGCGGCGGAGAGCAAAAAAACAAAAAGAAATAAAATATCTCTCAAACTCGTCAACCTGACACTGTCACCGTTGTATGTCTTAATTTTCATCGCTCTGATAAAATTGCAGATTTTTAGTTTATTAAAGATCAGAAATAGTTTCAGTTTAGCGTTCGAAGAGAGAGATTCGGTCGCGTAAACAGAAGCCGTTAGTATATAGTTATAGTTTTGTGACATATATCCCGTAATAGTTTATTAGTGAAGATTTCAAAAGAAAAACGGTAATCACAAGTGAATTGTGATGAGTGTTACCAGCGGGGGAGCTCCCCCCGGTAAAAAGAGAAAAGATACTACAAGTGAAAATACCCAGGATACAGGAGTAATACACCTTGATACCGTTGAAGATAGTCAGGACAACTATATGGAAACTCATACAACAAGGACGGTTATTAAACTGAAGGGACTTTTTTGACCTATACATACGAATATTGCTTTAGATCGTTCTGTATTGTGTGGCGAGAATGGAAAATGCGCGTGGTTTTCAGAACTTGTATCGGGGGCGGCGCAGCAATAATCAGAAACTAAAAATATGAAACAGCTCGTTTTTAGGCGATTAAAGCTAGCAGAATAAAAACTGTGACTTCTTAGTGCCTACAGAAGGAGATGTAAGAAACTATTTACAAGAGTTTTTGTATTTGATGTTTTTTTGCAGGCGGGCGATGATTAGGTTGTAGGGATACCAGATTATAGCATCATATATCATGCAATGGCAAAATAATAAAATCCTATCACCATTATGTGTCGAAAGAACTGAGTCAATCAACTTGCCTTATTTTTTTTTGTTTGTTAATATTACGTACATTTTTCGTTCTGTCTTGGAAATTTCAAATTTTTATATCTTAAGGCTGTATATCACGGTCCTATTTTCCATTCTAAATCTTTGACAAAAAATAGGACAAGAAACAGGATGGCTGCGCATTCGCTACTGCACACTTTTAACTGCGCATGTAATGTAGTGCTGGTGACATTTGGAAAGTTAGTATGTGAATATCTTCGCAAAATGATCAACACTAATCAAAAGTCGAATACAAGCAGATATCTTCGCAATAAAAAACAGCCACGAATCACAAGAAAAAAATCACAAACTTGACAGTTTAAATATTTATGTTCAGAACGTTAAAACGAGAACCATGGGTTAGAATCTCGGTTAGAATGAAATAATTGACAGTACGACAAGGACTTTGACAGAAACGATATCTGTCAACAGTCATACGACTTGACTGTGCTACTAATGCGCATGCCCTTGTCCTATATTTCTAACGAGATATTTGATTGTTGCATATAGTGGGCGTAACTAATCCTTCCCATTTTTATAATAATTTTCTTGTCAAACTTTATATACAATATTTAGGATGGAAAAAGGGACCGTGACATACAGGCTTTAGACGTGTACGGTTTTCAAATGTGTTACAGACCCCTCGTCCTTGAAACCAACCTTTAGACCCTACAGTATCACAGACACACCCCTAATCTCTTATCATTAGTCAAGATTTTGTCGGCTGTCACACACCGGTAATTTCTAAAGATCATCGCGCAGGTATGCACAAGCATTTTCGTCTAAACGCAGGGTTTTTGTCCTATATTCGAAAATGATAAGGCAGCACCTGCTCTGAGGGCTCTACTTCATTTTTCTGCGTCTGTCGGTCCTTTCGGCAGCCCAACATCGACTGCTTGGATTTATTTCTGTAATTTGTTTTCCTTTCCACTTCTTTTCTTCCTCGAGTCGACGCGATAATACAATTTCAGGGTGAAGGTGGACTTTTCCCGAACTAGTCTTTCATAAAAAAGTTTATACGAAGACTGATGGTGAGATTGGATGAGATTGGGTTGGAATTTAGTCATCTTTTCAACCGTATGGTTTTATAAGACTCACAGGTTGACAAAAGGATGACTAGGTGATTGCTAGGGTATTAACATCAACGGTTTCTCGAAGGAAAAAAGTTAACAAACTCCTGGATTATCCGGTGAAACATTAATTTTACTTCCCATACCGATAGGTGAAGGGAGTATTGTGATCACGAAAATTTTCGATTTTGAGATAATACAATTTTTGGGCGTTCTATGATGTCTACATAACAAAAATCCACGTCACTCATTTCCGTCGGCCTGTCTGTCGGTCTGTCGGTCTGTCGGTCTGTCGGTCTGTCGGTCTGTCGGTCTGTCGGTCTGTCGGTCTGTCGGTCTGTCGGTCTGTCGGTCTGTCGGTCTGTCGGTCTGTCGGTCTGTCGGTCTGTCGGTCTGTCGGTCTGTCTGTCTGTCTGTCTGCCTGTCGATCTGTCTGTCGGTTTGTCTGTCAGTCTATCTGTCACTTCTTCTACCCTCGTAATCTAAGTAACCGCTGCATGGATTGTGATGAAATTTGGGTACCGATATGCTGTGGGGTCCTAGCAGGTAATGCTGTTAAAATTTTGAAAATCGGTGCATTGGCGGCGGAGTAATTAGCAAAAAACAAAAAAAAACTAAATATTCTCCAAACTTCGTATTTGGCATTATAAGAGTTCCTGATCATTTTCTACTTTTGGAGGGTGGGGGGTTGTGAAACTCAAAAATTTGTTGCATTCATAATAGGCTGTCAATTGACCTGTGAAATAGAGTCGTAGAGCGGCATAATACTCTTTTTACTTACTCTTTTTTAGGGACTTAGAATTTTCTGATATAAATACGAATGTTGTTTTAGATTGTTCTGTATTGAGTAACAAGGAATTGATTTTAATGAAATTTCGCCACAGTATTGCTACCGTGGCGAGGATGGTAAATGCGTATGGTTTTTAGAAATCGTGTCAGTGGCGGCGCAGCAACAATAAATAAACTAATACGAAAACAGCTCAAACTTCGTTTTTAGGTGCTCTGCGGGTTCCTAATCCTTTTCTGTTTTTTTTTTTTGGTGGGGTGAAAATGGGGTTGTTGGGGGGTGGAGGATTGCAAAACTGAAAAAGGTTTTTGTATGCATAATAGGCTATCCATTGGCCTACGAAAAGAGGATCTTGCGACATATCTCTCTTTTAGGTTTATTATAGAAACTAAGAATTTTTTTCTGTTGTATGTTACATACGAGTTGCTTTACATCGTTCTGTATTGTGTAACCTGGAATTAATTTTAATGAAATTTCGACACAGTATTATTACCGTGACGAAGATGAAAAATATGTATGGTTCTTAAAAATCATGTCAGATGCGGCGCAGCAATAATAAAAAAACTAAAAATATAAAAATAGCTCAAACTCCGTTTTTTAGGCATATTGGGGGTTTCTGGTCGTTTCTAGGAGAGATTTAAGAAACTATTTACTAGAGTTTTTGTGTTGGATGGCAGGCGGGCGATGATTTGGTTGCAAGGGAATCGCAGACTATCAGACTGCAATGGGAAAATAATAAAATATCACCGTTATGTGTGGGAAGTACTGGGTCAATCAATTTGAATCCATTTTTTGTACCGACAGTACTCGGAAAACCGCGTTTAGTTACTTGTAGTCAGGCACGTATTTAGAGGGGGTCCAGGGGGTCCCCGAAACATTATATAATGCCGTCTAAAAAATGGAATCCACAAATTTTTCCACCCGACCGACGAGAGCAAATTTAAGGTGGCAACTCTAATCTGTACCCCTCCCCCGAAAGGGACACCCCCCAAAACTGAATCCTGGATACGTGCCTGCTTGCAGTTATCTACTACCCCTTGGTCACAGTTTTTAGCATAAAGCTTCATTCACATGCACACGACATCCGACGATACGACGGTAAGCAACTGTTCCTGTTGGTTGAAATATTTTGGTTTGACATCATTTTAAATATTTTAACCAATAGGAACAGTTTCGTACCGTCCAACCTAAATAGTTGGCGCAACATACAGCAAAATGAACAAATACAGCTAATGAACAGTCAAAAAAAAAAATCAGAAAAATCGGTAAAATGTCCGGAATTTGAAACCGCGTCGTATCGTCGGATGTCGTGTGCATCTGAATTAAGCTTTACTCGACACTGCATGGCAACTACTGAGTCAGTCTGCTTGAACCCACTTTTTTGCAAGCAACCTCGTCTAACTTCGTGAAACGCTGAGTGCAACTCAAGCGAAAACTGGAAACAGCGCGCCATGCGCCGATTTAATGATTAAAATTATGCGTCTTGCACTTCGCAGATTTTAATTAAATATGCTAATGCATTCATTAGGGGATCCCCATGGGGGGAGTTGGAGCGAAAAGCGTGCGGGGAGGGGGATATAGCGGGGGGCAGGCGACGACCTAATGGAATGTGCATTTTTGAAGGGGATAATTGGAGTAGCATATATGAGGAGGCTGCGACATAGGGTGGGGGTGTTAAATGGGGAAGTTCTGGAAGCGGCGTTGCCAGATGTTTCTAGTTAATGCATGACAAGTATAGGGTGCCCCAATAAGAACGACAGGAAAGAAAAATTAAATAAAACAACAACGGTTTGAGATATCAAATTGATTTTGGTCTTGTTTTGAAGCTACGTCCAAGACAGTATGTATGGAATAGAACATCATTCAAATGCGTCCGCCTCGGGCTCGCTGGCAGTACTTCAAGCGGTCGGTCGGTCCAATTTCGGATGGCATTTTGGAGCATTTGTGGCGTTGTGGCGTTGATGGCTACACGAATATTGCTTTCGACGCATCCAAAGTGGCTGGTTTGTTGGAGTAAACCAATGATTACCCCCAAAGAAAATAATCGAGAGGTGTCAAATCACACGATCGCGTTGACCAATCAATGAACGGTGGTCTGGTGATGATCCAGTCGCCAAACTTGTGTCGAACAGCTTCGAGCGTTGCGTCGCTTGTGTGGCTCGTGGCTCCATCCTGTTGGAACCACATGTTGGTAATGTCGATGTTGTCGATATCTGGCCAAAGAAATTCTTCCAAAATCGCTCGGTAGCGTGGCCCATTGGTTGTAACGGTGTCCCCTTCCTCATTTCGAAAGATATAAGGACCGGCGATGCCGCCATGCGACAATCTGCACCACAGGTTCAATCTTTTGGGTACTGGATCACTTCTTCGGTCATTTGTAGATTGTTCACAGCCCAGTAACGACAATTCTGCTTGTTGACACAGCCACTGGGGTGAAAATTGGATTCGTGTGAGATGATTTTTTGGCCAAAATGAGAATCTTCATGCAACATTTGTAGCTCCCAATTTGCGAACTCACGGCGACGGCCTATGACCGTCCGGATTCAATTGTTGCGTCATCACGATCACGATCGATACGGGTCACTCCCAAATCCAAACGCAAAATCGTCGAGTTGTCTCTTGGGAGAGGCCCAATTCCGCGGCTCGGTATCGATACGACAAATTTGGATCGTCGTGACACTGGCCGCTACGGCGGCAATATTTTCTTCACGTCGACCAGTTCGCATTCGGGTTGGTTTCTTTAGGTCCAATAGAGTGTACTCACGCTCAAACTTTTCCACGGTGCGAAGAATTGCAGTGAAGCCATGATGAGGGCCGAGTTCACGACGAAATGCGCGTTGCGTATTTACAATTGAGCGGGAATTTCCGTAGTGCTTTTTAATAATTTCCAAACGATCGGCAAGCGTGAAACGATCCATGATGAATTGCCAAACCTTACTGAACATTTTGACAGCTGGATGACGTTTGTACCTTTGACAGTTGACAGATATCCCTATTAGAAAACCTATCACTTCTATTGTGGCACCCTATATATCAATATGACCTCTTTCCGTTTAAAGCTGTCCACAGACGACGCAATTTGTTGATTATAGTTCGCGTCTGAGTATACTGCAAAAAGTGACCAAGTCAAAAGTACTAGTTCCTTACAAGTAGCTGTTGAAAGTAATTATTTCACTAACAAATCACTCAATGCATTTTTTAGAAAACAAAGAACTCATAAATGTTTACTGCCAGTTACAGTATTATAAGCATAAGATTCAATGACCTTATCTTCAAGAACCTTGAAGAAATTAGACTACACTTCCGACGTAGTCACCCTCGATGTTAAAAAATATACTAATACTGACTTGGTCAAAATATTACTTCGAAGGTGACCTACAGTTGCTAAAATAAGCGCTTAAAAAGCATCCAATTTCACAAAAAAAAAGCATGGAATATGCATAAATAAGGCATAAAAGTGAAATCAAAATGTATTGTTTATCTATAAAATACATAAGAAGGACAGGCAAATATTAAAATAAACAAAGCCTCTGCTGAACAACAAAACGGAAAGAAAAATAAATTAGTTCTTGTAGAAACCAGAAATAACTAAATGCTGTTTTAGATGTTTCATAGTAAAGTTCTGTCTTCTATCACTTGAAATATTAAAAAAATTGTAGTCGGAAAAAGTCCTTTCTATGTCAACATTTGTTATGCGCGCATATTTAAATTTTGCCAGCACATTTGGGGTTATTTGTAACTCTGAGTCAGTACTCACTCCCAATACCAAAGCAATTTTTTTAATTTCTGAAAACCTTCATTCTTGGACAGTGTATCTTTCAACTTTTCCTGAACTATTTGGGCTGTTGCTCCAGGAACACGGTCAATGGCTTTTGCAAAATCATTAAAAATTTTGATGGATGTATCCGATGTCATTCCTTGTTTCTCCAAGGACTTTATGGTGGTACTGACAAAACTTAAATTAGCTTTTATATGAGCTAAATCCTGCATTAATTGGTTTGGTTTAGCACTATTTGATAATCTTTAATTGCTTTGCTAGCTGTTTCGAGTAGCTCTAATATAAGTTTTTTGAAAACTTCAAAATTATCTGCATAACATAATGCGGCATCTAACCGTGTGCCCGATCTTGTCAAAACTGGTTCAGGTGATAATGGAATATTCGGTAGTCGTTCTTTAAAAAGTTTGCAGTACGTACAAAAACCCTAAAAAAAGGCTGTAAATAAGAACAAACCAGAAAGCAAAATAAGCATTATAAACCGTGCTTTTTATTTGGACTCTTTTTGTCCAGTTCATCAATATTTCAAGCTGTCTAACATTTGCTTGTAATATTTACAAAAAGCGTAATGCCTCAAAATCCGGACTCTAGTAATTAGAGCATAAGAGAAGTGCACCTTTATGGCAGATTGATACCACTCATATTTCACAGAAACTCTGATTTTTTGTGTAGGTCAACAGAAGGTGACTGAAGATCACAGATCACATAAAATGCTGTGGTCACCGGAAGCATATAAATGTAGAAATCCTACAATAGGCTACGCCACCTGTATCACTTCTACAGATTTCAAACACTGACTCGCCTGACAAGTAACATACTGCTCTCAATGGTTGATGTACTGCTTCATTTCTAGGCACATTCGTGATCTACCCTGTAGATCCGGGCTTTTGTAGATATTTTAATCAGAAGCTCGTCTCTACAGGTATCTTACGGATGGAAGACCGCTCGGCTAAGACGCAACTATAGACATTTTCAAAATATTTCCAAAATCAATTTAATTCACGTGAATTGTCTTTTTGCAGATTAAGAAGAGAAATGGAGCAGACTGTTTATCGGCAAGAAATGAAGAACGCCCATTTTTGACTTCAATGGTATTGATTCTGCGTTGCAAGACCTTAATGCCTATTGGTAATTTCGTTGGCATCATGTTTGTGATATTCTCGTAACTAAGAAAATTTCAATCGAAAACTGAGTGGAATTTTTGAGAGGACTATATGGTCTATCATACCATGCTTTTTAAAAAAATTGTTTGTACTTCAACCCTTAAAACTCACCGTCAACTTTTGTTTTTCAAATAGCACCTAATAGTTATTCCAACACAAATTAAGTCCCTATTTGATTTAACATCTTGTAGTACCTTTTATTTTATATGCAAACTTATTTTTTTTTCGTAAAATCATAAGCATAACATAAATAAAATAAGGATTTGCTTGACGCAAAAAACGGATAAAAATAAAACTGTGTGGGTTTCTAAGGGTACTGAATGACCTAAAACACATGCTTTCGAAAAAAAATGTTATTTTTATTTTTTTTATTGCAAAAATATTACTTCTCAAAACAATCCTCATTTTATTTATCTTCTGTTAATAAATTTACGATAAAAATTGATTTGTGTATGAAGCTAAAGCACCACAAGATTTTAAATAAAATAATGAAATCATTAATGTAGGAAAAGCTGTGGGGAACTATTTGGAAAAAAGTTTGGGGTGAGTTTCAGGGGTTGAAGTAAAAAGAAAGTTTCTAAAGCACGGTATGATAGGCCATTTAGTACCCTTGAGAGTCCCACTCAGTATCTGTTTTTCTTTCGAAAATATTACGCCTCAAACTAATACTAACTTATTTTATTTGTTTTACGTTTATTATGATTTTACGACAAAAAAAGAATTAAAGGTACTACAAGATTTTAAATAAAATGACTTAATTTGCGTAGGAAGAACTATTTGGCGCGATTTGAAAAAAATTATGAGGGTGAGTTTTAAGGGTTGAAGTATAAAAAAAGATGTTTCGAAAGCATGATATGATAGACCCTGTAGTACTTTCAAAAATGCCGCTCAGTTTTCGTATGAACTGTATTTTGATATGAGAATATCACGTATCAAGGAAATTCTGGACACCCTGTATAATAGTTTGAAGTGAGATAAATCAAGCATCAAATCATAGAAAGATGTTTTCGATGGCTGCCATTTTGATGTCAATATTGATGACCATAAAAAGTTTGAGGTAAGCTGTGGTCGACAAAATTGTTGTCACCATATTTTGAAAATTAAGTGAACTGGCTTGGTAGTAATAGCAAAAAGCAGAAACGTATTTCGTATGATATATTTGCTAGACAAAAGATTGTACTTTGGGGTCAAGAATTAGAAGAGACGTGTATTTGAATACATTTTTTTACAGAGTGAGTCCTTAAGTTGGTACTTTTTTTAACTGTTTGTAAACGTCGTCAAAATAAACAACTTTTTCAAATAACTTTTCTTAGAAAACTGAAAAATAAGCGAGATACCGGACAGAAAAAGGTATATCTGGGCTTCTATGTCAAGACGTACCTAGTCTTGTTTATGTTTAGTTCTTTGCTTGGATTGGGTATTTACCTGCCAGATAGTGCAGTAGTCACTTTTTGTCTATCTTGGTTAATTTTAAATTGGTAAATCCTGAAAGTGGCACAACACAACTGTTAGCATTTACCAATTAAAAATTAACTATGATAAACTAAAAGTGACTAGTGCACTTAGTGACAGGTAGAATGCCTGATCGGCAAGACAAAAATCCGAGCGAAAAGCTAATCACAAACAGACTTTGTACCTCTTGATACGCAAGTTCAGATTTACTTTTTTGATCCTGTATCTCACTCTCACTTCCTTTTAAGTTTTCGGAAAAAAAGTTATTTGAAAAAGTTTTTCATTTCAGTTAATTTACACATTTTAAAAAAGCATCAACTTAGGACTCACCCTGTATAATTCTTAAGTATTAAAACCTGACTTTTCAATATTCCTTAATTTAGGTTTATTCCGTTCTGTTCAGCTGCTCTCACGTACGCTTGACATTTTACAAACAGCTTCTGGTTTACTGACCATTATCACTGTGATTTGAATAATGCGCGATGTGGAGGTGATAATAGTCACATTAATGCACACACTACATCATTCAGATCTATTATGGGCTAGCGATGATGCTGAGAGATGGCCTCTATCTGCAGGTATATGTATGAAGGCATGTGTGGGTGTAGAATCAATACACTCAAGGTCAAATCAGCAATCGCATGTTGTATTTTTGACCTTTCCTGTTCTTTTTTGTCGAATGGGGATGATTAAATAAAGTCCAGTTTAACGTACAAGAAACGCAACAAGACTGGCAAAGAAGTCCCACGTTGGCTTACTAACTGTGGAAATAGTCGAGCCATCTTCTGTCAAGATTTTGGGGATCAACATCAACAATAACATGTCCTGTCATGACCACGTCGTCAGTATAGCTAAAACGGCATCCCCGAAGCTAGGAGTTTTGTTCCGCTTTAGGAAGCTGTATACACCACAGCAACTACTGCTGCTCTACAAAGCAGTGATCCGACCATCGTTGGAGTATTGCTCCCATATGCGGGGATGCACTCGGAAGCACTTTCTAAAGCTTCTGGACACTATCCAGAAGAGATTAATTAGACTAATCCACGACTAATCGATACTCCTAACCTCACAATGGACCTCCACATCCTGGAACATCAAAGAAGGGTGGCTGACCTTGTTTTACAGATTCTATCACGGAAAATGTTCCAGTGAGCTCTCCCAGATACTAACACTGAAGACCGTCCGAACGAGGAACACTAGAGAGGCTCTACGCGCTCATCATTACCAGGACGAAGTCCCTACTCCCAAAACGAATGTCCTCCAGCATTCCTTCTTTTGGAGAACTTCGACGCTCTGGAATGAGCTGTGTGGGAATTTGTTTCCCGACGGCTACAACCAGCAGCGTTTCAAATCTAACCCGCGCACACACACGTATCCTCTGGCAGCCCTTCTACAGCGCCATAGGCTTCAAGCCTTTGCGGGAGGCTGACCATAAAAAAATTCCAAAACTACATATAGTTGCTTATAACATAAACACTCATACACACATGTTGGAATGAATAATTTACATAAGCGTTTGGATTTACTTTCGCTCTAAAATTGTTAGAACGAAGATTTCAAGTTGTCGAGTAACTTGTAAATCATGTCAAGTAGTGAACCCCTAACTGCTAAACATAATTTGTCAAAATTTTTCCGTAAACTGTTACTATGCTGTGGTCAATAACTATACTACTCGCAAGTAAAATCCGAAGACTAAGAAAAAAAGTATTGCGGTTGACCAAATGCGTTAGGACTAAATACAAAAATAAACGAACTCATTTTCCATAATTAGTTTATAAAAAATTACAACACATCAGTGATAATGGGTAGGCCCTCCATGTTGACGAATGCACTCCTCTAGCCTACGCGGCATGCGCGTAATCTGGTTGTTGATAAATTCGAGAGGTACAGCCTCCCAAGCTGCCCTCACAGCATGCTCCAGTTCGTCCAGCGTGGTCGGAGGATTGGGTAAATCGCCTATATATCGACCCATACTTTTTCACTGGGCGATAAATCGGGTGATCGTGGAGGCCAGAGCTGTACCCTGACTTCAGCTTCCTGTAGGAACCTCATCGATACCCTTGCAATATGAGGACGTGCATTATCTTGCTGAAAGAAACCTCTTCGAGGCCTCGGACATATGGAACGGCAATTGGTTAGAACCATTAGAACACCTCGTTTACATAACGTTGCGCAGTCATTGTGCCACGAATTACAAGTAAAGGTGGTACCCTAAACTATTAAACCAATAGGATGGTGTACATGGCGCTCTACAGCAAGCTGAAGATCACGTCGCTCACCCCTATCGTCATCTTACGCGTTGGCGTCCGTCATGTATCCCTAAAGAATACCTGGACTCGTCAGAAAAGGCCGTCTGGTGCCACTCAGCATGCCATTGTCGTTGTTCTTGGCACCAATCTAACTGTTGGCGACTATGATTTGCAGTGAGTGGAAGCACCATATACGGACGATATGATCATAAGCACCTAAGCCCATTTCACTCAATCTGTGGTAAACTGTGCAGATTCGAATGGACCTCCCTATATACCTAGCTGCATACCACCAAGCGTCAATGGTCAACAACAGCTCGAGTGGATCGCATTCTGTCTCGAAGAGCCAGTAGGTCGTAGATGACTATCTTGCCGGTCTGTAGTTCTTTCACGTGCTCCACTCCAGAACCTCTATAGCTCGCTGCATTCGCCCTTCTGCGATCTATGAGCGCCACGCAGTTGCTCTGAAAGAAGCACCACGTTCTCGGTGGCCTACAATCGAACCCCGTTCAAAAGGGTGTAACTGCGTAAACTAGGGTTGTCGTCTTCTAGGGGGCATCTTTACACAACCAATTCATCTCTTTTGCACAATCAACTGGTCTGTTGCCCCATTTGCAACAGATATCATCGTTTTTGAATCGACAAAAGGCTATGCTTTGTTTTTTAGAGGTGCCATGTAGGTAAATAGCATCTGAAAGAACGAAAAGCGTTATATGTGTACTAGAGATGGTACTGCCAAGCTGTGCAAAAATGTTTAATACAAATATCATTTTTTTGTGTTCGGATTTCACTTGTGAGTAGTACAATAGGTTCTTTCCAACAGGCCTGAATACCGTACAATGCGTATCGTCACGGACATGCGCAGAACGTGAAATGCGTTCCAACGCGTTTTGTGACCGTTCATGAAACGGTCCATAAAGCGTTCCAACAGATTTCGTTACCGTTCATGGGACGGTTTCTGTAAGGTCAAATCGGTACTTGGTCCAGTGCAAGGACTGTGAGGACTGACATGCGTAGTAGAAAGTAAATCGCCCGCTTGGTGCACAATTTCATTTTGTCATTTCTATGCGCCTTCTGTTTTCTCGCTTCCTTGAGTCTTGTGTGTTGAGATGAGTGTGATTGGATTTTGCTTCTTTTGTTTTTGCTGTTGCTTGTTGTTTGGCTGGCTCGTTTGTTGGCCGAAACTTCACCAAAGCCAAAAATGGAAATGGAATCAAACAATAATATTATACATGGTATGTTATGATAAATTCGGTCATTTTTATGGAAAGCATAACCCAGGTTCTTTGTTTATAGAGCTACAGGAATACCTGGTTGTGAGTGGCAACCATTATTCATGGCTAAAATTACCCAAATAATACTCATTTTTCGGTTGTGGTTGATAGACTAACACCAAGTCATCGTCAGTAAACTCAGGCCCTGATCAATTTTAATAAAGCTCTCTTGGCATCTTGGCTTTTGACGGTGGCTTTTGAAATGAAATCGAGGTAGTTTTTTTGATAGCTGTCAGAACTGACACTAGTCCAGTGAAATAAAAGAAAGAACCGTTCCAACAGATTTTCCTGTTTGTACGGTCACGAAACCATCCAAAATCAACGCATGCGCACCACAAACGATCCGAACAGTTTCGTGACGGTTCAATGGACGGTACAAAATATGCTGTTGGAAACAACCTAATATTTTCACGACAAACTGAGCATGACCATGTTGAGATGACGAACACAACCTATCCAAAAGTAGCTACAAAACTATAAATGAAATATTGCATTTCCCTTTCACATTTTATACGTTATATTACAAGTTACGTGACAACTATTACAATAAATTTATTATATTTCCGTTTTTATTCCTTACAAGTACCTATCTGCTTGGAGAAGAACAAGATGGAAGGAGATTACTACAAAAACGCTGCGGATGGACAAATCCTGTTTGTGCGGGAAAAGGTTGTTACATAAAGTGTTGTGAGTTGATTTACTGTTACGACCTGCGAACCAATAAGCGGAATCAAGAAATACGACAGGCGCCCCACCCGTTGACCTTTGTAATGACGTCCAGAGATATGATAAGGCCATAAATAATAATAAAAAGCCGCCCACATACAAACCCATTACTAGTTTTCCGTTTAGGGCCGATTTTTGTTAGTGTTGTTTTAGGGGAATGTTTATGTCATTCGATCAGTATTTGCAATGAAATTATTTCTCGAGCGATTCTAAATGCCAGCCTACAAACAGGATTTCAGTTCCAATAGTATGAAGGTGACACCGCAGTTTTTTTTAAACATATCTCTAGAGTTTTATTAAAAATGGATCAATTCCTAACTCTTCAAAATTTCTGTCATTTTGATCATTTTCCTATGAAGGTCTTTTTTTGTTCCTTGGTTCTACATTGGCACCATAACCAGTACCATTTAATATAATGTAATGTGACTATTGGACTAGGTATATTTAAGTTTAGTAGGTTTATGCCTAACATAGAAATTTCTTTGTGTTATGTTTTGTGCATGGTTATCACTTTTGCCGATTGAGAAATAAATTATTCAAGAAAATACCTACATATTTTATGTAGATAATGGTTAAATTAACTAAATGATTTACTCAGCTCTTTAGCTAATTATCTCCTGGGAAGAAAGGCATCAAACTACAAGCAAGTAAATCCTTGATTATGCCTATAAAGATATATACAGGAAGGATATATTTATTTTGATCCTGCTCTTTATTGTGAACTTTCTACAACTTTTCCAGCTGTTAATCGGAAGCGTCAGTTGTAATTATTCAGAAAGCATCATAAGTAAATCAGAACGTATCAAATGTTAATCAGAACAGTCAATTGAAAATCAGAATTGTCATATGTAAATCAGGATAATCAAATGAAAATCAGCACGTACCTATTATTCTGATTACATATGATGCATTCTGATTTTCAATTGATTGTTCTGATGCTTTCTGAAAAGCAGCTGACGCTTTCCTATCAACAGCTGGAAAATGTGTAGATGCTATATATTTACTCCAGTGCTCACAGAAAATTCAATGGAAAATTATCGATTGATATAAATGATAAAGATATCCTTTGCCTTATACCTACATACCTACTTCTATTTACATTTGCAATGCTCCTTAATGTAAATAAAAACACTTTAAGTGAAGCCATATTTTTCAGAATTGACTACTCCAAGACACGTTTGCAGTCAGGTAGTGAACTTTTATACTTTTCTGGAGAAAATAAGCAGATATACTTATACCTCCATGTTCCATGTAAAGGGACACAAAATCATAGATAGATATGGGTGTAAAACTGTAAAGCTGAATCTAGTATTACCTAAATAAACAATTATTTGAACTGTTGGTTTGTTTATCTTGATAATAAGGAGTTGAACCATATGAAGAAGTGAGAAGTTACATGATACATACCTATTAACATTTACTTATTATGCACCTAGGTATCTACTTTACGTTTATGCTACAGGTTTGTTTACCTATACCCGATTATTGATGAAAAGCACTTAATAAAAATATAATGAATGCTCTTCTTGTATTTATGTAAAAACTATTCATGTTAAAACTAAAGCCAGTATTCGAGGGTCATTAAACAAATTGCAACAAAACTCCCACAAAATTTTTAGGGACAACAACAGAAAAAAACATACATATCAAATTTGCCACCACATTCCATCACCGCCATGGCCTAGTGCACAGTTACCTTCTCTGACAGATTCCTAATATGGTAACCTGGTTTCGTTCTTCCACTACAAGGTGACGCCATAACGCTTATATAAAATAATGTGCATGGTGAGGCTCAAAATCAAAAAGCGTACATTGTATATTAAAGCATTTAAATAGTGTTAAATAAATTAGGCAGTGATTACTATAAATAATTGTAAAATGCCAAGTTATAAGTTACGTAACTTGTGGCGCCATCGCCCGGCTTCTAACTAAACGAAGAATGTGCTATCGCCGCTTCGTCAAAGCGCAGTACAGATCGATATTAGGGCACAGAGTCACCCGCGTGTAATTAAATCTCGTGCCATGAGATGTCACCACCGACCAGAATTTAGTACAGTTACTGTAGAATTTGTAGGATAATTTATTTATGATCTGTTGGAATTTAATGATTTTTGTGTATAATATCCAACAAGCATTGAAGGCAGTTAAGTTACATTACACGTCATAAGACTGAAATCACTTATAAAATAATGTCGAGATCTCAGTATGGAACGCAATAAGTAAATAATATATTTATATTCCATTTCCATGCATACAACTATGACAATGGTAGGTATCTATACAGCATAAATTAAAAAATATATAACGTCGATTTCTTTGAAAGGGGTAAACCTATTCTCAGCAAGCATAGGGCACAGGCACTACAGACCATATGGATGGACCATTAATATCAATGCTTTTTGTTAGATGCTGTTGGATCCCCAACTTTTGCAACAGGAAACCTATCTGATGTTTAATTTGTTTGAATGAGTTCTTTTATAGTGTTGGGTAAGATGATTTATGATGGACTGTGGTTTGAGGATTAGTTGGATTGTTTCATGGTTTAGGAAAAAGAAAAAGGTGAAAAGGTTTTGGAAAAAAGGTTTCATTGTGAATTGTTTCATGGTTCGAGAAAAAGAAAAAGGTGAACAGGTTTGGGAAGAAGATAACTGTAGGTTCCTTTATTCAAGTAGAGTGAAATCATTATGGTATTTATAAAAAGCAACAACACGGAATATGAAAATTAAACGGAATATCTGAATTCTTTGATGTGTAACCATTTAATTTACTCAAAAATAACGGATTGAATTCTCTTCCTAGATCTGCTACGGACGCCACTGGTCTAAAAATTTGTTACAGCGCCATCATCTGGTCATAACAGTAACCAGAATCATTCTATCAAGAGAACACTTTTCTCAGAACAGATTCCTGTTAGACTCATCATTGTACTCGTTGTTCACTCATTCACTGTAAGGTGACGCCACAAGGCTTGTATAAAATATTATCAAACGAAGGCTCAATAATATAAAATAGTATTTATTGCATACTATGGAACTCGAACAATGTCAAATAAATAAGGCAGTATCTTCTAAATACAATTTCAAGATGCCAAGGATCGTAGTGGTGCAATCTATGGCGCCATCGTCCGGTGATACGAATAAAAAACAGTCTTCGATAGTCTGAAATAAGAGTACTAGATCCCTATTAAGTTCAGACGTGCTGCCCGCTTCAGCTTAATTTTCTAACCGCGAGATGTCACGGCAATACAATAGACAGTTTTCAAGCAGTGGCGGCGCTTATGCTAGGGATTAGAAGATTAAATTGTAGCAAACATTTATTCAAACACTCAATCAGGAGAGATGTAATGTATGATTTATGAATCACAATTCTGTAGACCTCATTAAGAAGACATCTTACAGTATATGTAATATTTGTAAAGCAATTAACTATTTCAAGAATATAAAGTGTAATGTTTTATTCTTTAGACTTATTAACTTTCTTTAGAAACCTGTCAAATACTGGGGAAACAGACGAACCATTAGTAATATTTTTGAGTATTTCGTGTCAGTCTTTCAGATAATAATTATAAAGGATAGAGGTGACTAGTGAAATTAACAGTATATAGTAGTGAAGAAAATTCTTTTTTCATTAGTATTGCACTCTATGACTCAAATATAGAAAAAACCTTGCTGTCATATAAATACCTCAAATGTACCTATACACAGACATATTTTGTGCATAAATCCGTTAACTTCCTGTCATCGAAATGTTTGAACATTAAGGGACTAAATAGAGTGCGGTAAGGTAAGAGGTAACGTAAGACGTAAGGTAATAAACCTGTGGAATCAGATGAGAGTGTTGCGTTACCTCTTACGTTACGACTATAAACACTCTCATCTGATTCCACAGGTTTATTTTCTTACGTCTTACGTTACCTCTTACCTTACCGCACTCTAGTTCATACTTAAGTATTAACTCTCGCCACGCCAGTTCGGCTTCCGCTCGGGGAGGTCCACCATTGACGCACTAGAAACGGTAACGAAGATTGCGGAAGAAACCAAGAAGAAATGGTGTGCGTTGGTGACGCTGGATGTCCGCAATACCTTTAATACAGCCTCGTGGAGCATGATTATGGTGGGACTAGGAAAGCTGAAGCTTTCAAAACACCTAAGGAATCTGATAAGCAGTTACCTAGACTCAAGATCAATTTTCATAGCTGAAACCGAAATTCCTATAATAACAGGGGTACCTCAAGGATCTGCTTTAGGGCCGTTACTCTGAAACACCCTGTACGATGGGTGCTGAAGCTCTCGCTGCCTAGCGGCGTAAAGACGGTAGCACAATTATGTCGACGATCTGGCACTATATAAAGGCTTTTTTCGCGAGATCTCGGAGTAAAAGGAACCGGGAATGGACCGGTGAGAGACGGGTTCCCCCTCCACCAAAGTTCTACTTCCCGTAAGGGAACCGGCTCCTATTGACATAACGAAATGTCACCCGCCAGTACCTCACCTACGTCGAGCGGGTAGGAATTCAATTCCCGGTATCACGTGAACTTGTCATATTCGAAGACGTCACATCCGTCTTCCCCTATCCCCGCTTGGCGCGAAAATGTCCAGTTCTGTTCCCTGTAGTACACAGTGTTGGACCGAGGTCTCGCGAAAAAAGCCTTATAGTTATCGCAGCAAATGAAGAGGCAGAGCTTGTTCATAAAGCCAACGCTTCGTTGTGCAAGATTGACAGGTGGATGTGCGATCACATTTGATTTTTTTTAAATATTTATACTGACTACTACGCTTGAGTTGGCTCATGAGAAAATGGAGGCAGTTATAATGCGCGGCCCAAGGAGCAAGAAAGCTAACGTGCTCTTCCAACTAAAGGGAGTGCAAGTCCCAACAAGCAAGTTCATAGTCTACCTAGGAGTTAACCTACATAACGACAGGTGTTACGGGAAACACCTTAAAAGAGTAGTAGCAACGGTTGAAAAGAAGGCGGCAATACTTTCACCACTGATGTCTAACGTAGGAGGGCCCAGTAGCAACAAAAGGGCACTTCTGTGCCAGGTTGTACAGTCGGTCGTCCTGTACGGAGCTCCTGTGTGGTGTAAAGCCACGAAAAGGAAAAGGTATCAGAAGGTCTTGGACAGCTTGCAGAGAAAGCGTCTGCTAAGGGTGGCCAGTGCGCATCGCACAATATATACAAGAGCCTTGCAAATTATAACGGTAATACCACCATTATACTTGCTGGCCTAAGAGAGGACACTGATCCGCCATGGTCAAGCAGGCAATTGGATAAACCGCCCTGAAACTAAAAGGCCTACAGGAAGTAAGTGGGAAAGTCTATGAAACCAGACTACTGATGTTGTACAGTGGACGAGGACGAAACGACGAATACCGTCAATAAAAGAATGGGTGGAGTGCAGTCATCGACAGACGTTCTATTTCCTAACGCAGGCACTGTCTGTGCAAGGGTATTTTCGAGTGTATTGGAAAAAGATAGATAGATTAGATGCAAAGGAGAAGGAGGAACGAAAACAAGTTTATACCAAGATAATAAGATATTCCTAAATGGTTTAATTATTATTACCTCATCTTGCACTGCGAAGAATATCGTTCACGATAATGCCCCGATCAAGCCGATTTCCTAGACACTTTATAATAAAAAAATTCTACAAATTTCCTTCGCTTTCCAGAGATCTCTCCCAGAACTGGACGAATCAAAATATTGAAACAGCCCCTCATCACAGAATTATAGCTTTGATTCTGGGACTTGCTGTAATGTGTAAATGGCGTCCACCGTAGCGCCATCCTATGAATGTTAAGCAATTTTTTACATCACATGTGCCGTTGCCGTTGTAGCTATTTTTTTTCGTAGGTGTAAAGGTGACAGATGAGATATATCTAACGTCGAATGCCACACCGGTATCCATGTCACTCCAAGAGATGCCCGGTATCTGAGACCGAGACTAGGCCCGCTCTGTCCGGCTCCTGACAGCCAGCATCCATAACAATGACGGTAGACCATACACCAATGGACTAACATCTGCCTGATATAGTGCAGTCAATTTAGATTATTATTATCTTGTTGATGCCATTTTAGGCTACATAGTTTTAGTCTAAGATCCGAATATAAGACGACCTTCACCGAACTGGTTAATGGATGAAAACCATTTTATATTAAATTTAATATGTTAAAAAACATATCGCGAGTGGGTTGGCTTAAAAATTTCAGTCCAGGATATGGTTAATTAAATATTGAAAAATGAATTTTTTTTAAACATTTCACTGGTTTGGCTAATAGACAAATCACATACCAATCGAAAGTATGAAGCCCATAGAATATGCAAACGTTAGGTTGGCTACGTTTTTCCCGTCCCAACTATAGGGTAGGCAGGTATAAACAGGTACATCAATAATAGTCATTTGTACCGGTGTGGTTAATGCATGAAACTTATATCAAACTATGATATGATTTTTAGAACAAAGTTTGCGTCACCTTCGTCAGCGAATCATCGGCCAAGCTGCCAATATACCCCACAACATGTTTTTGCAACTATCCGTCAGGAATTTTTGAACATCGCATATACAGGATGGGGCATAAAAATCAAGTGTTTTTGAAATAATCATAAAATTATTAGTTTCTACTCTAAAAAAAAAATCATTGGTAGTAGAACATAGCTGATCATAAACCATTTTGAAATATCTAAGTGCAAAAGTTACATTTGGCATATGATACAGCCGTTCACGAAAATTGCACTCCACTGTTTCCAGCTGGTCTCTCTCTGGTTGATTTTTGAGAGATTCCATGGCGAATCGCTTCCTTCTCTGCGTCTTACGTACGGGGCTTGGCCCTTTAAACACGTGACTTGAGTTACCTCCATAGAAAAAAATCACAAATTGATAAGTCGGGAGACCGAGGAGGTCATGAAATGCCACCAAACCTCGAAATTGAACGATTTGGAAACAGGTGGCGAAGAACAGCCATGGATACTCTGGCGGTGTGTGCCGTGGCCCCATCTTGCTGGAACCACAAATCTTTGACATCCACACCTCTTCTTTGCAATTCAGGTATGAAATTTTGTCCAAAAAAATATGGGCCAATGATGCCACGCCATATGCCACGCGTGGTTCTAGCGTCTACCGCTCCATGATGGCAAGTGGCAAGTAAGAAAGTGAAATGGCTTGAGTCAAGGAATGGATTGTAATAAACTGCGCGCTCCTCCCTTTTCTAATATACGAGTACTACTCAAACCAAAAACACTTGGTTTTCATGCCCCACCCTGTATTATTGCTTGGACATTAACATTATTTTTAATACTTGAAAGTTGATATTTTTGGGTCTTTTTGTATTCTACCAGAACAAATTAACACACATGAGGATTTTCCTAATTTTCTCGAAAGGGAGTTGATGTGTTTTCAGATTTCTTTCTTGATACACAACTTGAAAATATTACGGTAAACTGCTTGAAACCGATCGAAACGATTAATATCACTAGCACCACATTTACTGGGCTAACAGAAGAAATGAAATATTACCGTCGTCAACTCGTTAGCCTCGGTAAAATCTTTGTCATGTAATCTATATTTTTTTCCTCTTTGCATTCTGTTGTCTCTGAGCTGTTACTTGTGATTTCGAGATTAAATCCTAAGGATAGATTTCATACGGTTTGAAAGAGGATATTGCGAAGTAGCAATACGTTGTTATTTGTAATGCAAATTCCTAGAACTCCTATGCTTCTTCTTAATACTGTATGACAAGCGTACAGTGAGACGCATGAAATTGCAATCTTCAAGAAAAATCAATCAAGCCAAATTTAGTTTATTTATTATTTATGCTTGACATAATATTTTTGAAGGAAGGTAAATACCTAGAAAAAGATGTAGGCAAACGGTAAAAAGGGTGTTTTAGAAAACTAGATTTTCAATTTTTTTTGAGTAAACCATTGAATAATTTTGATTAAATCACTTTCAATACTGTTTTTTTAGTTTGTCCCATTTTTTCCGTAGAAAGTATGGCCGTATCGTCTAAGCTGATTATTTTACCAACACAATCAATTTGGAAAAGATCATTTAATGTATTAAATAGAAGTGGTCCCAAAAATGTCCCTTGTGGAACACCACACTTAACACACATTTCTTTATTTAATGATTTCGCTATCCTCACGGATTGTGGCCTGTTAGATAGATAATTTTTAAGTAAATTAGACATTGTCCCACTCACACGTAAGTTACAATGTCGAAAAAATTGTGTTTACCGTTTTGAACAATTTTTTGATGGGAGTAAGCGTATAAGTATAGGTTTTTGTACAGCACTAATTTTATAGAGCATATTATTAGCAACACAGGGCCGTCCTTAGCTCCTCAACCGCCTTTGTCCAAACATAAAAATGCCGCTCTTTTTACTTTCCGCAACGATAGGTAAGAGAAGTATTGTGATCGCGAAAATTTTCGATTCCAAGATAACGTTTTTTAGGCGTTTTCTGATATCTGCCGGTTTGACTGTCTGTCGGGCTGTCTGTCTGCTTGTTATTTGGCGTTTTTTCTAACCTAGTAATCTCAGTAACTGCTGCATGGGTAGTGATGAAATTTGGGTAGCGATATGCTGTGGGGTCGTACTAGGTAATGCTGCTATAATTTTTTAAGTGGGGGTGAAACTGGGGTGGTTTGGAAGGTGTAAACCTAAAAAATTTGTTGTACTCAAAATAGGCTATCCATTGGTCTGTGAAAGAAAGACCTAATTTCTTTTTTATCTGTTTTTCTTACGAAATTATTAAGCCTCAAGCAAACCCTTAATTTACTTATTCTATTTATCTTATACTTATGACTTTACGAAAAAAATAGCTTTTGTATAAAATCAAAGGTACTACAAGATTTTAATTAAAATTGGGTCTAGTTATTGATATTAGGTGCTATTTGAAAAAACAAAGTTGGGGTGAGTTCCAAGGGGTTGAAGTACAAAAAAAAAGTTTTGAAAGCATGGTATAATAGATCCTGTAGTACCCTCAAATATTCCACTCAGTTTTCATTTGAAGATTTTTTTGTTACTAGAATATCATGCGTTACATTTTGATGGATTTAACCTAAGGTTGGGCGTCTGACATTACTCTTTAATATTATTAAGATCTTTATTAATATTTTGTTCGGCAATAGCATACTGCGTTGCCGCGAAGCTATGGCTTATTTGTGTGTCGCCGGCAAAGAGCTGTAAATGGCTAGATTTAACTTGATTCACTATATCTGACGTGTATAGAAGAAACAGTAGTGGGCCCAATACTGACCCTTGTGGTACGCCTGATTTGATGTCATTTAACAAGGATGATTGATCATCTACTATTATTTTCTGTTTGCGCCCGCTTAAATATGATCTGATGAACTTACATGAAGTATCATCAAAGCCATAGTAGCAGCATTTGGCGACAAGCAATTTGTGATTTAGGGTATCGAATGTTTTTGAGAAGTCAAGGAGTACCAAAAGACTCATATTATTTTTATCGATGGAAGAAATTATAGTATCAGCTAAGTACGCCAGTGCTGTCGTTGTACTCAAATTCTTTTGGAAGCCAGACTGATGAACAGGAATTATATGATGGTGGTTTAGGTAGGTGCAAATTTGCAAGGATACTATTCGTTCTAGAACTTTAGAGAGTACAGGCAATAAACTAATTGGTCTCAGATCATTCAATGAGTTGGGATTTTGAACTTTAGGCAAAGGAGTGACAACTGCATCTTTCCAGCAAAGCAAAGCTTTAGCATTTCTAAGGTTACTCCATCAGTATTAGAATTGATGTTATTTATAACATTGAGCACGGTGCCCAGATCAACTGTAGTGAGACTAAAGCTGCAGTTTTGTTGAAATTTGTTTGCCTGTAGAAAAAAATGTTATCTGAACATTCTAAGTCACTATTTTGAAATGTGGAAGTAAAGTAATCATTTATCTTATATGGATTTTTAAGATGTTTAGGAATTTCTGCAGATTTACTATTTACCTGGACGTGCATGTATTTCAATGTTTTGTAGAAAGACGATGAGTTACTTTGGTTATGTAGGTGTCGCAGATACGCAGATTTTTCATTTCTCAATGATGAAAGGGCAAAATTACGTAATTGTTTAACTAACTTTAGCTATAGTAAGGCAAGGCATACTTTAGTAGTATCTTATATGAAAAAATATTTAGCAAAAACTAATAAAATATAAATATGCTTCTGGCATAATAACAAACATTTTGGTAACACTTTTTGTCTAAAATCTCATTGCAAATATCATATCTTTAATGAAATTTGAAATTACTAGATGTTCCCTACTCTCCATACTGTTGCCAAACATCAAGTGTTGCTAACGGAAAACGCTGTACAAGTTCGGCAACATTTTTTTCCAATAAAAACAGGCGACCAACCTGCACACATCCTCCGTACCCTGCAAAAACCCTCTTCAGCTCTCGACGAAAAAATCTGCATATTCGGTGGGTGTAAAAGGCACGCAATCATCGTCCTCCTTTGAAACCCCCGCACCCCGCACCCGCGATGATCGGGCCGACTGACAAGCGAGAGGCTGCCGAAGGAGGATGAAAAATGGCGGTAATATTTTATCGAGAGATCAGATGGCGGCCTGCATACGAACTCCAGGATAATGAGACGGCTGAGCGAGAGTTTGATGTACCCCTCTTACCACCGCAACCGCTGCTTCGACTGCTTCTTATCAGATAACTGCGTACACGCTGAAAAATGCTGCAAATGCTGGAATTGGTGGCTCAGTTCATATCAACGAATTCGAAAAGGTTAGAAGAAGTAAACAAGGTTTTTGTTGATGCCCACAATCCTAACGCGGCAGCTGGCACACTGACCGCTGAATCGCTGATAAACCCATATACCCTTTGTACAGATAGCGAGTAAAGAATCCTTAAAATAACGGCACTCATGTAGAGTCATAATATAAATAGCTACTTTGTTTTGATTGATCGTTTCGATTTAATTGTTATAGTTTTGAATGAATTTTGGGTTTTAACAGTGCATAAGTGTTAAAAGATTATTTTAAACAATTCCATAAAATTCCCGCAAATTTCTGTAAAAAATAACATCGTGTTTATGAACACAGTAAATAACAACAACGGGATCTTGGGCAAACTCACGTGCCTGTTAGAGCATGGGCGTTGCTTTTTTAACCTATTCGAATTCGTTGGTTCATATAACATTAATAACAAGCATGAATTTATTTACTTTTTGTATCCCTACCGTGGTTATCCAATATTTTGTTATAAAATCCTGGGATACGGTCAATGATATATTTAAGAAAAATTATATAATTCGACGTTAAATGTGCGTCATCTTCAGAGCGTGAGTGACATACTAAAGTTAAAATTGTACTAGTATGGAATGATGGATCTAACTACACTTCGTGCAAGGAATGCAATAATATGAATATAGAAAACAAACATCATCTACACTTTTACAAAACACATTACAATTTAAAATTAAATATAAAATGTGCAGAAAATCCTACATTATACCGCAGCAGTCTCAGATATTTTTGATGGTGTAGGCAACTTTATTCAAATGAAGAGACTAGTGGTACAAAAATGTATAGCTGGGTGATAACACTTACACAACTACTCTGTAGTTCAAAATCAACAAGAACGAGGATGTAATCTTTTCCATCTATAATTTTCTTCCTTTCTTTTATTTGTTAGGTTAAATTTAGGATAGGCAAGGTTGAGTGGAAGACCAGTAAGCTAAATTCTTGCCATTTGGTGATGCTGAACTCCGCCTTTTGGAATGTATATTTGTATATAACAATAAAGGTTACTACTACTATTACTTACACGGCAGTGCAGCGTTCAATAACTGGAAAAAGATAATTCGAGCAAATACAGACAATCATTTTTGAGTTGTGACGCCTGTGACCGTCACATATAAAAGACAGGCTTTCTGGCGGCGAGAGCCTTCAAAGCGGGCCCTTCTGAACCTCTCCTTACTCTAGTCCCAAGTTCAACCCTTATAGCAATGGGAAGGATGGCCTTGGGACCTGCCCATCTGGCATCCCAGTTTCAAGGGTCATTGAGCCGTGTATAGTCTGCCTGTGATACCCAAGGGCATCACAGCGACATAAATTGTTTGCCGAGGGTTCCTTCTCCTCGCCATAGCGTGCATACATTGGGTCACTTGCCACCCTTATTATTTAAAAGTGGCATCTAAAGGTGTTATGGCAGACAGCAGGCCCACAGTAACCTTAGTCGGCTTCTGTTCACCTTAGCCCGAGGCCCTAAAATGAGTCCTCCAGCTTGACTGAGATGTCCAGAGATTCCTCTCCATCTCATAAGATGTTCATTTAGCCACCATACCTCTCTTTTCTTTCTAATGATGCCTGTTGCCAGTCCCAAAGCTGGCTCAGGACCCAGGAAATTATTTCTCTACCCTCGCCTTGTGAGTTCGCCGTATTTTTACCGCAAACTCTAGCGTGCCACCCAAGATCTTTCTACATTGCAGAACGAGTCTTGATGTAAACCTACAAGCAACCGCCATATCAAAATTTAGAGTTTTTGCAAGACACGTAATCGACCCAATCGAAGAAATTAACCAGTTGAAGTCTGCTAGAGCTACTTTTTACAAAAAAACAATTAAAGTGAAAACGAGCGATTATCCAATAACCACCATCACGTTTAGAAGGGAAGACCGCATGGTTAGTGCTATAAATAGGTTATAACTAAATTATTGTAATGTATTGCCAATACCTCATATAAGATGTAACCGTTCTTGTTGACATGTTCAATGTATTTATATGATTATTTTCAAATTAATAGAGTTCGTAAAATAATTAGCCCTTAGGGAACATCTGGTTACAAAAAGACAGCGTAGCGGCATACGTTTCAAGATTTTTAAATTCCCGAGTTCATGTAAACAGTCCAAGGATCTTACAAGATTTGAAAGCCATCAATGTAGAAACTGCCAATATAACGCCTAGTATGCTGTACATCAACGAAATACTGGAAATAACATTCAATCCAATCTGCAGCTTCGCAGGCGACAGTACCTACATTATTATCATGCATGGAACATGGAACCAGGCAAGCCATTATCATCCCTGGAGACAGTACGTCGGCGACAGCAACATGCCTCACACATCAACGTAGATATCAAACAATTGTCGAGTTGGGACTAGCAAATAGAGTATAGTTTAACGTACAGAAAACTCAGGCAACAACACTGACAATGAAGTCTCACGTTGGCTTACCAATTGTGGAAATGGAGGGTCACCCAATAGTCTAGTCACTTTCCGTCAAGCTTTTGGGGATCAAAATGAACAATAACATGTCCTGGCAAGACCACGTCGTCAGAATGCACCAGAGCAACTGCTGCTTCTTTATAAGATCCGACCATCATTAAAGTATTGGCTCTATGTGTGGGGATGCGCTCCGAAGCACTCTCTAATAGTAGTATGGATATGCCGGTTCTGATCCTCCCTGAAGGTCATTCAAATGGGGTGGGGATGACCTTGGTTTCCGTATTTCATGAGGTGTATTGACGTGGGTTTTTCTTATAGGTGCCGGTTCTGATCCTCCCTGAAGGTCATTTTGTAACGTTGTCTTTCCAAAAGTGATCGTATCTTAATGGGGCTTTTTAAATGGGGTGTTGGGTAACCTTGAGAGTTCCAGTTCACATTGTGCTTATAGACACTGATTTTGAAATATTTGTCATTAGTGTTTGTATTGGTTATTTGCGTAACCTTGAGGTTTTTTTTTTGTGTTATTGTATAGCTGCTTATTTTGAACGTCCTTGAATGTGATTATTGAGACTGATATTTCTTTGCGGTTTTGAGAAGAATGCACGGTGACGTATCTTCACCTTGATGGTATCTGTATAAATAGTGTACTAACGGTGCTAGTGATCAGTAAAAGTCGAGAGACGATCGGAGTATATTCCCGAAGTATATTGTGTACAGATATAAATTGGTGAGCACCCTTTTATATTATTTATCCAACAGTAACATTATTTGTTTTTCTTTAAACAATGTCTGTCACTACCTCTGAATTGCATGAAATTAACAATAAAATCAACTGTGAACTAAATAACAAAATACCGTTCAGAACTTTATCTTCATTAACTGTAAACAAAGCCCATACAATTAAGAATCTGTCACCAGTCAAATCAAAATTTGGTGAATGTCTAGTAGCAACACTATTAGAAGATAATGCTGATGAGTTCAAAGTATGGTTACCGAAAAGAGTAACGGAACATATGTCTGAAGCGGTGATCAAAGAGATAAATGAATCACAAAATAAATATTCACTATCATATATAGGTCAAAGTTCACCTAAAACACCAGGCACTCGCTCCAAATGTTTGATGAAATTTGATTATATTCAACAATAATATATTTGGTGATGAGGTAGTACAGATTGTGTTGGGTATAAATAATATAATGGTTACTCCCATGTATTGGACCCCGATATATGGAAGGTAAATTCGAGATAAAAAAAAACATTTGTTTGTAGCTGATATTAGACGTTCCGTTTGTTTCAGAAGCAGACTAACTCTCCATTCCCATTATATAATGTGGATGCAGTATTCGGCAATGGGGTGGCCTGAAGCAAAAGATCTACGTAGTGCCATCCAGAGAATTGCATGCCAGTTGGTGGATTTGATTTTCGATGAGGAACATTCCACAGCGTATGACTTAAGTATCTGCTGGGATGATGAAGAGGTCGAACGAAAGAGGATACTAATAAGGAAATATGAAGCAGGGGAAAAGTTATGCAGACAGTATTTACGTGAAGAATGTACCGTCGACCAACTATGTGATGGAATGATTAATAATCAACTCAAACCATTTTTGTACGAAATAGTTAAATACTTACCTCAAGATATTATTATCAAATATCGCCTTCTAGATAAGGAATGATAACTGTATACACCGTGTGTCGTTTTATATGTATAAATAAAAAACTAAATGTACTAAAAAGCTGTTTTATTTCTGCGAGTTAGATATAATAAAAAATCAGAGACACTTAGTAGGAATGAATAAGTCCATTTTGAATAGATCCATCAAAGGCGTTGTAACTAATGCACGAATCATGAATTATCAATGCATACACCTTCGTATTCGCTGGGAAAGAAGATCTGGTTTCAAATTCCAATGATATATCCACAGTTGAGAGCTGAAGGTTATCAGGTTGATGACTGCAGTCAATCACAAATAGAGGATTGTCACTAAACTCCTTTATGTTAAGAATTGGTTCTGGAATGTCCTTGTTATAAAATGTTCTTTGGAAGCTCTCAAATGCATAGTAAGCTGCAGTATTTAGCTTTCTGTTGAAATCTAGGTTCCATCGTTCATACGGATATACCTGATTATTCAACTTTAATCGAATTGAATTTATGTTGGCATGAATGAACTTAGTGATATCCTCTTTAGGATTTTCTGCTAATTTTGAGTCTTGAAATCCAACGATAACAAACAAAGGCCTCTCCAGTTTGTTGGTTGTTCGAATTGCCCAGACGTCTGATGATGTTGAGCGAAGTGATGGCAGTTCATACAAATCCCAAGAGCGAAATGCTACCTTAATCCTTGAATTGAGACTGTTTTTATTCAATCGCTGTAGAAGTTTTACCTTGTATCGATCTTCAGGAACAATATGTTGAACCTTCCATTCAATCTTCGATATTGTTAACTGAGCGTCACATTCACCAACAAAGCAGTTTTTGAAAGATCTTGCAATTACCAAGACGAGCTCTTGTTTTATATTCAGAATTCCTTTTTTGTAGTCCTCTGCGAATCCCATTATATGCTTTAGAGGTATCCTACCACTGAATACTTTGCTGTTTAAATCCCATATCGCTAAATTATCAGCATTCAGGCCCCATCCGGTACATAAAAGTGTATGGGCTGCACTTTTACCATGTGAAATCATTGTTTTCATTGTTGAAGTTATTCCAGGATTCCGCACAACAACAACTTTTTCACCACCCATATGCAGAGAAATTTCATCAAATAAAAAGGATAGAGCATTATTAGATAGGTAGCACGTCTTCGTTGCATCTGCTGGGGTAAACGTTCCTTCAATGTAAATGTAACTGTCAGCAATATTTAAAATGAGATCTTGGAAATTTATCGGTATATGAACAATATCGGAGTTCTTGAAATACGGCGAACCGTACGGCTTGTATGTGTATTCATGAAGGCTGGCTAAGGAACGGTCCATGATAGGTTCCTCAAAAACATCCAACGTCTCACTTGATACGTGCAGAACCATTTTTTTTGGTAAGTTGCAGTCCTATAGATTCGAGGAACTTACGATTCAGTAGAGAAATTTTCGATGCTGTATCCTTGGCGGCAGACGAACGACGAATAACGTCAATTCTCTGATTTCGTCGTATTTTATGTCTACTTGTGTGAACTTTCTTGACATTTTTCAATTGGTATGAACCTACGTTGTACAAAAAACCCATCTTGCTGAATTATGAAGCTTGTTTTAAGTTAAACGTCGCAATTCCAATTTAACGATTACTTTTTCACCACGGAAGTTGATTAGATTCCCATCGTCATCCAAAATTTTAAGTGTGATGTTGTCGATAAACTGACGTCCGCTTGGCTTTACGCTCATATATATTACATTCTGTGGCTCCTTTGTTAGTTTGAATCCTGGCTCGACGTCTATGTCAAACTCGTAAAGAGTGTGCATTTCATTTCCATTGTGGTACGCGCCAGATATCAGTCCACAGTCGATTCTTATCAATCTAACTGTAGTTATATTAACCGGTAAAGTTGAGACATGTATTTCGTCATGTCCAAAAATCTTCGGTTCAAACCCAATCAAAGATGCGATTGAGTTAGGAAAAGATAAGTCAACATCATACGCTGAGTATAGCTCACACTTTAATGTATTGTTGTTAGCTTTGAGAGAGAACAACTCATCAGTTGTGGGCTTAGGTGGGTGTATACTGATGGGCTTTATTGTCCTTTGTAAATATTTATTTAGTTCATCGATTTCGTAGGTACCTGGCGGAATATATATAATTTTGAATTTGGTGTTATCTGTTGGATACCTCAAAGCGATTAGATTATTTTCTTCGTGTACGTTGAATATTGAGTTGTAGGAGTAAAAACCTATTAGACCCAAACCATACTGGGCGCTAGTATCTAGCTCAATTGGTGGATAGAAATTAGCCGACAACTCGCTGTCATAACCCGTCAACGTAAGTGTGTAAGACATGACTGATGGGGTGCAAAAAAAGGTAACACTTTATATATCCAAACAGCAACATTTATTGAAAACAGCAATTGTTTTTTTGATTATTATTCTTTAAAGTAATATCATGTAAATTACAATAACAACAAAATATTTTTCTTGGCGGCGGCCCATCTGCTTGATCGCCACTCTGATGTGTATCATAATGCTCCCAGCAGAATTGGAATCGCTGCATGTCCGGGTCTTCCTTCAAGTGTAATGGTAGTTTGTACCATACATGTGCTATTTCATTAGGTGCGCATGCTATGAGTACTTCTTTTGGTATGTGAGCAAGTTCCTCTTCTGTCATGTTCAACAGACTTCTTTCCTTTGAGAATGCTTTCAGGGAATAACTCATTTTTCTAATTGTTTCACGATCCATTTT
Source organism: Callosobruchus maculatus (assembly GCA_951848785.1). Classification (NCBI taxonomy): domain Eukaryota; kingdom Metazoa; phylum Arthropoda; class Insecta; order Coleoptera; family Chrysomelidae; genus Callosobruchus; species Callosobruchus maculatus. The sequence continues at coordinate 247,236 of CATOUR010000307.1, forward strand.
TATTAGCTTTCTGCTTTTCCTCGGAAAGGAATCGTAGACACAAATGTCCACACCAAAAAGTATTGAAGTTCTGCTGTCGTCTGAGATTATACAAGATCTTAATTTTCCTTGATTGATCGAATAAATACTTCACTAGCTCGTTCGTTGGTGGTAGGTTGCCGAAACTATCATAATACAACACCACCATTCCCCGTTTTATATATGATACCCAATGTGACCCACCCCCACTCTTGCTATCTAAGTTGATAATGGCTGACTCATTCCAGAATGGACCTTGTTTAGGTAGATCATCACGCATAAAAACTCCTCTGAAATACGGTATTTTTAGCTGTTTGGCATAATAAACAAGGTCGTTGTCTGTCAGCGGTCGTTGGGGTAGGGTTTTTAAAAGTTTTTTGAAGTCCGAGCTTTGATAAACAAACCCAATCCTTTGCGGTATGGTTTCAAATATAAACCACTGCCAATTTTATTCATACCGGAGATAGATGTAGAATTTTTTTCTCGTGCTGAATTTATTGCTTTAGAGGTCCTAACAATATTTGCAATACCCCCAGCGAGACTGCCTAATGCTGAGAGACCTGCAAAAATTGGTATCAAGGGTAGAATTCCACCTACTTTTGGAATAGGTATAACTCGCGGAAGGCGAATACGTCGTTTCCCTCCCAGAGACTTGATATGCTTCCGGGCGGCTAATAATGCTGCAGAAGTTGCTTTTCGTAGCACGTTATTATCTTGCTTATGGTTCGAAAATCTCTTCATATTTTTGCGAACTCTGTTTAGTATCCCTGAACCAAAATGCACCTTCTTTGTAGCCTTCCTCATTTTCCTACGCACACATTTTTTCTTATTCCTTCTACGTCGTGATCCATAACCCATTCCCGCATGATGTTTTACACGTAATGCATTCCACAATTTTTTACGCATGCATTTTTTCCTACTGCGCCCACGTCGTGATGCAAGACCCATTCCAGTGTGACGTTTTACTTTCATAATATTTGTAACTAACCAGGCAGCTGCTTTTTCTCCGAAGTTTGCATCAGCTGATTTGACTCGTTTCCAGGCTTCTTGTTGAAGCAGGTAGTCAGCCGAGTGTCTTGTAGCCAAGTCAGATTTGCGGTATGCAAGGTCGTGCTGTAAGCAAGCCGCGTCTAATTTATTGATTCCTTTTTGGCCAAGAGCTAGCCTTTCCTCCACGCGCGTGCCCGGCCCACAAAACTGATAAAAGGGTAAATGTGCTTCGAATGGCAACTTATCTATCAACTTGTTAACAATTCCACCACCAGTTTTGGAAATGCTGCTACACCTTCTCCCAAGAAGTATCGGCATTTAAATAAAACATATATAAACAACTGCGGCTTATATACGGTTAAGTCGTTGCACGATGAAGGTGACAAAACAAGATCAGGAATTAAGTATTAGCAATATTGATGTAAAGGTCACGGATTTGGAAAATAATACTTCTCATCATCGACATGGTATACTACTACCATCCACGATTCGTTGTATTATTGTTGGCCCATCAAACTGCGGAAAAACCAATGTGCTGATATCTTTGTTGTTGCATCCTGATGGGCTTTTCTTCGAAAATATCTATATATTTTCAAAATCGCTTAATCAACCCAAGTATACATTCATAGAAAAAGTAATGAAGTCGATTGATGGATTGGGATATCATGCATTTACCAATAACTCTGATATTCTACCACCATCAGAAGCCAAACCAAATTCAGTTTTCATTTTCGATGACGTTATATGTGAAAATCAAAATGTTATCCGAGAATACTTCAGTATGGGTCGACACAAAGGTGTGGATTGCTTTTATTGCGTGCAAAGCTACAGTTGGATACCAAAAAGGGTGATTAGAGATAACGCAAATCTGATTGTGTTGTTCAAAGTTGACAACACTAACCTCTCACATGTTTTTTCAGATCATGTGGCACCCGACGTAACCTTTAAGCAGTTCCAAGATATGTGTGCAATGTGCTGGAGGGAGAAATATGGGTTTCTAGTAATTGATAAAGATAGAGAACTAAAAGATGGTCGGTACAGGAAAGGATTCGATAGTTTCATAAATCCACTGGTGGACTAGGAATATCATCAATTGAATGTGAGACTGCAATCAATGTACATCGCAGCTGTAGCATTACCATAACAAGTATGAAGCAGCAACAGAGCAGCATTGAGATTGCTCTCAAAAAAGAATTAGTGGAAGCAACAGAGTCTGTCCAAAAAAAATTTAATGCTGTAAAGAAAGGTCGCGACATCGATAACACAGCATTGGAACGGATATATGAACCTATTACGAAACAGCTGAAGACAATAGCGAATGCATCAGTTCATACACAATCGAAACAACCAATGCAAAACGTTGGTCATACAAGCACTCCTAAAAGACCACAATCTACATATCCAAATCAAACCCTTCCCTCTACTAGTACACCAAAAGGGGCGAGATTCGAAGAATTGACTTCCGCTGCTTTTTCCGGTATAACACCAATAAAGGAGTTACCTGATACACCATCATCAATTAATGAGAGGGAAAGAGATTCAGTTACTCAGTATGTATCTACAGCTAATTCAAGTGTGGACAGAGAGGCAGTTGCTGAGGTGCTGAAAAGTCATATAGATAATTTGAGAGCAGGACATCCGGCCTATGGAAGTGTTTATAATGTGAGGATCAACCCACAATCACAGAAGCTGTTAATGGGTGTACATGAAGTGGAATTTGATGATAAGGCGGTTTATTTATCGTCGGGTGATAAGACTACTAAATTCAAACTATCCCCAGACTTACTAGATATGATGTTTGTAGGAGATACACGAAACTCCAACTCAAAAACTCTACACACATTCAGGTCCATATTGAATCTAACTAATGTACTTCGCAAAGATTACACACCTCTTAATATTTACAATGTCGACGGATCTGAGTATTTCAATAAATTATTTAATATCCTATCTACATCATCCCCCATGCATTTGAGAGCCAGAGTTGGTAGGGGACATACACAAATGAAGATACCTAAGTATAAGATATTTAACACTAATAAACGCGACTTTGTGTACTGGAACGACATCAACGAGCTGATTGATCGATTGAAATTGCTATACAGCTCAAAATCAGCTGGTCATACAAACCACGACAACGAAATTTTATCTATAATAGAAGAATTGCGTGAAGAGGGCGTAATACGCTAATTTGGGGTATATATATTTGCGAGTTGAAAGATCCCACTAATAGTATAACGCTTTCGTAGCGATGCACAATACGATAGATAAGTTTGGTCGTCGCAGTTCTAAGCATACAACTGTACGTGGTATTCCAGGTATTGGTTTTAAACTTACACAAACTGGAAATTATGATATCAATGGAAAGCAGTTAAAGAATGTTGGTGATCCTACAGATGAAAATGACTCTGTTCATATAAAGTATGTTGAAAAAAAACTAAAAAGTACCGCTGATATGCTTGAAAGTATAGTGAATAGCAAAACGCTAGAATTGAGTGATGGCCTTGAGAAAAAGATTGATGTATTAACAACCAATTTGATATCCATTTTAGAGCAACTAGAGGTTCTATATAATTTTTGCCAGAAATTAGCTAGTGGAGTCAACAGGGAATTCGATGCTGAAGGTGGCCCTGTTTTACCAGCGTGGCTTGCAGGCTACACTTTAAATCAACTCAGACCATAGATCGGTTGATTTTTCATGATTAATGATCAGTTTCTTTTCTACAATCACCTGAGTCAGACCTCTACATGTAGATATGTCAGTTAACAGCGCAACAAAACGTGGCATAGCAGAAGAATTACACAAGGCAGTTCGGAAGAACTTTCGCCGTCGAAAAACTATCATAAAAGGTTTTGCTGACTTATGGCAAGCCGATTTAGCGGAAATGCAACCTTTTCATAAGGAAAATAATGGCTATAGATACATATTGGTAGTCATTGACTGCTACTCTAAGTTCTTATGGTGTAGAGCAATTAAGAATAAAGATATGCAAAACGTGACGGCTGCAATGCATGATATCCTGCAGGACGCTAGCTGTCATCCAACCAATCTGCAAACAGATAACGGATCTGAGTTTTACAATCGCAAATTTTTTGATCTGATGCAAAGGTATGGAATTAACCATTACTCCACGTTCTCTACGAAAAAAGCAGCAATTGCCGAAAGAGCTATTCGTTCACTGAAACACTTGTTGTACAAGGAATTTTCTGCAAGAGGTAGTTACAAATGGATTACAATTCTGCAAAATGTCACTAACTTCTATAACAACAGGAAACATCGAACAACAGGATTGGCCCCCATCGAAGTCGATTTTCATACACGATTGAATGTGTATCGCAATCCAAAGGTAGCAGGCAGAAGTAAGCTTAAACTTGGGGACATTGTGAGAGTAAGCAGATATAAAGGTGTATTTGAAAAAGGTTACACCCCCAACTATTCTACGGAATTGTTTAAAATACGCAACGTTAACATTACAAATCCAGTCACATATATGTTAGATGATATGGATGGGCAACCGATAAGCGGCTGTTTCTACGAAGCTGAGCTAAAAAAGACGCAGTTTCCAGATGAGTATCTGATTGAAAGGGTCTTGAAGAAAAGAGGAACCAAGCTCTTCGTTAAGTGGTTAGGTTTCCCGAAAGAAAAAAATTCGTGGATAGACGTAAAAGATGTATTGTAATGATTCAATAATATATTTGAATGGTTTCTCGATAACTGTGTAAACTTATTTTATTAATTTTTTTGTTTGGATGATTTTTAGATTCGTTTATAAATAAAACAGTTGTTTGGACTAACTGTAGTTTTATTTTGTCGCATATATATATATTTACATTAATAATCATTGATTAATTTATTAGATTATTAAATCGGGCGACCTCGCTCGCTCTCCACCTGCGTCTCTCCTTCTTGGACAGGAACGGTGGGGGCATCCGCAGGACCGCCCTGTTTTCTAGGTTTGGTTTATAGGTGGGATAGTCATCGCTATCCCAGTTTTCTGAAACAAAAAGAGTGTTGTTTTGTAATGCGTGCGAAGATTGCAAGATGCAAAAGGTGAAAGGTGTATAAGGATATATTGCTAAATCTTACGAGGTTTCATTAAATTTAGATTTTTCAGGAATGATGGGTACACACGTTGAAAGTATCAATATCATATGATCAATACAAAACAAAAAATAATAAAAAATTGCTATGTTGGCGCATGTTGAAAGTATCAATATCATAGGATTGGTACAAAACAAAAAAAAGATGCTAAGTTGGTGGTGGTTTGATTTTTTCGCATTTAATGAACACATTTTATACCTTCAATCTGCACCTCTACACTGGTGGTGGCGACTTCATCATCCTTGTCTGTTCGTTTCCCCCCACGGTTGTCAGAAGCTGTAAAAAGAAAGAATTATCGATGAGTATATGGTTAGTTTGTAATAGAATACGTTTGCTTCGCAAAAAAGTAAAAACATGGAAAGATAAACTGTTTTTGATAAATTTTTAGTGTCATCAATAAAGGTAGCATTTCATAAACTCGGAAATAATTACTCATAAACAAACTACATAGGTACCTTCAGATGGTGCATGACCCTGTGCCAATCTTCGCCGACACCGCACCAGGTGATTCGCCATCGACGACGGCTTCACTAGATGGTCCGCGATCAGCGGACATTGCCGCAGACCAAATGTCCGGTGATCTGTGGTCGCTGCTGCCACACCACCCTGACATGCTCTCTCCCGCAGCCGCCTCGCCACCTCTGTGAAGCCGCTGTATCGGCTGTCACCCGGAATGACCTCTGGTGCTGAAAAGAAAAGAAGAGTACATTGTAGAAATACATATGAGTGGATACTAGCGAAAACAGACTTGCTGTATTTTGACTTGTTACTTGTACGCAATGTATACAATGGCAGAATAATGTTTACCTTGACTCAGGTGCTCCAGGTCCAAGATGTTGAATCCTATGGCTTCCATTCTCGTTCTTCCTCTTGATTATCTTGCTGTAATCTTGCTATAACTGAAGAACTGAATCACGAACTTCACTAAATAATTCTCGTTCAGCCACCGTATTTATACGATATTAGGGGACTAACGCTTCCCCTCCTCCGCTTCAATCCTCTCTTAGGGTACGTCGTTTCAGGAATATAGAAAGACCAACCCACCAGCCAATCGGCGTATAGACCATTAAGTACGTTATATGCTTTGGCAACGCATTCGTACATCATCAACTGCTATTGAAACGGGAATATAGAAAGTTCAACCCACCAGCCAATCGGCGTATAGACCATAAATCCCTATTGGTGGAAATGTTATATGCTTTGGCAACGCATTCGTACGTCACCAACTGCTATTGAAACGGGAATATAGAACGACCAACCCACCAGCCAATCGGCGTATAGACCATAAATCCCTATTGGTGGAAATGTTATATGGTTTGGCAACACATTCGCACGTCATCACCTGCTCCTGAAATACTTTGTCGCCCAACCCCAACCATGCTAATTTAGATCTGTGTACCACTATATCGATATCTGAAACCAACAAGAATTGTGGATGCTCCCACCAATATAACCTTATTGGATGCGATAGTTTCACCCAACCCACCCATCTAAAGCTTATTGGTTGTGATTGTTTCGCCCATCCTCCCCATCCAAGTATTCGTCCCCTCCGCTCTGATTTTACAACTGAATTATGTTGTGAATTTTTGGGTATAAATACAGCTTCATTCTGTAAGGTTTTTCAGTTCTACGTTCTTCAGAAAATCGTACCGTTCCGCAGAAAAATATTGTATATCATACCTATATCACCAACATTATGGCCGCAACCAACAATCAAGATATTATAGTCGTCGGGGACGACTTACAGGCCATTCTGCAGGAGTTCGAAAATGAGGGGTTGCCTTTTACGCAGCTGGCTGCAGATGTCCAAGAAGAACTTGAAGAATTCGTCCATGTGAACCCACCAGCTGAAAACAACACCAGTGTGAACACCCCTGCAGCAATAGGAGCTGGCGTGGATGCAACGCAAGCAGCCGCAAGTGCAGTGCCTGCCCTGGCAACCAGTGTGAATACTCCTGTAGCTATAGGAGCTGGCGTGGATGCGATGCAAGCATCCACAAGTACAGTGCCTGCGATAACGAGCAGAAAAATAAAAAAGGCACCTTCCAAGCCTTTTGGAGCATTATTGCGGCAGACATTGGAAAAATCAAATAAACCTCCAAAAACAGAGATCGAAGACCAGACGGAAGCGTTGAGGAGTACTGTTCAACGCATCAAGGATGAAATAGCAAATAATGAGCGGCAACTGGTAGAGGAGCTGGCACTGAACGATAGTCTCCAAGCAGCACAAGTTATCGATGAGCAAAAGTTGAAACAGCTAGACGATGAAAGGAAGCGTGTAAAAGAAACCAAGACGAGGAGAAAGCGACAGTTGGATGATTGCAAGAAGAGAATCGACACCCTACGAGTGACATCAACTCAAAAAAGATGCAAGCTGACTGAAGAGAAGGAACGTATTATATCTTTCTTTGAGTTGTAAAATAAACAGCAAAATATTATATATATTTATATACATTATATGTATTGATTTGCCTCATATTACGAATATTGAATAAAAATAAAAAAAAGGTATGATCTTTTATTTGATGATGGTATATTGTGTAAGTACCAGTGGGCTAACAGAAACGGTAAATATACCTTGTGGATTAGGGTGTGGCTTTACAGTACCCACCACCCAACGCCACCGATGTTCCACAAATAAAATGAAGAGGTGGGGAGGTATGGAGGGGGCTTTAGTGTGGGGAGCTTAGAACATAAAAGGCAGAGTTCTTGTCAATGAAAAACATAGTGCAGAGTCAACTGGTACAGTAATACAACTAGCAGCGAAATGGACTTCAATACAGAGTCAAACGGACCTTGCGACTCCACGTCTTGGATGCAGGATCAAGAGGACAGTTCCAGCATATGGAGTATGGAGACTGCGGTACCGGATGATGAGACACCCGACCAATCTCATTGGGCGGTGGCGAGACCACCGATGGACCATGGACCATGCGATTCCACAGTACAGCCGCTGGGGTTCCTGTTGTCTACTATAGACAGCTCATCAGATAACAGCGATGATGATGATGATGCTGATCCTTATCGTCCAGATGGTCCATCAAACCTTAGAGGTGCGCGGATAGAACTGCCTTTTCTCATAGATAGCGAGGAGGAGACATGAGGTGCTATTATTAAATTATAAAGAGATTTTTTTTTGTATTAACCAATAAACTTGTTTTTTTAAATCGTACCTTTTTTCAAAAAACCTTACCATCGTGACAGAAAAAAAATTCATCGAGCGTGGGCGGCTTTGCCAACAAACGATCTTTCTAAAAATTTTATTCAGTGGTGTACTTTATTTTCTCATTTTTTATCAGTCTTCCAATTTTGTCTATCTCGATTTTTTCATGCTTCTAACGTTTTTTTTTCACTCTTTTTTTCTGAAAAACCACCGTTTTGAAGGACCGTTGAAGATCACATTTGGCCCTCAAAATGCGTCAAAATGGGCCTCCGCCGAGCCTTTGTATGCGCGGCTCGGCGGCTTCGCCGCAGCATGTGCCGCCGGCTCTATGGGCCGGCACGGCGGCGGCACATGCTACGGCGAAGCCGCCGAGCCGCGCATACAAAGGCTCGGCGCCGCCTCGCCTTTGCATGCGCGGCGAGATAAGGTGGGTCGACGGCGGAGCCGTCGACCCACCGCCCGTGTCGATGTTAGTCGACGGCGCAGCAGTCGACCTAACCTCCACCTTTACCGAAACTTAGCACGACCCAGTAAGCACTATGTGTAATTGGAGACTATGCACTATCCTGTTGTCTTAGAAACCAACCTATAATTTTTTTCACCCGGGGTTTCGGGCAGTCGGGTAGTCGACGGCGGAGCCGTCGACCTAGTCTCTGCCTTTACCGATACTTATCACGAACGAGTAAGCACTATGTGTAGTTGGACACTATGCACTATCCTGTTGTCTTGGAGACCAACCTATAGTTTTTTTTTTCACAAATATTTTTGATAAACTAACCTATTTTTTGACGAATACTTTCCTTATGAATTTTTTCGCAGATATTTTTTTATAGACTAAACTTTTTTTTCATATTTTTTTTATTTCTCATTTTATTAACCAGAAAAGAACTAGATTTCAAAATCGATATATATATATATATATATATATTTGAATTTATTTATTTTTAATTATAAGACATACATAAAAAATATTGTAATAAAAAAACACATTTGTACATTACTACTATCTTAGAAAATTTTACACAAATATCTAACACCTGCATACAAATAAATACAAAATTAAAAGTTTTTGTTCACATATTTTTTTTGTTACTCATTTATTAAATAATCTCATAATCGATATATTTATATATTTTTTTTCAATTATAAGATATACATAAAATTACATTTGTACATTGCTACTATTCTATAAAAATATTATTAACTGAAACACTAAATTTGAGAACAAGTATAATTTATTTTCTGTAATTATTATACATGAAAAGTTATTAATTATAAAATATATATTTTAACAATAATATTTTTATACATACATGAAATTTTATTAAAATTGAGTAATACATTTTTTGTAATTATTGTACATGAAGATTTATAAAAAAATAAAATATACATTTAAACAGTAATATTTTTATATACACATGAAATTTTATTAAAATTAAAAAATACATTTATATAATAAGATTTTTATATATTCAATGAAAATTTGTTAAAATTAAAAAAATATATATTTAATAACAATTATATATACATGAAAAATTTATTAGTTAAAATATACATTTATACAATACTATAATTATAAAATAAAGATGCTATACAAATATCTAACTCTAAATATATACATATAAAACCCTAATTCTAACTATAAGGGAAAGTGTAGTATATATCTATATATACTATATATATATATACTACACACCCTTCTGGTTTTGGGACAGACAGATCGGATGGTAATCCACGGATTCGATCGTCGCTATCTGTCCCTCCAGCTTTGCTATCTTCGCCTCATAATTTTCTATCTTGGAGGCTCTCTCCTCCAGGCCTTCAAGCTTACCGCCGGCTTGCCGCAACTTCACGTCCTGCTGCTGAGCTTCTTTCCGACGTTGCTGCAACTTCGATTCCCTCGACAGTACTTCCTCCCGAAGTTGCTGCAACTCCACCTCCTGCAGCAGAACGTCGCCCCAAAGTTGCCGGCTCGACTCTTCGGCGGTTCGCTTCTCCTCCCTGGCGGCCGATAAGATCTGCGGGAACTGGTCCTCCTTCAGTTCCTGCACCCTCACCCTTGCGTCCTGCAGTTCCTTTCTCATCTTAGCAGTCGCCTTGGCAAGCAGCGAGCCAGGATCCTCCTCCACAGTCTGGCTGCTCCCACTACTGGTCTGGCTGCTGCTGCCGCTACTGCTTCCGCTACTGCTTCCGCCACTGCTTCCGCTACCGCTGCTACGTTGACTGGCCTCGTGCGATGTCAGCGACTCGAGGGACGATTGAGTCGCTGATATCCGCGGTGTCCTGGGTGTACGCGGCAAGGCCTCCAGGATGTCAGCCGGTGCCGGTGAAAATGATGACTGGGCATCATTAACCGCAAGAGGTTCCGGGCTTCGACTTGCCTGATGAAGCTCCGAAGATGTCGTCGTCGATGACTCCACTGGAGCAGTAACAAGCACATTCTGATGCACTATAATTTTGTGTGCTTGATTCTGATCCGGTGGAGTAATCGACAACGGCAATGTCGGGGTAGCTTCCTCAACAACCGCCGAAGTCCGGACGGGTGACTCTCGCCAAAAAGGTGGTTCCGTTACAGTCGGAGCCTCGTGCAATACGGAGAAGTCTACCGTCGACTCCGGTACAGCAGCGGAAGTGGCAAACTGGGGTACAGGTTGCCGAAATCGAGCTGTGTAAGTCTTGCATGCCGACTTACACAGCTTAAATTTGGCACCCTCATTTCGCTTCCGCTGCGTTGCCGAACTCGACGGTACTCTTACAACCTTCTTTCGCGGCTCTTTTTGCATCGCAACCACTTTTTTTTGCGATTCATCACCATCTACCTTCTTGGGGCGTTTGGTACCCGTCATCATCTTCATAGGCGCCGTCCTTTTCCTGGTGGTAGGACTTGCGCGTACTTGCGAGGGACCAGCCTTGGCAACAGGCGATCGCGATAGCAGCGTCGATCGCTTCGGTGAGCTTTGAAACTCATCTTCTGAGTCGTATTCGATGGGCATCTGTAACAATAAAGAGAAAACCATATTTAGAAACATATCCATGAGGGTAGTTGGTAGAGCGGTCTCCCAAGTTAGGATAAAATTATTTTTACTTACACTTCTCTTCAGAGACATGGTTCGTAGCTGGTTAGTTGGTGGCTGGTAGTGAGATGTATTCTGGCGGCAAAAGCTGGACAGAATGATTTCTACCTGTCCTCGCCTGCACTTTTAAGACCTCAATCCACCAATCAGATAGTTCGAGAGTAGGGGTAGAGGCAGAGGTGTACGCCCACTCCTCCAATGGGGATGAAAGACAGCCCACATCCCTACCCTATCAACTCCAATGTCGCCATGTTTTTTTTTGTCTCTTTCTACATCAATGTGTATTTAGAACTTATGAAATATTTCATGAGTTTGAATACCTGGAGCGGTAATGATTTTTTAAGTATGTATTAATAGATGTGTATGCCTTAAAGAGGATAGCCATGGGGCACCATTAAATTTTAAATGGGTATTTATAGAGGCTTACCTTTCTTCATGGAATAACCTAATCTTAAAGATGGGGTGGCAATAACAAATTTTGTTAATGGCTTAGGGATTATATAGAGGCTTACCTCTCTTCGTGGAATAATCTAATCTTAAAGATGAGGTGGCAATAAAAAATTTTGTTAATGGCTTAGGGATTATATAGAGGCTTACCTCTCTTCGTGGAATAACCTAATCTTAAACATGGGGTGGTAATAAAGTTTGTTATGGACTTAGGGATTAAAGAAATAAACTGTATTATGAGTTTACGAGACCCAAAGGGTCTCATTCCCCGAAACACTCCGACTGCTAGGGACAGCTCGCCTTTTCTATAATTATACTCGTTTAAATAAATATCTCAAAGCTTTCTTGTGGATATATTTATTGATTAATACAATTTGAAATTTTCTTATGTATATATTAACATACCAAATAAAAGTAACTGCAATATACAAAGATTTAAATATCAATTCTAAAACTACAAATATAATACGTTGAAAGCAACTTAAAATTCCAAGACTCCACTAACAACTATTTAAGATATTAAATTCTGCAACAACCAAAAAATTATGAACAGACAACTTGAATCTAAAACTATGAATCTAAAAGAAAGGCACTCTATGTATTAATGAAAAATATGATCTGCTCTTTCGGCTAACGACTCGTCTTTCAGAACTTTCATATGTGGTTGCGGATGTGACGGAGGCGGTGTCCTAATCCACGAATCAATAGCCTCACAAACTCTCAATGCACATCTCCCATTCGTGTTTTCGGAATGGTAGTCACACTTTTTGCTATGAACACTCTGCTCTGCTCTGCTCATGCCCACGTTAAGACAGATACTATGATCTATAGCCTCAATGTTCACTATCTGTATGTTTTTCAAGTTTAACATAGCTACAGCTCTCACTACATACTCATACTTCTGATGGCCCTTAAGAAAGATTTTATCGCTGTTCCTGATATGTTGTTTAATTATTTTCATGATTTGTTGCGCATTTGTATTTCCACTACTGTATCTGATGCCATGATTATATTTTTCCAAAAACTTGACGCTTCTTTGATCTTTTACGCTCAGTTCATTGAATTTAATGACGGGTTTAAGCACATAATGAAATAAACTTCCACTTTTCTTAAACCCTATCTCTTTTGGAACAAACGTAGACTGGATATTATATCCTTGGATATCTAGAACAACTATAGTCATTTTTGAAGTCTCACAATGAATCTGATGTAGATTGTGGGTAGTCTGAGTTTAGGTTAAATAAAATGTGCCAACTTTATTCTGCAAACATATATTTAATACTATCACACTTTACAAGCTTACAGTAACTTAAATCTAATATTTAGAAACTTCGGCTAACATTAATTGTATAAGTAGATCTAAATTACCATCTTCAGGAGCCTCATCTCGCGCGGTGATCTGATTAATGGCATCGATAGCATATTTTACATTCGATGCGGGGTCTGTTTGGTAAAATTGAATGTCAGAGTGCCCCCAGGGTAAAGTTTTTGTTGTATTTGGAATTATAAACCTTTTATCATCGTTGTGTGCTAAAGCTACTTTATTTTATACATCATGCAACCTGCTTTTGAATGTATTCATTTTTCTTAAAATCAGACCACCATTCTCTAGTATATGCTTATAATCATTACCACATAACTGATTTTGTATTACTGCTTTTTTAACACCCTTTGCTTTTTTCATTTCTCCCTTAACTGACTTGATATAGTATGCCTTCGCACCTGTTCCGTAAAAACTTATTATAGGATCTTCTGGAAATTCGTCTTTCATTTTACCCAGAATAGAGTCATTGACTGGAATGTTGAACTCATTGTTTTGTTTATAATTTGAAGTATCAAACTCGCTAATATTATTTCTCATAAATTCATAGAAGTCATCTGTATGAGTTTTCAAAATTTGCGAATCTGTATCACAGTAAAGCATAGATACTTTATCGTTGAATCTGCTTTTTAAGAAACCCATAAAAAAAATCATACATTACTATTTTAGATATGTCCAGTATACAGAATCCCACGTATATTGGCTTAAAATAATGTACTCTAACTTTTCCTAAATGGATAGCTGCAAGATTTTCGTTGAATATGGAACAACTCTTGAAATTTGGACGAGCTACTAGTGCTCCGACACCGATGCTATTACGAAGATTTTCCCAATGTGTGACCAACTTTATATCTCTTCTATTATCTACATTTTCCATAGTTTTTCCAAAAATTGCATTATTTAGAAGCTTATAAAAGTCCCTTTCAAATTTATTGTTTGCTTTATTACGCATTGCCGTATTGAGATCGATATATTCCTTCAACCAGAACGATTGTTTGAACTTAAGGATCCTGTGAACCTTGGGTTACTTGCAAACCATACCGTACAGCTTGTTGTAGTACGCGATAATGTACAATATATTTTTTCTTGTCGTACAGATTTGGGATTAATTTCGGAATCTTTGTCTTGGCATTTGGGTGGGATCATACTTTCCACCAAAAACGGAAGGTCGCTATGTGATCGTGTAACCCTTCAGGATATCGCACATCAACTTCCAAGACATAGCCATTCTCACCGTCTATTTTGGCATTTTCTAAATCGAATGTAGATATTTCTGAATCCCCCATCCATTCAAAACCTCCCGTAGGAAGAGGTGACGACATAGCATGCCCGTAAAGATTCGTGGCATCGAGATATGATATAAATGTCGATTCTTTAGATGGGATCATAATTTGGTAAATATTTATTATTTGCTTCGTGCATTCTATCGCTGCATTGACTTATCCCCCCGCGAATACCATTCTTAAAGAACCCAATCATATCTATGTCCGTAAGGAGCTGGAGATTAACTTTGGTATACTTTAACATGGCATCCCAAGACAATCCAGGAGATGTAAAATAGTGTGCTGGATCCAATTTGTAAATATTCATACTATTTCTCCTAAACCTTTCAAAGACATCACACAAGAGAAGCACGTCTGTCCGTAAATAAATATCAGAATATTCACCTAGATTCCTACAGTTGAACGTTCTCCATACAGTTATTGCCCTCGAATATTCCTCCTCAGATATATCTTTCTCATTCAACTTATCATAAAACTCTGCCTTTGACGGTAAATATTCTTGATCCAATTTCTTTACATCATCCACATAATTGTAAGGAAATACACCTTTCTGTCTAATTAAATTAAAGACTCTAGGGTCTGAAAAATACTTTTTACTCTCCAGAAAATCCCTACTAGTCAAACTGTCTGATAATGCTTGTAAAGATCCAGGTAGAAAACGACAACTATCGATAAATCTCATTTGTAAAAACTTCCTCCTTATTCTACCGGTTCGGTCCACATAGTCATGCATATACAGACTTTTTGTAAATGAAATGTATTTTTCCTTATTCTGGGCTACCACGTCTATCTTATCTCCATGAGAAGATAGTTGTTTGATAAATAGGTGACAATCGTACCCACTTAAATTGTGCGTTATAATTGGTATAAAATTTGGTAATTTGAAATTTAAATTACATTTCGAATGTGCAGCCCCGAATCTAACTTTACCAGTTATGTGGCAATGATCGCGAACTTTAATATCGGATCCTGAAAATGGTTTCTCACAGATGTTACATTTCGTTGAAGTATCAAATTCATCTGCTCTTCCGGCGTTAAAGGGATCATGGGAGTTACATCTTTCAAATATTTGAAATATAGTTCTTTAAGATCAGCTTCTAGCCTTGTCACGAATTCTTTCGCCGCGTCTTTACCTCGATACAAGACAAATTTGGATAAGTCAGAATCAAATGAAGATTTAATAAAATATGAAAATGAATATGGTTCATGTGTGTGGGTTTCGTTTGTATACGAATATTCTGGGTTGGGTTCACAGTTATCGATTGGTTTTAATAATGACTCAAAATCCGCATACACAACAAAGGGGACCGGCATTTGCTTTTCAAAATTCTCGAATTTAAGTATGTTTTCTGGAACCTGATTACCAAACTTATCAATTCGTAATTTTTCTGTGGGTGTTATCGTGAATATATGATTGCAATCGTTCCTTTGGTGAATATCTAGATACGCCTTAGTTGAAAAATATAACAAACAACCGTCACAAAAGTACCGCTTATGCTCGTTTGAACTTAACTGATGTGCAACTAACCGTGAAAGATCTCTTATCCAACAATAGTGACCATTCCCCTTATCATCCGTTAAATAGAGCAGATTGACATGTAAAGCTAATTTCTCTGAGCATATCTCAATGGACCAACTATTTCGTATGTGATATTACCCATCTTTGATTATTTTTTCAATTCCGTACACGTTTATAGATATATTATTGTTTCTCTCGAACAATGAGATATCTTTAAAAGTAATAGGAAAGTTCATACCGTGGACATTCAATATGGTTGAAAAATGCGGGTAGGATGACACTTCCGCTACTCGGGTGCTTGCTGGTAGTAGCGCTGATGTGACGGCCCAAGCAAAGCAACACTGGTCTTGATTTCGCACATTTACCACTGCCTTCTTTTTCTCTATAAAGTATGGTAACTTTATATAAGACGATCCACCCAATGGTGAAAACTTGTTAATGTTCACTTCAGCATAAAGGATACATTCGATCGCCCACCCTGAAAATAAAACAACAAAGGTTACTATCTCAATTTATGCACTTCTCTAAATATCTAACATACCAGAATCCTTCTCCTCAAACTCAGATGATTGGGATGTAATTTCATCAGCAAACCGTTGATAAACATCAGATAGGTCTGTGCTCTCGTCTATTACTTTATTAACCGTATGAAGGATTTGACGTCTGCCACATCACTCGTTTGTAATACATACTTCCCGAATACTTCCATGTTCACTTTCAGGGCTCTGTGCACTCGAAGTTTCTCTTCTATTACATCTAGAGTATTTTGCTTGATGTTATCGAAAAACTCTTTAAAGTCGGTATACAATTCTGATGGGCTAAATCTATAGCTGGCAATTCTACATTTGAATGCACTTTTTATAAGTCTCACACCCATCAGTGATCGGGATCGATGAATTTGTTTCTATGTTGTAATGTCCTTGCGTGGGCAGTCATTCGATTTTTCGGAAGTGAAACATTGCAGCAAGGACATATCATATTCGGAGGGTGTACTATCCAATTTAATTTTTTTAGCTTGTGGTCCACTTGTGGAACTGCCACTGCAAACATTTCTCTGATGTCGACGCAAATTGTCCGAACGCGTAAAATTATCACCGCAATCACTACATGTATGCATCTTATTAGACTATATCTTGATCACTGTCTGTCAAGCAACTGTGGCATCGATGATCGAGCCTCCTCGATTTATAGCTAGATACTCAAGGGCATCGTACCCCCACCTCCACTCATTCGCTTATCATGCAAGGCCCGACGTTAGCAAAACACGTTCTTTTGAAAGGCCAAGCTCAAGGCTATCCCCACCCCCATTTTAATAACATTCAGGGAGGATCACTATCGATCCTCATAGGAAAATCATACAACTAATTTCAAGGTTATACAAACAACCAATACAAACACTAATAACAAATATTTCACAATCAGTCAATGTGAACTGGAACTCTCAAGGTTACCCAACACCCCCATTTAAAAAGCCCCATTAAGATACGATCACTTTTGGAAAGACAACGTTACAAAATGACCTTCAGGGAGGATCAGAACCGGCACCTATAAGAAAAACCCACGTCAATACACCTCATGAAATACGGAAACCAAGGGTCATCCCCACCCCCATTTGAATGACCTTCAGGGAGGATCAGAACCGGCATATCCATACTACTTACAGGCATTTATATAATGCATGATTTTGCATTGCGAGTGCTTTTGCACATTAATAAACTTTTTTGATAAAATCGAAAATAGTTGTCATTCACTAAGGTCTTAACTGTCGCCTTCTGAAATATTATATATGTAGTTCGAAAATAGAGTGAGTTATGCGAGAAATTGTGAGTCCGTGTTTCACATGGCAAAATACATATGTATAAATGTGTGTATCCAGGCCCCTTAAGTCGAACCACCTACATAGGCGTAGCGGCGCTCATTGATCATTTTATCATCGCTCAAGTACAGATCTTCTTTTGCATCATCACTGTTTACTCAAGTACTTGAACGGCTTGTAGAAAAGCGTCGCTTACACCGATACTTCAATTTAAGCTCTTATAGAAGAGCGTCGCCTATCTTTTTTAACTAAATTAACCCCCCCCCCCCAGAACCATACTTTTTGTGGTTGGTCCCATCAGACAGTGCCACCCCATATACTAATAAAAAGAACCACAATTCCGAAAGCCTGGAATTCTGCCCACATCCAGCCTATGTTAAAAAGTGTATAGAACACGGATCCAACCAACCACAGATCAGTTGCTGTGCTTTTTGTCATCAGCACATTTTGGAAAAATACTTTTGAGCCTTGTCAGCCAATTAATGTTAGGCATATGTATTTCGACATTGGAGAACAACTGTATATCTCACATGTATGGCGCAAACATGTTCCAAACAAAGATTGTGATATCATTAAGCTCACTTTGGCTAAGTTGGTAATCATTTTCTTGATGTTTCCGCAAAGGAACTACTCGGGCCAATAGTGTAATTCCATGCTGGTAGGGGTATTTGGCCTTGGAGACTCGCCCAATACAGACCCTCTTAATAGAAGGTAACTCTGTTCACTCACATATAATGTTGTTGCACAGTTTCGTCTTCGCTTTCAGACATTCTACATATCGGTAGGTCACTTAACCCCATAATGTAATGATATTTCCTGAGTTAATAATGGCCAGTCAGGAATCCTAATAATGACATGTTTGACCAAAACCTGCAGGGATTTTCATGGCAAATCTACATCCCTGTAGCTGCTCCCTTCGTTTTACTATTCGGCCATGGTAGTGTTTTTGGCTATTTCCGCAACTGTGGTTGTCGACATTTCAGGAAGGTCACATGGTCCTAAAATTCTTTGGTCAACAGCCTTCCTGGGCAGACCGTCCGCTATACGGTTGCCGCTGTTGTTGTTGTTGTGCCTTTAACCTACCTTAGGACTATATTGTTTTTGGCTGAAGCATACGCTAATGAGTGGTGTCATTCCATTGCTAGCCCTGATGTGACGTGAAGTCTTACAGGGTTAGCAACTAACGATATGCCAGCAAATTCCGTTAGAAGGTCACTGACATTTTTACCCATAGCCCACTTTGTTCTTAGGTTCAGAGACCTGGAGTAAATCCGGCATCCAGCGCCTTCCCTTGTTTTGGATGTGCAAACTGCATTTGTCACTTTTGGCTCAGCGTCCTGCTTTATTTCCATTTTGTAGAGTTTCTTAAAAACGAATGTTGGTTAAATTGAGTCGTTGGTTGCTTGTACAATGGGTAGTGCGTTTAGCGCTTCCCGCCACACCAGCTGCTTAAGCTGTCCCATACCTACATCGAGATTAATACTAACCGTGCGAAGTCTTAGCATTGACAGTAACGGAACCTCTTTGATGCAAATACCTAGAGGGGTAATGCCAGTTATTACTCCCACAGCAGCATTTGGTGTTGTTTTTATAGCTCCTGTTATATTAATGCAAGCTCTACGTTGTGTTCCAAATAATTCATTAATCGCTGTCGCCTACACAACCCAGGCAATGGCTCCATACATTAGGATAGGTCTAATAATTGTGATCTAGATCCAGTGGGTCACTCATGGCTAGATATATGTGTTGAGACATGGAACTTTGAGGCAAACCGAGGAATTTTCACCTCAGCCACTGCTCACAGGATTGACGCATTCACTCATGGTTACACTAATTTCATTTCTTCATTGATAGAAAGTATCACTTCACTCACGGATGCGAAGACTAACAAAAACTCCGTATATACAGAGTGTTGACATAATTGCACTGGTATTATCTGCTTTTTAGACGCCAATTACCATTGAAAAAAATAGCATTCACGTATATCATCACTTTTAGGAGATACCGTTATAAACACAAGTCGTACAAAAGCCATTAGTATGGTTTCTTCTTCGTTTTTCTATAAATAATAGTAATGACGGTTCGGCCGTGAATGTGTGTATGTGGAATGCAGGCCGCGTATGTGATATAGAAAGAGAGAATTGAGCTGCCATGTAGTGATTTTTTGTACTTCCTGTGCATAGTGTAGTCTACGTACATTCACCAGAGTTGCACATAGCTCTAAGTGAGAGGGGATAAAGCACTAAACAAACCTTTTCTCAATGCGATTTACAAATCTACGGAGTCTAACTACTCGCCAAATTGATTTTTTCAAAACATGTCACGCGTTTCGCTGTTGATTTTTCTATCATTACTATCATTAGGGGAAGATTTAATCTATGACTTAAGCTTAATTCACATGTACACGACTTTCGATATACGATTCGTATTCGTACTGATTTATCGTATAATCTAAATATGTGAATCCAATTTTAACGTACCAAATTTAGTTACAAATTTGTTGGTAGCTACGCCAGCTGCCGAGGTGCTGTCAAGTCAATTTAATTTTGTAGATATGTGATTTGAGATCAAATCCAATCCAATCCACCAAATGCTTCGATTTCTTTCCAACATTTATCACTCAAGAATATCTGTTAGATGCACGGTTGAATAGCATGCTTTACAGTATTTAAATACCTCAAAGTTAACCCTTGACTTCTAATGCGGCGTCGCTGTTACGTAAGTACTAACGTGCCATCCGTTTTTTCGCATTTCTTTAAGAAAAACATCCAAACTTCATTTAAAAAATGTTTTTATTAAATACGTACATAGAACAAAATCAGTTCTAAGGTTGAGACAAGGTACAAACGTATTTTCAGTTTAATAAGTATGTTAATTTTAATTCATGTATTAACATTAAAAACTGAATTTGCAAATACCGCTAGAGAAAAATAGACGTAAATACTAAAACAAAACCTAATAACTAATTTTCACTTTATTGCAATAAAACTCGCATGCACCAAATTACATCGATTCTTTCTGCGCAAATTTCATAAATTTTCTTGATGCGTTCTGAACCCACATTTTAGTCACATATAACACAGAAATCCAGTTATCCTTACGTTATTTTACCAATATCTTCTGAGATACCTAAAACTCTTTTATATCTTCTCGTATAGCCTCCGAGGTAGACGCATATTTTCCGCTTTTCTTTGTGGACTTTCTATCGCAAAATTTAGATATCATCCTTTTCATCATCTTGACAAATTCTTCGTATCACGTACTTTATCTTAAAATAACTTTCTCATAAAAAAGCTCAAATGTTACTACTCGCACATCTACTACTAAATCGACTGAAGGTAGACAGGTAGAGCCGAAATCAGATGGAACGTTAGTAGTTGAGGGTTAAAGCAAGTATTTTCTACTACTACTTGACATTCATAAAATTTTTTTGTGTCTTATAGGTGACATATTCAGTGTTCTGACTTTCCTAGTTTTGAATTGAAAATATTTACATGATACGAGTATAAGCCTATGTGCTCAAATATAACACATTCTTGATTTAATATTATTATAGCTTTGCGCATATAGGAAGATATAATAATATCACTATAACTTTGTACATGGAAATAACCTCAAGGAGAGTTCACGCAAAGTGATCTTCCACTCAACCCTTGTTTTATTCGTATAACAACATTAAAGTGAAGGAAACTAACTAATCTAAAACTACGTCACAAACACACGCATGTATACTTGAACGAAGTCACATATTGTTCATCCGAGAATTTATTTTTATGTGTTTAGAAAACTGAAACTAAATATTGAATATTTTAGGCGCTGTACCACTTATCTAGTCAAAAATATCTAAGATACGAAATCTAGCTCAATGCAGTGCTTAAAAAATGTGGTGACATTGACGATTATTTTTCACACACATTTTCTAATACGACATAATACAATACAATATAATACATTTTTATTAATAACCGCGGGAAAGGCTTAATTAATTAATAATTTTCTATTTATATATTTTTTCTTATTTAAAGCCTTGCTTGCAAATTTATGAGTGCGTTTTAACGATTGGTTGGTATTTCAATTAAATCTTTTAACACAATCGTAATGATACACCGTTTCATAAGTAATAGAATAGAAGGTAAATGTAAATGTATAATCAACATTTTACTTATAGAGATGCTAATCTCGGGACATTAACAAGATAAAGGGTTTTCTAGAAATTAATATTGAACTACGTAGACTGTGACCAATTTTGTAATTCAAAAATTAAATCTGTATCAAAAATATATATATCATATAATGGTAATAAAATATTCTATTTAAAATAAGAAAGTTGATACCTACTTCCGGTATATCCAGATGTCCGCGATCTTTGAAATTATTTTCTACAAGTAGATCATTTGAAAGGAAAGGTTTTTTGTTCAAGCCATTTTCTTCTAATTCAAACGGTAATGCCGCTAGAGAGCGCCGCGCGCTTATTGGACAACCCTGTATACAATACAATTTCCTAATAAATATGTTAGCAGTCAACAGACCTGCTGCGTATCCCTGACACACACTACGGACTCCTAGATGGTCCGTGGACTTCATATTAAGAAACCCCGCCCTAACATAACCTCATCACAACGGCTACGACACACTGGTATTTAGGTTTTGCCTTTGCGATTGCACAGATATAACAAAATTAACCTATCGTAAAGAGTTCATCAAAAGTCATGTGAATTCTGTGATTCCAATTTCATAGAACTTCATAAATACCGTATAATCAAACTTACACATCTTTTATCAGGTTTCCAAGGTTAAGGTAATGTCGACGAGCAATAAAATGGCCAAGTACAGGTTCTGTTTCTTCAGGATCCATTGAATAATGTTGAAAAACACTTTCTTACTATCTTTTTATCTCGGTAGTTTTGCCATATAAACAGTATCCACCTTCAACTATTCTTGAAATATTATCCTTCATTATTTAAACATAACAGCAACTAAAGGAACAGTCCCTCGTCTACATTTGAAAGGCCTAAGAGCCAATTGGAGGGATAGTACCGCCCACTGTGGGAATTATAGTCTCAGATAAACAAAAAAGTTAATTGCTAACAAGCCACTTACTAGAACATACTCATCAGTTCCCTTGGAATTGTTAGAATAAATTGAATAACAGTAACAATTTCCTAGAAACGATTAGAGAAAATATCTAATAACCTGTATGAGTATGGGCTAGTTTTAACTTTTTACATTGCCTGTTTGTCGGAAACTTTAGACCAATTATTTGCAATTAGATAAAAAAATATTCAGCTTGTATAGGACGACGTACGCAGCATTTAAAATTAGGTTGAACTGCTGTTCTGTTCGGTTTAATATGAACCAAGAGGTACAATGAGAAACTCAACTGATTTGTTTTGGTCCATGTACCACATTACAATGGAATGTCCTGAAGGCTTGATACAGAAGTAAAATAATCTACCTATATCCGAGTGATAAGACGATTATATTTGACGTTCATACTCGTATGAAACTAATGTGTTGTTATTACAGGATCCATATCCCAAAACAGTAAAAGTAGCTAGATATATTGAACAATGAAAAGGTTATATCCAACCATCATTGTAGTATAATACTCCAATGAATTGCTCTCATGTGTGGGGATGCGCTTCGAAGCACTCTCTAAAGCTTCTGGACACTATCTAGAAGAGCGCAATTAGACTAACCGATAGGTCTTACCTCACAAAGGACCTCCAGGCTGGAACATCGCAAAAGGGTGGCTGACCTGTCCCTGTTTTACAGATTCTACCACGGAAGATGTTCGAGTGAGTTCTCCCCGATAATAACACCGAAGTACCGAAGGCCGTCCGAAAGAGGATCACTAGAGAGGCTCTGCGAGTTCAACTTTACCAGGTCGAGGTCGCTACTCCCCGAACAAGTCTCCTCCAGCATTCCTTCTTTTGGAGAAGTTCGACGCTGCGAAATGAGCTGCAGGGAAATTTGTTTCCCGATGGGTGCAACCTGCAGCGTTTCAAGTCTAACGTCCACATACACCTATCCTTTCGCAGCGCTTCTACAGCACCTTAGGCTTTCAGCCTTTGTGCGAGGCTGACCATGAATATATCCAAGGTACTTAAAAGCCCTTGAAGGATGTATTTCTATATCACTTTACACAAAGCAATGGTTTGTCTCTTCTCGCAGCTGAGCAATTTCATTAGTCTGGCGGATTCTGAAAGGGGCTCCATCTCTCCACGTAGTTCCGCCAGCTCGATCTCTTATTGCTACGTAGCTCTTTTTTATCTTCTTGCCTCTTTATAGGCATCCCAGGAGGCTTCGTTGACCCTACTTGTTGCCCTGTTGAGAGCCCACCTTGTGGCCTCTCGTAGTTTATTTAGCGACCTAGACCACAGGGTCCTCTCCCGGGAGCTAAGTTGGAGGCACAACACTCCACTTCTTTCTTTGTATTAAAAAGCCCAGCCGGTTCCCCAGTGTTCGCAGCAGCCAGGTTGCCACCCAGTCGGTTGCTCTGGGGTTCCAGCATTGAGCTACTTCGCTGTGTACTGAATGTATCTCAAACGTAATCATAGTAATCTTCCTATGATCAGACAGAGATAGGTGATCCCTCTAGATCTAGAATCTTACAGTCTTACAGTCTTACACTCCACTAGCAAATCTACTACAGGTTCGCAAATTGTATTAAGATCATTAACATGTATGCTTAAGCTGTGAATGAGTTCCTCTAATCCTCCACATAGTGCCAAAACCATTTACATATCCCATGCCATCAACTTTTTCAGGAAACACCATTTTTTTCTAACGGTGATCCCGAAATCATAAAAAGAACATAGAGTTTCGATTCGTATTATTGATAAATTCAAAAACTAAGCCAGTGATAAGAACGTTACAGACAGAATCTTGATCCTAACAACGTGAATGCAACAC
Source organism: Callosobruchus maculatus (assembly GCA_951848785.1). Taxonomy (NCBI): domain Eukaryota; kingdom Metazoa; phylum Arthropoda; class Insecta; order Coleoptera; family Chrysomelidae; genus Callosobruchus; species Callosobruchus maculatus. The sequence goes on from CATOUR010000307.1 coordinate 271,884, forward strand.
TATAATACAGGTTGCTCATTTGAAAGCTTACCATACCACGGATTTATCGAAAATCACTGATTAAAAGAAAAAAACGTCGAGACATGTCAAAGAATTTCTCAAGCGGGACAACTTTTTGACCAAAAACTACTTCACTCCCTTGTACCCTCTGCCCACCAGAATCATCTCTTTAAAAATTTTAAATGACAAGGGATATCGAGTAATAGCTTGTTTCAAAGGTAATAGTCAAGTTTTTTTATTTTGACGTTTGATTTTTTTTATCAGTTGATTCGTTTTCGAGCAATTTAGTAAAATCTATGTATCTTAATGTGTTCAGATGGAAAATAGAAACACGCGAAAATATCGTTGTTTGTTCGAGTTCCTGCCTGATAGTTGCAAAAACAGTGGAAATGATTCCATTTCATGGTGCCCAGTATCAATGGGTTTAACGCCAGACATCAGGGAAATGGGGGCCATTTAGAATATGTTTAGTCCCCAACCTGAAAGTTTGGATGACCTTTGTCAACGCATCATCGAAAGCTGGCATGATATCCCACAACACGTTTTTGCAACTGTCTGTCAGGAATTTGAACATCGCCTATAAATATATAATGACGGACCGCATTTTGAACACTTATTGCAATAGAAAGTGATCATTTTTGATTTTTATTTTAACAAATTAAGATAAATAAAGATTTTGCTAGTTTTCTCGAAAACGAACCGACAATTTTGAAACATTCAAACGTCAAGATAAAGGACTTCGAGATACCTTTGAAACAAGATATTACTCGATACCACTTGCTATTTAAACTTTTTAAGGGGATGACCCTGGGAGACAAAAGGTATTGTGTGGCCATCGTAAATTGAGCATTGCGGAATGAGGAAGGGCCGTAAGGGGACATGGAGGCTCCCTCAGGTAGCGATCGTCATTACCATATCGAGTTTAGAAAGGGGCAGAAAACACATAAGTATGACAGAGACATTAAATATCGTCTGCTGCGGTTATCCAATCACGATGCTGGACCAGGTGGCGAATAAAATCTGCTGTTGCCAATTGTAATTAAGGAGTATTACGTGAATATAATTTATTTGCAGTTTCCTTTATACATAAAATAAAACCAGTCGTAAAAGAACGAAATAGACTGAAATTATTAAGAGCTATGGCAACGTCTTTACTTCTCTCACCGCATTCTTTGCATTCTTTTGGCTGTTCAATTTACGTTGGCCACACTAGTACAAGGGAGTGAAGTAGTTTTTGATTAAAAATTGTCCTGCTTGACAGATCTTTTGACGTGTGTCGGCGTTTTTCTTTTATTCAGTGGTTTTCGAAAAATCCGTGATAGGAAGTTTTCAAATGAACATCCTGTATGTAATTTAAGATTTTAGGCTCACCGTTGGTTAGGAAGCCAGTTAGCAACAAAGAAAAGCTGTTTTTGACCAGCTGTTAAACAGTTCCACCTTTTCATATATTTTTTTCAAATGCCTAACTGATACAGGTCAAAGAGGTGGCTGAAGTATTTGTTTATCTTCAAGTATGTGTAGTTTTATTACTCGGCCCGTCAAGCACGTTAGAACATGCATGAACATGTGCGAATTATGTCTAAGAGTACAGCAGTAATAGTGATTGATAATTGAATAAGTAATTCTACACTTAACATTCTGTAACCCATCTAGAGGAAAAAATAAACACCGCTATATTGACAGAGCTTCAAATCTCCACAATGCTTCCCAGCTTATGTGTGGGAAGCAAAGGTACTGAACCCAAACAACTGCTACTTACCGTCGTAATTTCAGTGACTTGCAGTTCATCGGTGAGTACTCATTGTACCTACTCCGCTATAAACAAATCAGACGCAAAAAAACATCATAGTAGATTGCACACCAATGAACAAAAAACCTATAATTATAAATGCTAATTCCATCATACGCGTATCAGTATGCGCTGTACCGATGAGCCTAGACTTTTTATACAACCTTCAGCGTGGAAAGAATAACAGTATCAAACTGCATATATGGTGCGTTACATTGTTTGTGTTTTATAATTTTTACGGTTACTGGAACAAAAATGCGAAATGCTTAACATATCCATTTTATGATGACTAATAACCGTAAACAACTGCAATGAATTGGATGCTTCAACAATTACGTTTGGCTCTTGAAGAGATGATCTTTCTGGTTTAGAGGTGTCTAGTTCTACATCAATCATTGCCTAGGTAACGGGAGCATTGTGATGGCGACAATTTTCTATTTTGAGATAATACAGAATACATAGATAATTTTCGGGCGTTTTATGCTATCTACATAACGAAAATCCACGTCGCTTAATTCCGACGGTCTGTCTGCCGGCATTCTTCTAGCCTCGCAATCTCAGTAACCGCTGTATGGATAGTGACGAAATTTGGGTAGTGATATGCTGTGGGGTCGTAGTAGATAATTGTGCTTTTTAAAATTGGTGCATGGGCGGCGGAGGAAAATTATCAAAAAACATGTCAAATACTCCTCATACTTCGTTTTTGGCGTTTTAGGTGCTCCTGGTAATTTTCTACTTTTTTTGGGTGGGGGTGAAATTGGGGCGGTTGAGGGGTGGAAGGTTGTAAAAATGAAAAATAGGCAATCCATTGCCCTGTGAAATAAACACATATCGTCATATTACACTTTTTTAGGTCTATCCGAATATCGCCTTATTGCCTATTACAGAAACCCAAGAGGCTTAAAATTTTCTCCTGGACTAATAGGAATATTACTTCTGTATGGTGTAACATGGTAATTTTTGAATTGATTTTAACTTTCAAATATTCCTCAAACTTCGTTTTTAGGCGTTTTAGGTGTTCTTGATATTTTTCTGTTTTTTCGTAATGGTGAAATTGGGATGGTTGGGGTGTGGTTGGTAGTAAAACTGAGAAATTTGTTGTATTCATAATAGGCGGTCCATTGATCTGCGAAAGGAAGACCTAGCGGCATATTACACTTTTTTAGGCCGATCTTAACATTGCCTTGCCTATTACAGAAACCAAGTGAGTTTTCTGATTCATACGTACGACTATTGCTTTAGATTGTTGTGTATTGCGTAACCTGGTATTAAATTGATTTTAATGAAATTTTGACACAGTACTATTATCGTCTCAAGAGCAGAAAACGCGTATGGTTTTTAGAAATCGTGTAATCAAAAAAACTAAAAATATAAAAACAACTCAAACTTCGTTTTTAGGTGATTTGCAGGCTCCTGATAGTTTTCCACATTTTAGTTCCCACGCCGACAGGGGACATCGTGAAAATTTGCAATTTTCAATATGATTTGTGATTGTTTTATGATACCTACATAACGAAAATCTACGTCACTTATTTCCGGCTGTCTGTCTATGGGCGTTTGTCTAGCCACTTAATATCAGTAACCGCTACCTGGATTGTGATGGAATTTGGGTAGAGATGTGCTGTGGGGACGTAGTATAGATATATTTTGAAAATTGGTGAATTGACGGTGGAGAAATTGGTAAAAAACACAAAATTATCAGAATCCCTCCAAACTTCATTTTAGAGGTTCCTGGTCCTTTAAATTTTTTGGAGGGGGTGAAACTGAGGTGGTGGGTGGGTTGGTGTTTAAAACCTCAAACATTTGTTGTATTCATAAAATACTCTACTCTACTAATACCTATCCGAATGTTGGCTTTGGATTTTATATCTGTGGAATATTTTGATACATACATATTATTATCGTAATGTGTAACTTGGAAACTACTAACTTAGTCGTGGTGAAATTTTGACACCGTAATACTACCGTGCAGAAAATGGTAACAGTATATTGTTCCTGGAACTCTTGCCAGTGGCAGAGGAGAAATCAACAAGAAAAAAAACGAAAAAACGAAAAACTCCAAATTCGCTCAAACTTCGTTTTAGGTGTTTCAGAGGTCCCTGATTATTGTTTACTTTTTCGAAGAGGATGGTGTAGGTATAGGAGAAAGAGAAGAAAATGTGACATTTTTTGTTAGCCACGATAATGTGAGGGAAGTACTGACTCCATCTCCATCTTTTATAGTAGATTCCTCATCTTATGGTAATGAACAAGTACAACTAAAATACATGTTATGAAGTTATTACTGACCTATTATTTCCATAAAATTGTGGATTTAATTATCTTCAACCTGAACAAAAATATGGAATTCAGATATAAAAAAGCGGTGTTTGCTGGGTTACTGTTACACTAGGGTTAACTAAATTATAGATTATAGATTTTTCTGTGCAGGATCACATGACCTCAATACAATTTATTTTTGACAATGAGATAAATCTGAGTTCATAGTAGGTACTTTCAATTCCCACACCGTTGATAGTATTGTAACCGCGTAAAATTTCAGTTTTCTCTTATGTCTGTTGATGTCTATATCACAAACATCATATAGTAGCTTGAATTCTTAATATTCTGACACCCTTCCCGGGTATCGCTACAAATTTATTAATTTAGTGCCTTATAAAAAAAGCTATAGCTGGACGCTTATTTACCTCTTACATGTACGATTTTTGAAAACAATCTCCAATGGTGTTCCTCGAATTAACATTAAGGCATCTCATGCAGACTTGTCCAATGAAACTGGGTATTTCACCATTTATCACAGATACTGTCCACATCTAAGGGATAGTATACATTTTAATAGCTCCAAATTTATTGTTATCCCAAGAATGCATGTTTTCCTGTTTTAATTATAAAAAAATGGATCTAAAGCTTCATGTTCCTTCTAAAAAATCAGAATATGAACTTTAAACCTTTTTTGAAATCTAACATTACATCTAGGTGACAGATTATATTTCTGGTTGTTTTTATAAGAATGTGAAGTATTTCAAACGTAGAAAAAAAAGCGAACATACGTATTGCGCATTGTTATATAACATAAAGCTATTAATGTCTATTACTGGACAATTAATATTAATAGAGACATAAATGATTACCTAACTGACTGTCACTTCGTATACACACTGTGAGAAACTATTATCGTAAGCACGTTTATAGTGCATATGAATTTTCATACAGATACTATATTATTATAGGCGGAGCCTAAGTGATATAATCTGTTGGAACTCAAATGTGCCGACGTGAATTAGAATTAATTTAAATCATTTATATGAATACAACAGCTACAGTTAATAGTATGTTATGATAAATACTTTATATATCTCTAACAAGATGGAATATTATCTGTAAGATTTATGTTTGCGTACATATTTCTTTAATAAGAGCATGATTAGAAGTAATACAGCGTTTTATGCAGCTGCGGTGCGGTGGTATGGGGAAATATCTGTAAATTGACAACGTTAGTCAACTAAAACAAAATGAAGAAGAAGAAATTCGTCCCTTGACGGCTAAACTTTATATGGTGCAGAGGCCTTCGTTTACATCTACTGTGCAACCCCATACTGCATTAATTTGGAATAACCCAGTATTCAACATTCAACAGAGGGATGACAAGAGTTCCTGTCGTCTTGTTTATTTTCGGTTGTTGACGGTAGTTTTGATTATGATGGTGATTCAAGATTGAATAAAAATAATCAGGTATTTTTTATACTAAATTGCTACTTCTTATACTATTTAGTTTTACGGTCGGTAGTTTACAATTAATTGTTACCCTAAAATTGCTAATAAACTATGGGAGCAACACAGTTACACATCAACGTATTCTACGGTGGCATTTGGTGGAGCACATTGTTCTTACATCCATCAAATGAAGTGCTAATTAGCCTGACGTGTCGAAGCTACTGCACAGCATAGTAAACAACCAGCACAATAACTCAGGTTGGCGGCAATTACACGCGCGTCCCCACTTTTGGATGATTTTTTTGTAGGGATGCTAACGATACTTCGATACTTGTACTTCTGCACTAATATCGAGTATTTTTATCTTAGATACTTTTTGAGCGATTCCAAGCTGGTATCGATACTTTTGTAGGAGTATCGGTATCGATAATAATTATATAATTATTGAGGGGTGTAATAAATTGCACAAAATTCTCTGTGCGAACCAAACGCGCCTATTTGGCTAAAACATATCGAGTTGATACCGGTATCGATATTTTCATTTTCGCATCTCTACCCAAACTTCACAGCGGTAAAATCATCCATAAATCATCCCAAGGTCAAATTTTATGGGAACCATTTTTATATAGGAAATCCTTGTGCTGGTTGTTTGCTATGCTGTGGCTACTGCCCTAACTACTCTGTATACAGGGTGAGTCCTAAGTGAAAACTGAAAAATGAGCGTGATATAGAATCAAAAAAAGTAGGTATGGCTTGTGTATCATGATGTACCTACTCTGTTTATGTTTAGTTTTTTGCTCGGATTTTTGTCTTATTGATCAGTTGTTGTACCTGTCAATAAGAGAACTAGTCACTTTCAATTTATCATAGTTAATTTCAGATAGGCAAATCCTAAAAGCCTTTCATGAAAATGTGCCACTTCTAGGACTTACCAATTTAAAGTTAACCACGACAAACAAAAAGTGACTACTGCACTATCTGACAGGTACAATGTCTAATCGATTTGATGAAAATGCGAGCAAAAAATTAGACATAAACGGCCAAGGTACGTCTTGATACGCAAGCGCGGATATACTTTTGCTATTCTGTATCTGTATGGGATTGTGGAATATCAATATTTTTTTATGTGTCTGCTCAGGCTTTTTTCTTATAGCCTTGATAACCATGTTTTGATGCTTACGTCTTTGACAAACCTTTTTTTAGGAACAATAGAATTAGTTCACCTAGGTTCTGAGCTCATTAATAAAACATCTCTGATTACATTGCCTAGTCAGATTAACAAGGATCTGTTTTTAAATTATAATATAAATTCTATAATGTTATATATAATATCATACATATAATCTGCCTCTTAAACGTTATGTAACAAAAATATAGAATTTTCAATACCTAAGTAAAGGCATATCATAATCAATAACAGGCTTAAAAGCTCTCATTGTTCAACTTGAAGAATTAAGATGTCTTAGTTACTATTAAGGGCTATAATATAGCTTCAAAATAAAGCAGTATTGCAGTAGGTTAAGCAAAACTAACATTTGTGGGAAAATATTCAGTCAATTGTATTGACTGCATATTTTTTGAAACAATATTAAAGATCCCTGTAAGTGGCCTCATTTAGAGGTATTCCCATACAGTATAGCAAATAGCCGTCTTAAAATCCTTTTATCCACGTATGTGTCCCCATAAATACTCGCCTTGTACAGCTAACATCCAACAGACCATGAAGAAGCGAAGATACAAGCAGAGTGTTTTAAATTTCGACAAAGAAATGTTGCTACCGGATTTAATCGTGCCACATAAATATTCATTTTGTCTTTTCAACTTTTGTATCGTTTTAGTGATTCCTTAGCCTTTAGCGTACCTGCCGACACTTTTCATTTGTTGAGATTCTCCCATGCATACAGTGTAGCGTTATGAATAGAGGACAGTTTATAACCAAAAGGCAAAGATAAGGGCCTAGTTGTACTTGCAGAGGTCCAGATGTCGGGTGGTGAAGGGTTTTCTAACATCAGGTGGCAGCATTTACGAAACAAAGAATGTACGGCATATAAACTTGAAGGGATCATTTCCGAAACGACTTTTGTTTGTTTAAATTATATGTTTATCCTCAATAGTTGAACAGTTGAAATGCCTTTAATTTGATCGCAAAATAGTAGTGTATGGCCGCTATTATCCTATTGGTACGTAACGAACATTTGACAGGCAAATAATTGAAAAAAATATTAAAAAGACCTGTTAGCGTAACCATACTTAAAGTCCGGGTCCAACAGGAGGCGTTCTAGAACGCGGCCTTACGGCGCTCTCTATTAATACAACGGAACGCTGTAACGCGGCATTAGAGAACGCCGTAACGCAGCATTCCCAAATGCCCTCTGTTTAACCGGGCCTTAAGGGCATCTATGTTTGAATCACTTCACATCTTGTTAAAAATTGGCGTAACGCTTTTCCTCGAGCCGTCAAACAGACCTGTTTGGTAAACACAACGGAATGCTGTAATGCGGTATTGGAGAACGCCGTAACGCCCGTTATAGAACGCCCTCTGTCTGTTTCTTATGACATTCTCCGTTTTTTGCTGTAAAATCGAAAGTGATTTCCCTTTCTTTAGGTAGGCCACACGTGTTTCGATTTTCAATCATGTTTACAACAAAACTTCAAACGTTAGTTTGAAACCTAAGTGCGATTTTTTTTTCGGGATTCGTCCTATGATATACGGTGCAAATGACAGCTGAGTATCAATTAATATAACCCAAGTCAAGAAAATATGGTGGTCTCTGAAGAACAATGTCGCCCAGTGACTAATCGAATGTAATCGGATCTTTTACTTCCCACACCGATAGGTGAGGGGAGTATTGTGATCGCGAAAATTTTAGATTTTGAGATAACACGCTTTTTGGGCGTTTCATGATGTCTACATAACGAAAATCCATGTCACTCATTTCCGTCGGTCTGTCTGTCTGTCTATCTGTCGGTCTGTCTGTCTGTGCGCGTTTTTCTAGCCTCGCAATCTCAGTAACAGCTGCATGGATTGTGATGAAATTTGGGCACCGTTATGTCGTGGGGTCGTAGTAATGCTGCTAAAATTTTGAAAATCGTTATACGGGGGGCGGAGTAATTAGCAAAAAACAAAAAAATTCAAATATGCCTCAAACTTCGTTTTTAGGCGTTTTGGGGGGTCCTGATCATTTTCTACTTTTTCTTGGGTGGGGGTGAATTTGGGGTGGTTGGGGGGGTTGTAAAACTGAAAAATTTGTTGTATCCGTAATGGGCTGTCTATTGATATGTGACTGAAAAAGTTAGCGGCATAGTGCACTTGTTTAGATCCATCCGAACGTTGCATGCTTATTATAATATAACACATATTATGTAGAAACCACGAGACTTAGAATTTGTGATGTATACATACGAGTATTGTTTTAGATCCTTCGATATCGCATAACGCGAAAATTGTTCAATTAATTTTGACGAAATTTTGACACAGTATTACTACCGCGGCGAGGATGGAAAACGCGTATGTTTTGGAAAAATCGGGTCAGTGGCGGTGCAGCAGTAATAAAAAAACTAAAAATATAAAAACAGACCAAACTTTGTGTTTAGGCGTTCATTTTCATTTTTTTTTTTTGGGCGAAATCGGGGGCGGTTGGGGGGTGTGGGGTTGTAAAATTGAAAAATTTGTTGTATTCATAGTAGTCTGTTCATTGACCTGTAGAAGAAGTACCTAGCGGCTTATTACACTTTTTTAGGTCCATCCGAACATTGGCTTGCCTATTACAGAACCCAATTTTGTGATCTATACATACCTACGAGTTTTGCTTTATTTCGTTCTATGTCTATTGCGTAAAGCGAAAATTATTGAATTGATTTTGATAAAATTTTGACACAGAATTTATTACCGCGGCGAGAATGGAAAACGACTCTGTTTTTGAAAAACTGTGTCAGTGGCGGCGCAGCAATAATCAAAAAACCAAAAATATAAAATCAGCTCAAACTTCGTTTTTAGACGGGTTGGAGGCTCTTGATCGTTTCGCGGCGTCCCGGTGAAGCATGCAGAAAAAAACCGTGGCATTCTAGTTCCTGAGGAGGGAGACGCAAGAAACTATTTACGAGGGTTTTTGTGTTGACATCATCATTTGTGGGAAGTACTGAGTCAATTAACTTGATTTTTAGTGTGAATGACATAACATTGCATTTATATAAGTTTAGCGATAATCGATTTCCGAACACCATAATTATTTTATATTTATACCCGGTTTTTTAGTGCACTTTTTACTAAGTTTGAGCAGAAATCTTTGCCATAGCAAGCTTTCGAGGTGTTCTCGCACAAAAGTATAATTACCGAAAAACAGCACTTCAGAATTTCCGAAAAATACATACAATTTCTTCCTCTGGTAGTATATTTGGAGTCACCGATTTATTGAGGGTTGTAGTGCGAGTTACACGTTAATTTTGAGAATAGCCGAAGAAATTCTCACGCGAATGTCGCTGGGCGTATACAGAAATCCAGATTTTTAGCACTTTATGAAAAAATAGCAGCCATCCAACAGTGTAATATTCCAATTTGCATAAGTAAAGCTTACTCTGAAGCCTTACTCGGTCGAAAATCATCCGAATTCCACACAATTACGAGCTGCAAGGGATTCGCTTTAAAATTAACATCTCCGGTTCTGGCTATACTACTATAATTTCAACTGTCTATGATCGGCCTTAGTAGCAGACAGAGGCGCCGAATCAGATATTTGCTCTATACCAGCAACACTTTAGTAACACATAGAGTGAATTTTATTGATTTACTACACATTCTCTGTGCGTCACAATCAAATTATGTCTTCGAGTTTGCAGGTTACATGGATATGAAAAGTAAAGGCACCGCTCATAACGGTTACTTACTTCATTGGTCGGGCCACTCATTATTTTTTTTAATTTAATTAACCGCTTATATTACTCATGTTCCCATATTCCTGGTGCTTGCCATTTTCGTTAATTTATCAATCAGATTTTACTCATGATTATAGAAACTGGTGGCATTTACCCATTCAGCATTCAGCTGCAGTTTCAGTGTCTCAATCAGATCTTACTCTTGGTTGCAGACACTGGTGGGTTCCACTCAGCTGCAGTTTCAGTCTCTAAATCAAATCTTACTCATGATTGTAGAAACTGGTGAGCCCCATTTTGCTGCTGTTTGTGTGTTCCAATCAGATTTTACTCATGATTGTAGAAACTGGTGGCCCCTTTAGATGCTGTTTAAGTGTCTCAATCAGTTTTTACTCATGATTGTAGAAACTGGTGGCCCCTTTAGCTGCTGTTTAAGTGTCTCAATCAGATTTTACTCATGATTGTAGGAACTGGTGGACCCCATTTAGCTGGTGTTTGTATGTCTCAATCAGATTTTACTCATGATTGTAGAAACTGGTGAACCCCATTAAGCTAGTGTCTGTGTGTCTCAATCAGATTTTACTCACTTGGAAATCATCGTTAAAGAATCGATCACATATAATGCAGTGCAGATTCATAGGAAGTGTCTACACTAGTTTTTAATTCAAGTATTTAAAAGTTTTCCGTAAAAAAACCTTTTTTGTTACAAAAGTCTTATTACTGCCAGGATAAATTGACGAACTTAAGTGAATATTCAACTACGTATTCCGTTTTGTATGTAGCTATAGTTCTGTCAATAAAATTTTTGTATTTGAAAATGAAGTATACATCTATCTATTAGCGTATAAAGCAAAAAAATCATTGTTTTACGCCTTCCACACCAATTCCAGACTGATGGAGTGATATAATTTAAATGAGAAAATCTAATGCCCCACATTCTATTTATATATGATTTTTCTTCTCTGAAGTATTTCAATCACCTGCACGATGACCCCCACACTGAATTACTAACATCGGATAAAATTGTCAGTACATAGGTACGCGGGCTTCTAATAAACTAAGTTTGCTACTGGAGATGTTCCCTGACCAGGAAAAATTGTCATGCAAGTCATTGCCAATTGTAAGTGTGTCGTTATAGCTACCGACGCATCTTTTGAAGGCTGTGTATTTAGGAATTAATACTCCCTTCGTGAAAAATTGTACATTGTCCATTTCTTCGAGTTCGGCATTTTGACGAAAACACAAAAACAATCACAACACAATCGTGAACACTTGAGCGCTCGCTGTGGATGTCGAAAACATAATGACCTGGCACAACGGGTCGCAGGAGATGGTGGGGAGGTGGATCTAGTTTTTTTGTAAATAATGACGCCAAAAGCGGGAACTAAAGCATATACTACAGGGTGATCGCGAGGACGGGGCTCTCGAAGTATAATAGGTTATTTCCCAACTTGCTAATGCCTAATTTATCGCTGAAATTGATTGTTTGCATCCAGTTTGTAGTAATAGTTTTGTTTCTTGTTTTTTCTGCCCTCGTGGAGTATACAGTTTGAAAATCGTGTCTTTTGGGACAACTCATTTAAATCTCCCTTCCCGCCTAGAAATCAGTCAATCAAAAGTGATTTTTATTCCGGATGTAGATAGAATGTGACTAAAAATTTGCATTAAGCATACATTCAGCAAGGTTGTCAAGTTGTAGAAGTTTTGCCTGATTTATTAAAAGGGATGTGAACCTTCTTTTCTGTGTTTATTTAGTTTTCGACTTTTTCTTAAACGAAAAGCGATTTTTATATAGTAAAAATATTTTGTAGCAGTGTTGTTGCATTTTCTACATCAGTATGCAATTATATCAGTTTTATTATTTTCATTATGGCTTCAGCATGAGAAGATTTCCTAGTTAGTTGTCACGCTTCGACCTTTTTATGATCTGGCAACACTGGTGACGATCACTTCTTCATGTCACTAGTCACTATTGTCACGTTTTTATTTTAACCTGGCAATTTCTTCATTAAAATGAAAGCAATTTGTAAACAAACATCTGTGAATGTCAATAAGAAGCCGGAGTTATGTTTGTAGAGGGAGGAACGGAGATCTTTCATTTTTATATGGACACATTCTAAAGATATGGCTTTTCGAAAGACATTACGTCGCGCTAAGATCAATTGCGTCATTCTATAACATTTATTACCTCTCAACTTTGGCGCAAAATACGTTCGAACTTTAGAAGGAATTTGAACCATTTCGCGTTCTGTAAAAGAAGTAAACATGCTCCTTAGATGGTTTTTACAAATCCGCAGGTGGCTTCGGAAAGGTATGTAAAATACATGATATCGCCAAGATAATTCTTCTTAAGGTAAAAGAAAGCAAAGACCAAATGTTTAGGAATTCAATATCTCTCCCGTCCCGTCCCACAACCTAGATTTATCCCCCCATGAAAAAAGTGGATAATAATCAAGAACCTCAAAAAGACGTAAAAACGATGTTTGTTGGAGTTCTGAATTGTTACTGAGACGAAGCTTTTATTTTTTAGTAAAAAATGCCATCTATGACAATCATTATGCCAGTTAAGCTTCGGTACGTGTTTCGTAATAACCAAGTATTGTCATGAGGATGACACATTCTGACTCTGCTATATAACTGAACTATCTCGCATACTATATAAATAAATTTTCAACCTGTGGTCAGATAATGATTTGTATTTTAATCATACACCACAACAACAAACCCAAACCTTCTTCTTCAAGTCAGTCAAAAATAGCTGCCTTTTGTCGGGCACTTGGAACACACATAGGGAAGAAGTGTAAGCAGATTTTTGACAACTTGGTTCGCAGGGAAGACTCTTAGATATGCCCGGCTATGTCCGAAATGATCTTTAGAGACCTCTATAATTCCTAACTGTGCCTATGTTGAGCCATAGGCAGAGCCGCCGAGTTTGGCAATTTAAGTAGCCCGGCGCTATGCAGACATTATGCTAAATGCATCGAGTTTAGGCCAAACCCCAGACCGATAATTTGGCGGGAAATTAATAACACAGTAGCCGGGGCACCAACCAAAATTTTTCGTCTACGGGGTTCAGATCAGGGAAAGGAGGAGGCGTAATAACGGCGTACCTACTCTCGTGAGAATCGGTGGCAAATGCAAATCGATTTAGGTAGTGATGCTGCAAAGTATACGCTTCATCCAGAAGGCATCGATTTATGATGCATATAGTTGTTATGATTGTCAAATTCATCTTATTGTTCACGCAATGCTAACGCGTCGGCACTGATCTTGAAAGCGGAATACCGCAGCATGGTAATTCTTCTCAGATTAGCAGATTTTTGACTCACTTAAAGAGGTAATAAGTTTCTTGTACTTTCCATCTGGCTAATGTGTAAGTACAAATTGCAAGTAAAGAAGCGTAAGATGGTGGATGACGGGTGACATCGATATAGTGCAAGAAGGGAATGCCTTGGAATCCGTATGGAAGACGTTGAAGGAAAAATGTGAAAGAGGATTGAAGACTGTGAAGAAACAGGATGGAACATGGACGCGTGATAGGGAGGAGACAGATAGTTGGCTGTTGGGCAGGTACTTCCCATCCCCCCCCCCCCCCGGTGGAGAGAAGACGCGGAGATTCCTTTACCCCTGGAACGGATGATCCTCCTTTCGCGATGGAGGAGTTAGAAGGGATCGTGGGGGAGAAAGGATCCTGACAAGGCTTTTGCAGTGGACTAAATCCTTTAAGAGGCCTTGCAGAACGTCCTCGTTGCCGGGGAGGAGGGGAGGAAGAACCTTCTGTTGCGAGTGCTCAGCAGATGCAAGAATGAGGGTGTAAGGGCTGCAAGAGTGACATGGGTCCCAAGGGGGATAGATCGGTACGTCTGGTCTGCCTACTTCCTACCTTCGGTGGAGTACTAGACCGAATGGTGAGTACAAAAATTCAATATGAAACGGAAGGCAAGGAATACATGAGTGAGGATCAATATGGGATTCAGGAGTAGTCGGGCGATTGAGAGTGTGGTCTGGGAAATAGAAGGAGGGATAGCGATTGGAAGGCACTTTATAGTCATGGCGCTGGACATGTCGAAACAATTCAACAACTAGAGGCAGCGCGATCATGGAGGGTCTGACTGAATGTGGGGTGTATTCAAGTATGAAGAAGCATTGTGACAGCTTCCTCAAGGAGAGAAAGATTATAAGTGACTGCCAAGAAAGAGTGGTAAATAGGGGCTATCCGCAAGGTTCATCCAGCACTTAGACCAACGCAACGGTAGGGCTGGAATTGATTGATGAAAGGATGGATGAGAAAGATGTACAGGTTGAAGACTAAATGAAAAAGGGTGCATAGTTAGCAAAATTCTGAACGCCAAAGTACAGCTTAAAGTACAGAAAACTCAGGCAACAACATTGACAAAGAAGTCTCACGTTGGCTTACCAACTGTAGAAATGGAGGGTCACCCGACAATCGAGTCACATTCCGTGAAGCTACTGGGAATCAACATCAACAATAACTTGTCCTGGCACGACCACGTCATCAGTGTAACTAAGACGGCATCCCAGAAGCTTGGAGTTTTGTTCCGCTGTAGGAAGCTGTATACGCCAGAGCAACTACTGCTGCTCTACAAGGCACAGATTTGACCATCGTTGGAGTATTGCTCCCATGTGTGCGGATGCGCTCCGAAGCACTCTCTGAAGCTCCTGGACGCTATCCAGAAGAGATCAATTAGACTAATCGATATGCCTAACCTCACAAAAGACCTCCACAGCCTGGAACATGGAACAAGAAGGATGGCTGACCTGTCCCTGTTTTACGGATTCTATCACGGAAGATGTTCGAGTGATCTCTCCCAGATAATAACACCAAAGGCCATCCGAACGAGGAACACTAGAGAGGCTCTGTGAGCGCATCCTTACCAGGTCGAGGTCCTTGCTCCGCGAACCAGTCTCCTCCAGCATTCCTTCTTTTGGAGAACTTCGACGCTGTGGAAAGACCTGCCGGGGAATTTGTTTACTGACGGCTACAACCTGCAGCATTTCAAATCTAACATTAACCGATACTTATACTCTCGTAGCGCTTCTATAGAGTGATAGGAGAGGGGCCTTTTCGGGAGGCAGACCATAAAAAAAACCTACACCTACCTACACTCTTGTTATTATGTAGTTCGAAGAATGTTGTGAGTGGTAGAAGGGCATGGAGGTAAGAAAAAAGGTCACACTTTTTAACCGATCGGGCCATGGTAGTAAGCCGGGCGGATGCAATTGCGTCCATTGGACATGACGTCACAGCATTTAAGATGGTACTACTGTATACTACTGTCCTTGCGATCAAACTGATTTTCCTAAACCCTCTACAATAAAAAAAGCTAATACCACTACAACTGTCATCTTATATAGTGTGCTTGGTTTCCTTCCTGTTATGACAATCCAGATATGAAGTCTACTATTTGTGGTATCTCTATCTACCTGCAAAAGATATTTTGGGCACCAATTGAATAATAATAATATTAAAGGTTTTTCTTTAGAATTGCATTAATTTTATAGTGCAAAAAATACCTTCTGAAGCTACGTTTTCGATTCTATATTATGTTGCGGCATCTCTTTACTAAAGAGTGTTTTTGCACTTTACAAAGCAGTTTGCTCATCTTTGTATTCACTAAAGGGGTTAGGGAATGTTCGTGACCTTAAGCATTGTGTGTGTCATGTGAGAGTGAGTGTGTGAATGCATCAACGTGTAGTATTCCTGACCTATCTCGTGTCTACCTTGCCGCTTGCCGCTCCGAACAGACAGACTTTCGTGCTGGCTGCGGGTTTCGCGTGCTGGACACGATCACCTTTTTCACGCACCATCCTCTCTTTCCTCCCACCCAACACCAGGCGACCGACGTCACACTAGCACATTCACCACCGAGCAATAATCTGTGGTGTATGACGGTACAGGGTGACCGTAGCGAGATAGTCAAAAATTAGCTGCAGCATATACATGTACCAGCAATGCGACTTGATAAAAAATAAGCAGGATTTTTGTCCGCCTCATTCACGTTTCAACACAGGGTGTAATTTACTTCGATTTAGTTGCCATAGCTTTGACGGACCCTAGATTTGGTAGTTGAGCATTTGCCTTTTCAATTCTGTACTACAATTCGTGAGACAATGTCATTGTATGTGAACATTTTTTGTATCCAGTTTTTTACGAGTTTATCACTACCTCTCCGAATATAAAACGAAAATAAACCTCATTACCCTGAAGCATGTACGGAAATTTTAAATATTTTCATTTCATATGCCCAAAAAACGGGTAGTGCTTACATACCTATCATAATTTCAGTCCCCTTTATGGATTCCTCTGTGTTTGTGTTGGCAGAACAAGTATAAAATTAAAACATCTCCATACATCATAATAGGCTCTACAGATTTTGAGAAATTCTCAACACAGTTCAATAATTCTTCCGAATTATTCATTTGTCTATTACTATTTAGAGTTATGAAGTTCGTTTTTTTACTGTTTACAATAGACAAAATCTACTATACAATCGAGTCGCCGAGGTTAATGAATTGCGAACTCCTGGATATATTTACTAATATTTGAACAACATCATCAGCTATTGAGAAATGTTCAAAAGTTTCTTGGAATGTGAGCTACTTTAAACATAAAAAAGCTATATTCAGGTTTGTTGTACCAGTGTTGCTACAACACTTCAAATCAAAGTATAGAATTCACCAGTCTTACAAAGATTCTCTTCAGTCCTCAGGCGATATCATTAATGATACTCCCGATGAAACTGCTGAAGCACCTGGGGATGGTGGTGATTTATTGCTCTCTATTTATTGATTTATAGTTATTCATCGCATGGCATTTTGCTCATCGGTTCTTTCGTGTCCTATTTTTTTTATTATTTTTTTTTTTTTGGAGCATCAACTCCAGGTGGCTTTTCAAGTTCTGTCGATGTTGGCATCGATGTGCAATTTTGAGGTACAAATAAGGACCATATTCGTTTGAAACAAGCAAGTTTTGGCCTTTTGCTTTTTGTGGGGTAAAAAGTTATATTATTTTATGCTTTAACAAAAGCTATCGCAAATTATGAACGAAGCTACTTTTACGTAAATCTGTGAGCAACAAGTTATTTTATCTCGAGACTATTTCGGCGACTATTTCACATAACTTCTCTGGCATTTCTCTAGAAGTTTGAGGTATAGTAAGCTACAGCTGACAAAGCGTAATAGCAGGCTTTGTAAACAAGGTACCAAAAGTCCAAATGGACAACAGTTTGCTCACCCATAATAGAAGGAGTTGCTCGATAGAAAACTCTTTTCATTACTTGATAAGCAGTTCGGCATGCTTAGCGGAATGCAACGTAAGGCTCTCCTGAGAGTAGCAGATGGATATCGTACAGAATCTACGGCAGATATACAAGTTGTAGCTCGTGTTCCCCTATAAAATTACTGGCGAATGATAGAAGCCGACTCTATAGAACCAGCGAGGCACTTATCCAAAAAGTAAGAGAAGGGGAGAGGGAGGTGACGCTGAGTGTGTGGCAAGGCACCTGGGAAGACCATACCCACTCGATAGAGTGGACAAGAATGCTCATACCGGAGGTGGGTGGGATGCGGTGATCTGCGAGAGGTGGAAGGCATGGAAGGCTGAGCTACATCATAATTTTGAAAACAACCTAAACTCGTGAAACCTGATCGGCGAAATGGTCAGCCACAGACACAAATGGACAAGTGTGAAATACTTCGTGAGCCAGGTTATAAGCAGAATAGAGAGAAGAGACAGGTGGCGTCCATCCAAAAAGACGAACAACCTGGAAACATAAGTTATTAAACTTCTAATCCCCGCGGAGAAAGAACAGGGAAGACACGGCTAGGAAGTGAAGACAGGGTTGCCTTGGGTATGTGCCAACCCTTTTAACAGTTCCGAAGTAACGAGAGGCGGACAAGGAGATAGGGGATAGTTTTTAATCGGTCGGGTCGTAATGGCATGCCTGATGGACGCAATTGCGTCCTTCGGACATGATATCAGAGTGAGGGAATGCTTCTGCCTGACGATCATGCCGATTTTATAAACCCTCTATAATCTCAACTCAAACACAAATCCACTTTGATCTAGACTTCTCCTAGTACGACGTTTGACATCGATAGAGTGCAATACATCTGCACCTGGCAGGCTTTGACCTAGTAAACAGCTCGAAACAGGAATTGACATACAGTTTTCAAATCAATATCGGTAGTAATGCTGTGTCAAAATATCATTAAAGTCATTTCAAAAGTTCCCACGTTACACATACAGAACGATCTAAGGTAAGACTCGTATGTATGTATCGTATAATACATGAGAAAATTATCAGTCCCTTGGTTTCTCTAATCGGCAAGGCAATGTATTACGTCGCTAGATCTTTCTCTCTCAGGTCAGTGGACAGCCTATTAAATATTTCAGCTTTACAAACGCTTGAAATGAAAGTTTGAGGAATATTTGAAATTTTCTGTTTCCTGCTAATGACTCCGCCGCCCACGCACCGATTTTCAAAATAATAGCAGCATTAACTACTACGGCTCCCCACCATATCACTACCCAAATTATATCAAAATCCATGCAGCGGTTACTAAGATTAAGAGACTAGAAAAACAGACAGACGGACCGACAGACAGACCGATAGACAGACCGACAGACAGACTGACGGAAATGAGTGACGTGATGGATTTTTGTTATGTAGACATCATAAAACACCCAAAAAGCGTATTATGTCAAAATCGAAAATTTTCGCGATCACAATACTCCCCTCACCTATGAGTGTGGGAAGTGAAAGCATTGAGTAAAATTTAAAAATGCCATACGATAAGTTTAATGTTTAGTTGCACAGGTAACAAAATATGTAACGATTGCAACGGTTCCATTAGACTTGTTAAATAAGACATCTTCCATGATAGACCTGAAACGTCCTCTGCTCCTCTACATTATTCATGCAGAGCAGCGACGCGACTGGACGAGCGTGTCTAGCAGCTGTGCTTATCGTGTCTCAAGGTCAGCATATACCGTTCCAGCAGATATCACCCTGTAGGTGTCCAGGTTATCGTTTTCGTCGATGATTTTTCCATCTCGTGCACAGTCGTGTAGCATGATTAGAAAATAGTGGCAAGTCATGAAAAGCAGCGGCCGTTTCATGAATGAAATGCCTCTGCCATGCTAACAGCAGTCGCAACGATAGGAGTAGGAAAAGCCGATGCCTTGAGGTTGAATGGAAGCAGACGTACTGGCTAATAACATTACAGTTGGAGACGCTGAGGACTAAAACACGGAAGCAAAGAAGATAGTTTATTCATTTATATCGTTATCGGCTGTGTCAAAGGATTTTTCTGACTTGATGGTTGTTTGCGTCATAGCCAAAACAGGTATTCGGGCATTTCTTTCTGAACCTGTATTTCATAGTAACAACCAACGAATTCGAATAACTTAGAAGAAGTAAACAAGGATTTTGTTTGTCTGCACAATCCTAAAAGTAGTGATTCAGCGGCAGTTTGTTGATGGTGGCAGGTCCACACTGGCCGCTGATTAGTCCGGGAGGTGGTGTCGAATTTTATCTGACCATTATACTGAGGCTGGATTTATTAGTGTACCTATATGTTAAAAAAAATCAAGTTACCTATAATTGAAGTTTTCTTAACTGATCTACCGATTTAACCAAGTACAAAAAAAGTTTTAACCGCGATGCATATTCAATTTTTTTCTAATATCTACTTATATCAGAAATGGTGACACATAAAGTCATATACTATAATCGACCAAGGAATCCAAATATGCAATAATATACAAGGGATTCTATTTAAATAAATGTAACTTTGATACATCGTTGATACACTCTCTACATGATCATGCGCGCAGCTGATATGTAAAGTCACAGAAATTTTGCAGCTAACATATTTTTTCATGATGAAAGTTTCATCAACTATCTGCAAATTTTCAACTTCAGAAAAATACATCGAAAAACAAATTTTTTGCGACTTACGTAGGCTCTTAATCATGGAGTCGCTTCAGCTAACATACATTTTCTTTCTCTTTATACGGAAAACTAATCGACAGCAAACTGTCAATTCTCAATATAATCACCGTGAAGATTTGAAGCTACCTCTCTGACTAATAAACCCGTTTACCCTCGACCAAATAGCAGATAAAGAACCCTAAAAGAAACTTCATGATTGGTGGTATAATATAATCAGCAACTTTGTTTTGGATCATCATTTGGGTTTTATTGTTATACTTTTAAATGAATTTTGGGGTTTTAACAGCGCATAAGTGAGGCTACTTTATGTAATTCCAAAAGATTTAAGTCCTGCGGATTTCTGTAATAAATAACATCGTGTTTGTGAACACAGTAAATAATAACTACGGGATCTTGCACTCACATGCTTGCAGGGGCGTTGCTTTTTCTAACCCATTCGAATTCCTTGGTAACAAGTATGCATAGAGCACAAGACTGCAATTCTAAGTTGGGACAAAACCGCATTTCAGACTAGATCCAAATATTAACCAAAAAAATCCTTGAAAAAGCGCACGCACAGAAAGGTAGTGTCGAATTTAAACTAATAATACTATATTGACACTATGGTAGCGTTGTATTACGGACGTATTACTTGCGACCCTGCAAATCCGGAAATTAATAGAAAATAAATTATAACTTGGCGACGTCGCAACCGATCCCAAAAATATTTTAGGGCTAAATAGAGATCAATGTTGGAAACTAGAAAAATTTAAAAAAAAATAAGTTGATCACTGCCCTACTTTCCCGCAACACCCTGTATATTTCAAAATATTTTTAGAATATGCGTCTTAAAGTAACCAAATAACTTTTGTATTTGACATGTTCTTCTATCAGGTATACTTTACGAGATATTGAAGAATTGCATACTAACTGGACAACCTGTATACGTGAAAACAACGTAAAAAAACTCGTATGTTCTTACCCGATTCTCATTTGTTTTCAAGTTATAGCTAATAACAAATAAACTAATTTCACACATTAACATTTTCTTAATCACGGCGTTTTTCAATATATGTTAAAAAATACCGCCACTGACTTCACAACATTTTCTACTTGGTCTACGAGGAGCGCTTGTTGCTCTTCGAATTGATTAATTTCTTCCTTCTTATATGGGCTGCAGTATTCTTAATTCGTCGAATTGGTGCATCCCGTATATCTGACTTTTTGCAACTCATAATCACATACACGTTCAATTACAGTCACTGTATATTGACTCTTCATCAAAATATCAGAGTTTCAAACGCATTGAGCCGCAAAGATGGCATATTTTGATTATGACAAAATTCAGATACAAACATTTTTGAGCATTTTGAGTATATTTTCATCCAAAGATCTAAATCCATAGATATAGTACAAGTCAAAATACAAGTAAAGAATAAAACAAATAAATCAATGAGCACAACATTAAAAAATAGATAATATTACAATATCACATTTAAATTTGTGAATCAAAAATTTTTTTTAAGGAATAAAAGTGATTTTCAGCCAGTAAGTATTTCAAGTCTCTCTAAATTGCTTCTGGTTTTTGGTTTTAAGATGCGCGTTCTTTAAGTGGTTATAAACTTTAATTCCCATTATGGCAGGACCATCGCTCTTTAATTTTAAGTTATGTTTGGGAAGAATTAATTGTTTTTGGAAAAGTGGAAAGGTAGACAAACACTTTTAATTATGCTATAACTTGAAAGCAAATGAGAATCTGGTAAGAACACATGAGTCTTTTTACATTGTTTTCATGCGTATAATACACTCCTAGAGTTTCTTGCGTTCCTCTCGACTCACCTTGTATATCCAAGTCCTAGGAGCACGATGTTGCTTATTGTCTCATGAACTAGCAATGTGACACAAAGTATTGTAACCCCAAGACAAGAGAAAAAAAAGTGTTTATTTCAGAACCCCAAAATAGGCCACAAATAAACATAGGCTCACTCATTGGTTTGAAGAAGAATTTTTTACTGTAGCATATCCAAACATACTGGTACAGTGAATTTTAAATACAATCACGATTGAACTTTTAATAGGCAGATTCACTGACTTTTCACTTAAAACAATATTATGTCCCTGCATTATCAGCAGAAGTATGCATGTCACTCATAAATTGTGAATTAAATGCTACGGATAAATGCTTTGTAAATATTATACCATGCATAATATCTCATCTTATCCATATTAAAATAACCAGCACTAAAATGCTGCTGCCTTGGTACTTCATAAACACCATCAACTTCTCACCATCGGATCGCAATCATCATTATCTTTAGCGATTAATATTAATTATCTGGTATTATGCAGAAATCCAGATCTAGCTTACCTGACTGCGGAGAGCAACCTTAAACGACTGTATAATTCAAACCTGCACTAATGGGCAAAATTCATATTGTTGGCGGATTAATAAATGTGCATTTAATGTGCTGTTAATTCGTGTAAATTAATATCATGCTAGAAAGGTGTCTAGCGTGCAGCACCCGTACGAAGGCATCACCACGATCATAATTTCAACGGCCGTAACTTTGTATACACATTTTATGCTTGATTGGGATTATACGGGCTTTTGCGATATAATTTATGTTCTTTATTTCACACCTTAAATCCTACAGTACCAATTTCCATGCCAATAATAGGTGGACATACCATCAACCACAAAATCCCCTGGAAAAAGGTGTTCAGGATGACACGAAATTACCATCTGACAGAGGTCCTGCGATCACTGCTGTTCAACAGAAGATTGTACGTGGAGTCGATGGAGGAACCAGAAGTATGATCTTTCCCCCAGGCAGGCGTGCTGGCGCCTCTTCCATTCAATTTGTACACGAATGGTCAAGCTGTCGGCTCTTCTACAATAGTTTCTACGCCGATGACGTAGCCATTAGGTGCCAATCCCACGACAAATGTGTTTTTACATAGGAGACTATTTTTGACCACACATTTTCAATGAAATTAAGGGCTGATACGCACGATACTTGCACCTCTACCTAAAACTTACACGTATGTAGTTTTCTTTGTGATTTACACTTAACCTCTTCTGAATTGCAACTGATGGTCCCTCATATACAACCGATACCTTCCGAGATTAATATGACCCTTTCTGATTTTCAATTGACTGTTCTGATTTACCGTTGATACGTTCTGATTTTCATTTCATTATTCTGATTTACATACGACGCATTCCAATTTTCAATTGGCTGTTCTTCTGTTCTTCTCATTTGATTTTTCTGATTTGCATATGAGGCTTTTTGAAATACAACTGACGCTTTCCGATTAACAACTGGAAAGGATGTAGTACTTGAAAGTTTTCCCTTAGCAACTGCTTAGGTATTAAATAATTCGCTGAATGTTGCACCATTATCAAAAGTTTACTGACTTGTGAAACATTTATGATTAATTTATGTCAGTTTCCTGCCTATCAAATCCTGATTACATATACTTCAACAAAAAGACCAGACAAAAATGACGGTGCTAATGATGCTTAATCAATCACAGATGTGAAATGAAATCAGAGCGGCAATAACCGTCTAAACATCAGTAATTTTAAGCCATTCTGCAGATACGAATTCAGCGGAACGAATTTAAAAGAGATCGCTACCTCTCGGTTTGAATTCCCGGAATTTCATTGCACTTAATCCACGTATATCTGACGAAGAGTGAGCTGTGAGCCTTGTAATCGAGGAATAATGAATTTATGATTGATGAAGCCGAGCAATGATAGCGAAAGTATTAAGTGGAATGTGAGCACTGATGTGCAGTTTTTTATTTTCAGGTTATCATTATATCCCTCTGGTGACGCTTGGTGCTATTTTGTGAATAGGGTCGTAGCAAAGAGAGCGACTTGGGGGGCTGAGAAGACCTTCTATTTGATCTTAGTTGTATTCTATCATAAAATATAGATTTTCGATAAATATCATATACAGGGTGTTCCTAAATATGATGTACAAACGAAAGGAGGAGATTCTTAGGTTTTTTTATAACTAAAATTTCAGATAAACATAAATCCAGAGATGCTTGGTTACCGATCTACAGGGTGTTTAAATTTCAATACTTTTTCAGTTTTTTCTTAATAACTCCTTCAATTTCTAAGGTATTTAGCTCCAACTTGAAATATAAGAAACGCAGTACGAGTTACATAATTGCACATGTCAAACAGTTGGCAAAATCTGCAAGGTGTGTTCTATCATAAAATATAGATTTCTAATAAAAATCATATACAGGATGTTCCTAAATATGATGTACAAACAAAAGGAGAAGATTCTTTGGTTTTTTTATAACTAAAATTTCAAATATACATAGGCCCACAAATGCTTGGTTACCGATCTATAAGGTGTTTAAATTTCAATACTTTTTCAGTTTTTTCTTAATAACTCTTTCAGTTTCCAAGGTATTTAGCTCAAATTGGAAATATAAGAAACGCAGTATGAGTTACATAATTGCAGATGTCAAACGGTTGGCAGAATCTACAGTGTCAGATCTTTTCAGGGGTCATCCCCCTGAAACCTGTTATCCAAATAAAGCCATAGTCTACCAAACCATATTTCAAATACATTATTTTCGTCTAGCTAATAACAGAGAATCATGTTTTATTTTATTTTTCTCGATAAGGATCGGAGATATAAGAAACTACAAAAGGAACAAGATGGAAAAATTATTTTGTTTTTTTGAACCTACCTGCTGTGCACCGCAAAAGAGTTCAGGGTAAGAAAAGGAAGGATGACCACTGAAAAATATCACCCTGTAGATTCTGCCAACGGTTTGACATGTGAGTTATTAAGAAAAAACTGAAAAGCATTGTAATTTCAACACCCCGTACATCGGTAGCGAAGCGTTTGCGGGCCTATGTTATTTGAAATTCTACTCCTTGAAAATTCCAAAAAATCTTCTCCCTTGGTTTGTACATGATATTGTGATGGTTTTACCCGTATATTATAACACCCGGTGTATGGGATGGACATTCTGGCTGTCAGGGTAACGGGGAAAGTGTGACGTTTCTTGATAAGATGTTTTTGAGCCGTTTAAAATTGTAACATTTGCAAGATCATCTTGAATAAATATAGGTGTATGGAGAAATAGGATTTTAATCTCCAACCACATCAATATTTAGGAACACCCTGTATTTTGCATAAGCCAATGTTTTCTTAGAGTGTATAGTACTAATCAATAATTAAGTTTAAGGGTATCTTGCTAACATCATCCACTCTCCAAATATTTCCTTAACCTCATCTTGAGAGATGATTCGGGGACCAAAAAGACGGGAAATTTGAGCAATTTTTAATTTTTCATTTTGCTTTTTGAACTAAATGATAATTATTCTACCAGTGTAATGGCACTCCACCCAATTTTTTTTATTTAAGCCATATTTCGTTTTTCTTTTATTCGCCTCCACCGGACAGATTTTCAAGAGCAATTTTTTCTGATTTAGCGAACTACCATTAAACATTGTTTGGTATGATCAAACCTTTCGATGTCGCAAAGGGCCGAAATAATATTGGTCTTTTTTTGACAGAACCTCACAACCACTAGATAAAGCTACAAAAACTATAAAGCTCTTTCGTCTTCACTCACTTTGAATTTTTCAATACAGATTCGGTACTTTCCAGTTTATAGAGAGGCCAATGATTACCGAACAAAATTTATCTTAGAATTGATTTATAAAGAAGAGCATTTGCTTTTACTTGTGAGAATCTAAGCATTTACTTCACATTCTATTTATAAGCAAAAAGATGGAAAATATTCGAACCTGGATGCTTCAGAGGGAAAAGTTTCAGTTTTTGGTATTTATAAGCAGGAGCATTTGCTTTAAAATTGGAAGGATTTGCTCCAGAAAATATGCAGCTTTTAACCATTTACTTCATTCAAGTGTATGTACTTGAAAGGTTCAGGTGTTTTTGGTCGGAGAGTGACGCGCTCACTTTTTTTAATATAATTTACCCTGGCGGGTGTCAAAGACAGACGAAATCCATTTTCGAACCCTCATTCGGTTTGAGGAAATAATAAACGTGCAGTGATTAGCGGACTACCACATTGTCGAAAATCTGAAAACCAGGGGAGGGGCGCTTTCGCCAGTACACAAAATGGAAGTGTTTTTGGGGTCTATGGCCGAACCAGGTTTCCAGGGCAGTCTCCAAAATTGTATATACCACTCTCCTTCGTATTGTGTACAAAGCGGCTGACAAGACGAAGTTCCTATCTGCTGAAAATGAAGTGATGGAAGCCAACGTGAAATGGTCACCAAAAAATTGGCTTTTTTTCTTCTTTCGCTGAGATTTGAGGCTTTTCCAATATTTCAGGGTATTGTTTTATACTTTCGGTAATGAAGTTACATTCAGATTGTTCCTCTGCCGTGTGTTGTACACTTTGTACCTAACCTAACATTAATTTGCCTCTGTAACTGCAACTTAAAGCCTGTCGGCGGCAACATACCCGTAATAGCGTGTATCTAACTTTTGTTTTTTTGCGAGGATTTCCTTATAAATAAAAGAAAAAGATTACGAATACGAAATTAAGAAAAACCTTTCTTTTCTACATTTTCTTTGTGAGCTCTATCTTTTCCTCCTACCTTTACCGTTGAAGAAAATATTTCATTTTCATATGTACGGGCTATTGCAGGAGGTTCTTTTGACGCCTTCAGAAAACTTCTATTCAAACACCAATCTAACATGCTAAGTTTCTGTATACACCCTCTTGTATTTTGCTACACGACACAACATTACGCAGTAAACAAAATGGGGAGTTTTTTAAGTAATTACCATCATTTGCGTAAGCTTGAAAAAATACCGTGAATATACCAAATATGAAAATATTAAGTCAATTATCGTTACAACGAAGTGCTTCCAGATAATTATCCCAATTAATAACTGTTAAGGATATGGAGATGCAGTCTGCAAGGCAACGCAGCAGGTGCAGCTGCACTTGCCGAAATAATGAGTACAGCTGCGCCACCTATTAAATTAGGTAATTAGAGGAATCTATATACAGTTTATCTATACATCTCTGCA
Organism: Callosobruchus maculatus; assembly: GCA_951848785.1. Lineage (NCBI taxonomy): Eukaryota > Metazoa > Arthropoda > Insecta > Coleoptera > Chrysomelidae > Callosobruchus > Callosobruchus maculatus. The sequence goes on from CATOUR010000307.1 coordinate 299,255, forward strand.
ATCGATCGCCAGACTGCGTGAGTGACATCGTTTATGAGTTAAAAGGGGTCTTAAGCAGGGTAATTCCTTCCGCACCACTCCATTTTTTTTATTTATCGCCGTTCAGTATTTCAGCCTTTTCGGGGTCAAATTGGACCTTGATCAACGTTATAAAAGTAGTAAGAGATAGTGATAAATTTCCGCTTAGCTAGCTGTCTGGCAATCATTGACGCCTCTTAACTGGGATTCTACTGCTCTGATTGTAAGGAGTATAGCGCGGATTTCTAGAAAGTATGTCATGATGATGGCAGATATATTTTGACGATACATTGTCTACATATTAATTAAAAAACTAAGGCCGTGGCTGAGTTTTTTTGAGCCATGTTGCATATTTTTCTCTTTTAAAGCATATTTTTTAAGCCGGTTTTACGGATATTTTCTTTATTGGTGGCATATTTGGTGCTTATTTTCCACTTCCGTTTCAACTTCGGCATTATCTGATATATCTGTTGGCTTGTACCTATTTTTATGCTGACAATTTTGATTCATTTGAAGAAATTGTGTTATAATTTCTTCAATCTGCTTCCCAAACAGCTTTGTGAGCGAAGCTATCACCAAACTGGAAAACGAGAACCTTGATCTAGCAGATGCAGGAAATAGTTGAGAAATTTAATATAGATGTCTTAAAACTGTCTCAGGAACTATAATGTTTAATGAATTTAGTGTTTTAAATAAAATACGGGGTTTAAACTTTTAACTCAAATAGCAAACGTTATTCAAGGAAACATTGTTAAAGATCTCGCTATTGATGCCAGTTTAATACTTAAAATATGTCCTCAGTGATAGGAGAATGAGATTTTCTGGAGAAAATTCAGAAAAATCTGTAAGTTATCGACTTATTCAAAAACGTTCATTTAAGTTAGGTAGCAATTTCATTTGTTTTTGTTATTTAAATTATTTTTAAATACTAGGTATATAACTCAATATAGTTTAGTTTATTCAAATAAGTGTATAGTTTATATTGCTTATGTTGTTCTGTATCATTATTTTTGATACATTTCTATCAACAAATATTACACTAATTAAAATTATTTGTTTTTAATTTAAGTGCATACTTATGTGCTTATACCACTGCCACTATCATTATGAAACGCTAGCAAAATAACTTCATCTATAGGGGTACATGTATCGTGGTGGTACAATCCTTTAAGTACCTGTAGCTCTTGAATGGATCATCTTAGACCCCAAGTGTGAGTATATTGGAATTGCTCTATGGGGAGGAAGACAGAAATGCACTAATATACAGGGTGTCCCATTACAAATTTTGAATCGGACGTCACGTGACCTAAAACAAATACCTCATTGGACAACACAATAACAAGAAAAGACAAAGCATTTTATCTAATTTACACCACCAAAATTATAATTTTCTACCCTTGCCCAGTTCCGATATATTGCTTGTCTTAGTCGTCGTGGGACACCCGGTATATGGTATATATATATAAAAGAAAAGACGAATATATGTACGTGTAGTATTCCCATCGAACAAAAATGCAATAAAATGTATAGACATAACAGTAAATTCTAAATTGCAGAAGACATAGCATTAAACATTCAGGTAGTCAGTTGAATTTTCCTTGATAGTGCTGGGTAACATGTTAAATGCATCATATCCATTAAACAATAGACAATTCATTGTGATTTTTTTAATTATTTTGAAATATTACTATTTTTCTTATTGCATAGAGATGAATATAATGCGCATAATGAATATCCCCAGTTAAGTAAATATCTAGATACTATTTTGAATATAAAGATCATTGATAAACTAAATCGGTGCACATTCACCACTATTTTGTACTTGGCAGGTGATCAACCAAGGCTGTATCTGTGAATCATGCAGTATTACCAGAAAATTACGTTATTTATTGATACATTCCTTGTGATGATGGCAGAAATGTTTTTGTTCCTGAATATATGAATGCAAGGCATACAAACAGTATATATGAGAATTGCAGAAACTTTTATGAGGGAGAATAGAACATATACTTCTTGAAACTCTTGTGCCAATAGAGCATGTGAAACTTCGTAGAGAAACAGGAAAAACAAACTTACATA